>VDFB02105785.1:323229766-323829766 GCA_007258455.2 Sequoia sempervirens
CGTGGTAGCATGTAGGGACAACCAATGTAGCAGCCTACTCTCAAGTAAGTAAGCGTTGGGAATTGAAGAAATAGGCATCCAACTTTACTTACCACCTTATAAGCCTCATCAGATACTCTTCTTCTTTCTAAAGCTGGATCAAAATTGAAGAGTAAAGGCGCAAAGAAAGCATCAGTGACCCGTCTGAAATGATGAAAGCTTTCCTTCAACTCCAATTGATAGAAATATTTGTACACAGGCACCATCATCTGATTCCCTTTTGTAGATAGACCTGGGAATTGTCTCATCACAGCTGCTGTGTACACCAGGTAAGAAGTCATGTAGAACTTCAATGTAGGTTGAGCATTGATTAACTGCTCGTGTATCTCATCGCTGATTTGTTTGCCCCAGTCAATATGCACCTTCTGCCTTCTTATGATCCTGATGTATTCCGCCCATCCAATGGTAAGTGGATGGTGGACAGCCCTTTCCACCCTGCCCGTATTGATCATATCCTTGGCGTCATCTTTGAAGTCACTTCTCAGGAGTCCTTTCGGCCATCTGGAAACAGATGATCTAGGCTTCTTTAACCATTGAGTGTTTATCAACTATTTAGCTTTATTGGGATCAGCATCAAAGATCTCTTGTGCTTTTGATATAGAGATTTCAATGTATTTCTCCATATGAGGGACCTTGAAGACAATATCAAAGAAGTCGGGGTCGAGTCTCAGAATCTCGTGCCCGGAAGAGTCGATCACACTTCTGCTTTCTCTGATGTAATGAGACGCAACTTGAAGAACAAACTCAGTATTGTGCGCAGCTGTAGGGAACATCGCCACCAAATGGAGGTTGTTGTGTACAATCACTCTCATTGAATCAGGAAGAGGCTTCATCTCGGTTAGCTTTGAGAAGTCAACCAAGTCTTGATGACCAACCTCTGTATCTTTTATCTCTTCGACTTTGGAAAGCACCATAGTTGGTGGATAGACACCTTGATATTTGTACTTCATCTTGCCTTTTTCTTTTGAAGAAGAAGGAGGCTTAGTAGCAGTCATCAAAAGGAACTGGAACTCTGATCACTCTTGATTTGACGATCTTTGAAAATAGACTGCAATCCGTTTAGCCAGAACAAACACCAATTGTTAGGAAACATGGGAAAGCGTGAAATGAGCACGAGGATGGGAAAGCATGGAGCAGATGATGAGGCACGCAAAACGATGCACAAAGGCAGAAAAACAAGGCTCAAGAGTGCACTGGTCGAAAATGAAGCTTATCTGGGAAGAATTGGAGAAGACTCGGAAAAAGTGTAAGGGCGCTAAAATTCAGCGCCGTTACATTTCTGGAAAATTGCTTTTGATGCAAGGGCGCTAAATTTTAGCGCCCTTACATCTTGCAGTGTTAGGAAAATTTTTACCTTTTCAAAATGTCATAGCGCTAAAATTCAGTGCTTCTGCTTTTTCTTGACAATTTTGAAATGCAAATGTAGGAATGAATGGCGAGGGCGCTCGTGCTTGGAAAATGCAATTTGTTTGAATCATGAAAGCTTTTGAAGACTTGTCTCAATATTAATGCATACGCATTCAAGGGTTTCATCAAGAAATCTTTCTTTTTTGAGATTTCAAAGTTCGCTCCACAACGTATGAAGAGAGCGACATGAATAACGTGCTTAACAAGCACAAAAACATTGGAAAGATACAAATCTATGAGGAGAATGAAAATAAAATGAAACACAAGAATTTGCGTTGTGTGAGAATAAGATGAAAGGCGTTAAAGGAGAAGAACACGCATAGGGAGAAAAGACAAAGGCGAATGAAGAGAAAACACGAGTGGGAAGAATGAAACGCGTAGAAGTAAAAAACGCGAATGGAAGAGAACAAAACGCGTAGGGAGAAAAGAAAAGAATGCGTAGGGTTCAATAAATATAAAGCTAAAAACATGAATAAAGAACATTAGATCATATACAAAAAGAAAGAAGAAGACAATGCAAAAGACTTACCCGAACCAAAGCGTGAAGAATGCTGAAGAAGAATGCAAAACCTCAAAAACGTGATTTGTAGTTGAGAGGCAAACTCGCACAGCAAGAGGAAGAAAAGAACATGAAATGTAAACAATGAAAATGGCGAATCATACTTTTAAGTGAAAAGGAAAATTAAAAAACCTAACTCAAGTCGAGCAATAAATCTAGGCACGAAAAGTGGCACGATTGACGAAAAATGCGAAAACATGAAGAAACGTGCCAAAGACATGGAAAAGAGTTAAGTGGCGAAGAAAAGTGTAATGGCGCTAAAATTTAGCGCTATTGCACTTTTTGGAAATTTCACTGCATGCAGGGGCGCTAAAATTTAGCGCCCTTGCATTTTCCATACTTAGCCAATTTTGGCTTCAAGGCAGGAGCGCACTTTTTCAGTGCCACTGCATTTTCCGTAATTCACTAAGTGCGAACAGTGAAACTTCGCGAAAGATCTTGTTTCGAAGGTCTTCGCGAGGCGAACATGGGGGAATGCTCGAATTGACTATTCGAGGCTTGGGAACGCATTTTGAGGTGTCTTGAAAATCACTTCGTTATGCATGCTTGAACTTCACGAATCCTAGGAAACAGACAAGTTTCATAGGGGGGTTATCCGTGGAACGAGCGCTGCTAGATTCCGTGATAACAGGGTTTAACTGCAAATACCAATCATGATCGGATTCATTACAAGTCTTTTTGAATATTTTCAATATGGTTTTGCTAGATGGCTCAACCTAATCATTTCCTTGGGGATAGTAGGGCGTGGAAAATCTATGTTGGATAGAAAATAGTTAACAAAGCTCTTGGACATCCTGATTTTTTAATAGGGTTCCATTATCTATTATTATTGTTTGGGGAATTCCATACCTACAGATCAGATAATTCAACATGAATTTTGATATATGTTTTCTAGTAATATAGGTTGATGGAATTGCCTCTATCCATTTAATGAAATACTTTGTTGTTGTGATAATGAACTTGTGCCCATTAGATGAAGTGGGTGAAATATTACCTATCAAGTGTTGGAATCAAGCAACACTGAGAGGGGGGGTGAATCAGTGTTGTGCAATTTTTAACTTTATTAATCTGATCACTAAAGTGTTGATAACATTCAACCAAAATAAAAATGCATGCACATAAGACAAATAACCACAAGACCATAACACAGGGATTTTTTACATGGAAACCTTGTTAGGGGAAAAACCACAGTGGAGGTTAATCCACAATATTGTTCTGAGTAT
The DNA here is from genome assembly GCA_007258455.2 of Sequoia sempervirens. Lineage (NCBI taxonomy): Eukaryota > Viridiplantae > Streptophyta > Pinopsida > Cupressales > Cupressaceae > Sequoia > Sequoia sempervirens. The sequence continues at coordinate 323,232,995 of VDFB02105785.1, forward strand.
ACTCAAAAGAAAATATTACAAGATGAGAATGCACTTGTATTCAGGCACATTGCCTAGAGCTCACTACTCAAAAATTGAAAGGCTTACTACCTTACAAAAGTTTGGAATACTTCCAAAGAGTTTGAACTGATAAAGTAGGATCTACCAATGCCTAATTATAGTTTCGATTAGGCTCAACAATCAAATTCAGGACCTTCTGACTGATTCTGCTCTTTTGCTTTGTTCTGCTTCAATTCACACCAAAAATCCTTATGCACAAGTGAAACTATGCATAATCGCTCTACTAACCTTCTGATATTCGCAACATACATCAACTCACATCGAAAACACACCAAAATGATATAATCGATCACTTATATATATCTTCCACCAAGAATTCAATTGCTACATGTCGGCTTCAACAAAATAAGAAAATATTCACAAACAGTCAGATCAAATCATCCATAATATTTAGTGTGTATCCACAAGAGTCGGCCACAACATAGTGAGGACCCAAACCAAAATGTTCAAACACAAAAATACATAAACAATAACTCCTCAAATATCTGTGACACACCATATTCACCAAGTCAGCCTCCAAATATTGATGAACATAAAATTAGTTCACCAGACCTTCTAACTTCCACCCAAATTGATATGAGGCACCAAGATTTACAGATAACACATATTATCCATCGAACAATACTCCCTAAGATCCACAACATAAAATAATAACAAAAAATCTGCATATAAATTGAAGAACACGAAGTTATCGGATGCTCTGTTCTAGCTAAACAGATAGCTACTGATCTTCAATCTATCTGTCGGTATGAGAAAATTGCAATGCACGGATCGACTAGATGACAAGGGTTTCCATCAATGACAACACCAAAAAGAATGTGCAATGTCTCTTTCCAACAATCTCCCCCTTTGGCATTGATGGCAACACTTAGTGAAAAATGACTAAGTGTCGAATCAGTACCAAAAAATACACTGCCACCCAAAACTCCAAAAAGATCTTCATCCACAACTCAAAACTACAACTCCCCCTTAGATGAATATGCATTTTTCATTGTTATATTCTCCCCCTTTGACATCAATGGAAAATATGGGGAATCCGCATACAAAACTACTATAAACAAACAAAAACTTCAAACTTCATATGTACAAACTTTGTTTCAAACAACTTACACAAACTTGAAGATATCTGCAAAATTTGTCTTTAACAAGTTTAAGCTTGTGTCCCAACACTTCTTGAGACTATCCAGAATAGTTATGTGACCACAAAGTAAGTAAGATTTCACTTTTGTAGCTTCAAGGCTCACTGGATCACTAACCGCCATAGCATCTTGTGCTTCTTTCAAAGCATTCAACATGGTTTCCATCTTTGGACCAATTAGCCCTCTAAGTTCACCAGCTCTTTCCACAAATCTGTCATTATCATGCTTCGGAATCTTTATTTTTTCAAGGATATAACTTGACCTTATTTTTCTCCAAAAAAAATAGTTGAAGGATCAAAATCATCAAAAATACCAACTAACTCTTTCTCATGATCCTTAACCTTCTTCTCGTTTTCCTCAGTAAGTTTTGACAAAGACAAACATGACTTATAAATCCTTCCACCTTCTAACAATGCACTTTGAACATTTTTCACACAGGTAGCTAACAGAGATTTTTCATTTACTATCAATCCTTTCAACCTACTGATCTTCCTAGCATCAAATTCCTTCTGAACTTTGACCAAAGTTGACTTCTCAAGTGACTCAAAATGATTACTTACCGAATTTATAAGTTTCTTCAGCTTACCAGAGGAAGAACCAGATGGATCCTTAACATAAGTAGGCACGATCCTTTCCAAAATGCCAAATGCTAGATTCAATAACTCACTGTCCTCAATGTGAGACTTCATAATTTCTTCCCTAGCCTTAGCTTGTGCAAATGATGTGACTTTCATTTTCTGAATTGGGGACAAGGTAGACAAATGAATAGGAGCATCTCCCAACTCAAGATCAAATTCTTCCTTTTTATCTTCTAGAAACTTCTTCACTTCCTCTGCAACGTCTCTTGCTTCCACCGAAACTCCCTTGACTTCAACCTTCTTTTCCTCAACTACTATTTCCACAACCATAGATTTTTGCTTGTCATTTGGAGCTTCAATTTCTTCAATTGATATCTCCTTTTCTTCAACCGACACAATTTTGGGAGCTTCAATCTCCATAGGTTCTTCTGTAGTACGTACATCAAGAGGAATCTAAGTGTCCTCAATTGTAACCTCTTAATTTACCGGACCAGACAAGATATCTTCCACATGCTCTTCTTCAGAAACAACATCAATTATGTTCTTTAATATAATTTTCTTCAGAAAACTTTATGTTTCTTTTTCTACTTCTTCAGTTTTACCCAACATAAGATTGTGTATTCTTGTTTTTCTTTTGAACTCTCTTTTTGCTTCTTTTAGAATTACTTTCATTTCTTCAATAGAAATTACCAGACTTAAATTTGCAAGAACCCGTTCTCTTAGCTGCTCTTCTTTAGTTCTAGCATTAACTTTCCTCGTCTCCAAAATTTCATACAATTCCTTAGGCAACTGTGTCATTATCTCAACAAGATTCATATTGAAATTGTTCAAATATTTTATTGTAGCCTCCTTAATGACTCTTTGACCAACAGTATCAAAGGTACCATACACTTCACATAGGGGGTTAATATTTCCATCCTTAATTATACCTCTTTCAACTTCCTCTACTGGCATACCTAGTTTTCCAGGCTTCATCTTCTTCTTTGCTTTCTCCTCTTCACCGAAGGGCTTGAATATTGTTGTTGCATGGGTGCTTGTATGCTTTATTTCTCTAGCTTCTTCATTATATTCTTTCTCTTCATCATCTGAAACAGCTTTATACACTCTTGTGCTCTTATCCTTCTTCCTTTTACCGGATACCTTAACTTGAGCTTTTGCAAGGGCTGACTTCTTTGCATGACCAGATAGGGGTGTTGAGCTCCTTGTTGATCTAGTTCGAGTAGAGGATGTTGTCAGACTAGCAAATTCAATTTTAGCAGGCTCTTTTCCTTTTTCACTGTCAGCTTGTTCTCTTTTCCTTCTTGCTTCTCTTATAGATTTTGCAGGTATTCCCATGCTTTCTGCGAAGACTTCCACTTCTTTCCTTACTCTCTGGACTATCATTGGTTTCTTCAATTGCACATGGACTTGCATATTTTTCTCTACATATGTTCCAAAACTTTCTTTAGACGAATCCACAGGCTTACTCAACAAATGTTGTGTGTATAGCTCCAAGATTCTCTCCTCAACTTCATAACCCATAGGCATAATCCAGAGAGTTCTAGGTTCTATCACTTCCATCAAGCACTGATCATTATCCACAATAGAAGTGGGAATTCTTTCCCTTGCTTGCATTTCATTCTAAAAGTTTTTGAGATATCCCCAAATTACAGTTTTCCTGGCTTGCAAATAACCAAGGCCGAATAACATGTCTCTAATCTAAACAACAACAGGCTTATCGCTTTTCCAATGCACCTTCCCTACTCCCAGAACTTCACCCATGAAATAAAAGAACAAACATAGCAACAAATTACCATATTTAAAGTAATTATTCGTGTCTTTCTTAATCTTACCAAGATTTTCCATAAGCTAACTTCAAAGAAATTCACACAAATCATACTCTGCATTCTCCTTTACCATTTGATAGGCTGCATATATGGTTGTACCAGATACAAAATTTTCTCGACTGGAGTGATATATCTTATAACCAATGACCATCGAGGAAAATTTCACACCCACATCAATGATGATAAAAATTGTTATCACTCTTCTATCAAATACAAAACCAGTTGCATCAGTGACTGTTTGATTTTTCACACACTTCAAAATCAGCAATCCACCAAAGGAATTTAAACCTATAACAAAACTTATAGCCTCTTTCGTAATCTTGAAGGGTTGATTCAACCACATGAATTTAGCATGAACTTGACTTAAGATATATTGGACCCATTTGTTTTCATCAAACACGTGAAATTTCACAATCTGCGTGAATTTCTTTTCCTCTAGGGTTTTGTATTCAGGCTTAACACATAAATCCTCTCCAACAATGTGTTTGGAATACAAATTTAGCAACTGCGAGCTTCCTAACTCCTCAATATTGGCATGAATGTATGCCCTAATATCTTCAATGTGCAAAACGTTGTATGGAACAGACGAAAATCCTCAGGGCTCGGTCTCAACAGACTTGAAAGGATGCCATTTAAACTTCAGACGAGGTCTATCCTTGACTTCAACTACCAATGGAGTATCCATTTTCACAAATTCATAGTTTTACAAGTTTTCCCGAAAAATACCTTTTAGCTAGATTAGGGTTTGAACTTCAAATCGCCTTCACGCTTGAATTCTCGCCAAATTTCACCAAAGTTTGCTTCAGAGCTCTTCAAAATTCTTCTTCTCAAAATGCAAAGTGACAAATGAAGGATAGAAATAACCTTTTATCATTCGCACACCTAACCTTTTTGACGCAATAAATGTTTTTTCCCTAACACATCCGGATACCCTGTTTCCATATATTGTAAAAGATAACTCTTATGCGGACCTTCAATTATGCATAATTTTTTTCAATAGCATATGTAGATCATCAATACATTCATTGAACTCATCCACATCCTAATGTCGATTTCCTGCAGGGGGTTTGAAATATTTTTTTGATAGTTCCCCCTAGGCTAAAGGCCTTAACATAATTCTTGAAGGAATTACCAGAAGTTGATTTTGGTGTTGGCTCATTTCCTGCAACAAAGGGACTCTTCTTTACCCATGTCTTCTTCCTCTGCTTCCTGATCTAATCGGTAGTGACTTTCCCTTTTCCTTTTTCATCCTTTTGCATGTTTCTTCTCTGATTTATCAGACCTCTTTTGCAAAATCTAGCAATATGACCAGTTTTTTTACAATTGTAGCACACCATATTTCTTTGTCCAGACTAGTTGTTCCATTGTCTTTCTCTTGATCTGCACTGGTTAGAAATATGGCCAAATCTATTGCATGTATAACATCTAACATTCCTATAAAATGTGTTCATCACATTTTTGCATTCATTTGACTTATGACCATACTTGTTACAATTAAAGCATTGACCGGAGAATGATGGACCATTTGAATTCATTCTACTTCTGCATTGAGCTGCCATATGACCAAATTTATTGAAAACATAACAGATACCATTAAACCTTTGAGCATTAGGTTGTCTTACCAGATACCTTCCAGTGTTGTTCATCTGATTTCCTTGTTTGAACCTCCTTTTTCTAGATTTCCTTTTTCCTTGTCTAGATCCATAACTTTCTCCTTCTTCATATCCAAGACCTCGCTTGTCACCATCAGTCCTCTGACTTTTAATTAGTCCATCAAGCTTGGCTGAGATAATCTTGAACTTCTCCTCGAATTCATTTGTTGTAGCAAGTTCATCACTGAGATCAACAATGTGATTTTCAAGCTCTTCCTTATTGTGTTTGGATTGTTCTAACTCAAGTTCCAACTCAATGAATCCATCAATAATTTGACTACATTCTTCAGATTTTTCTTCATGTCTTCAATTTTCTTAGTCATCCTCATCATAATAGATTTCATCTCTTGCTTTTGAATTGCATTATCCCTAGCAAGCTTTTCACGTTCTTTTGTCTTTTCCTTTAGGGTTTGACTCAGTTGTTTATCTACAATGCGTTTATTGTCTTCCTGCTTGATTTGATCACAGAGTTCCCTTCTCTTCTCTCTAGACTTATTGATTTTTTCTTTCAATGACTCAATGAATCTCTCAGCATTCATGATATTTTCTTATAATTCCCGGACTTCAAATTTTTCCTGGTCAAGATCATCTAGGGCAACCATAAGTTGTTGTTGAAGACTGCTTGAATCCATTGAAACACTTTCCAAGATCTTTCCTAGGCTTTTAAGCTTCTTCTAAGGAACTGAGCTCTGATACCAATTGTTGGAATCAAGCAACACTGAGAGGGGGGGTGAATCAGTGTTGTGCAATTTTTAACTTTATTAATCTGGTCATTAAATTGATGATAACAATCAACCAAAATAAAAATGCATGCACATAAGAAAAATAACCACAACACCATAACATAGCAATTTTTTACATGGAAAACTTGTTAGGGGAAAAACCACGGTGGAAGTTAATCCACAATATTGTTCTGAGTATACTCAAAAGAAAAGATTTCAAGATGAGAATTCACTTGCATTCAGGCACATTTCCTAGAGCTCACTGCTCAAAACCTAAAAGGCTTACTACCTTACAAAAGTTTGGAATACTTCCAAAGAGTTTGTACTGATAAAGTAGCATCTACCAATGCCTGATTATAGTTTCAATTAGGCTCAACAATCGAATTCAAGACCTTATGACTGATTTTTCTCTTCTGCTCTATTCTACTTCAATTCGCACCAAAAATTCTTAATGCACAAGTGAAACTATGCATAATCTCTCTACTGACCTTATATTATTTGTAACATACATCAACTCACTTCGAACACACACCAAAATGATATAACCGATCGCTTATATATATCTGCCACCAAGAATTCAATCGCTACATGTCGGCTTCAATAAAATAAGAAAATATTCACAAACAGTCGACTCAAATCATCCATAATATTCAATGCGTATCCACAAGATTCAGTCACAACATAGTGAGGACCCAAACGAAAATGTTCAAACACAAAAATACTTAAACAATAACTCCTCAAATATCCGCAACACACCATATTCACCAAGTCGGCCTCCAAATACTAATGAACAAAAAATTAGTTCACCAAACCTTATAACTTCCACCCAAATTGATACAAGGCACCAAGATTTACAGATACAACATATTATCCATCGAACAATACTCCCTGAGATCCACAACATAAAATATGCATATGAATCGAAGAACACGAAGTTACTAGATGCTTTGTTCTAACTAAACAAATAACTACTGATCTTCAATCTGTCTACTGATATGAGCAAATTGCAATGTGTGGATCGACTAACTGACAAGGGTTTCCATCAATGAAAACACCAGAAAACATGTCCAGTGTCTCTTGCCAACAGTAGGTCTAATCCCCATTGCAAGAAAGGTCATGGTGTGGTGATGGATCTCAGCTCCTGTGTTGGTGCATGAACAAGATCACTATGTTGTTGACATTGAAGAAACTTTCTAGAATACTGCATGCATTCATGTTCCATGGAGGGCCAATAATACCCCATTCTGAGCAGTTTCTAGACTAGGTTAGGTCTGCTAGAGTGGGTTTCGCAAATACCTTTGTGTACCTCTTTTAAGGTTGTTTGTGCTTCTTCTACATAAAGGCATCAAAGTACCATACCATCTAGACTACGATGGTATAGGGTATCTCCTAGGATGGTAAAATGGGAAGTTCTACAGGTGAAGGTTTTTCTTTGGGTGGTCGTTAGGTCAATTGGTATGATATCGTGTTGGATGTATTCAAAAGTATCTTGGTACCATGGGGAGTTAGGACCAACAACAACACATACTAGTTTTGATTATGAGATGTCGAATGTAGGCACACAAAGTTTTTCTATGAGGAACTTATACTTAGGAACATTTTGTGGAATATCAAGTAGTGAGCCTATTGTTGCCATTGCATCGGCAACTCTATTATTGATCTAAGGAACTTGCTCAAAGGTTATTCTGACAAAGTATTCCTTGAAGCTTTCCACCATCCTTTTATATGACAACAATTTTAAGTCTTTTGTCTAATACTCATCATTTACCTGTCTGATCACTAGCTTAGAATCTTTGAAGACATGTAGCTCTTTTATTCTCCATTCAATGGCCATTTTTAGCCTTGTGATAACAGCTTCATATTCTAAGATATTGTTCATGCATGGGAAAGCCATCCTGTGGGCCTTGGTTATACTATCTCCCTGTGGTGTGAGAAATAGAACACCTACTTCAAAGCCATGTTGAGTATGGGACCCATAAAAGTATAGAGTCCAATGGCCTACCTGTTTTGTCATCAAGATACTCTCATATGGAAAGTCCACTGTGAGAGGTTTGTCATCATTGATGGGTTCTTCAGCTAGTTATTATGCTATGATTTGTCCCTTGATAGCTCTTCTATCCACATAGTCAGTATCAAATTCACTTGGGATCATCACCCATTTTTCTATTTGTCCTGTTAGGGATACCTTTGCTAGCAGGTACTTGAGTGGGTCTACTTTTGAAATCAGCTTTACCTTCCTATTTAAGATGTAGTGTCTCAATTTTTGTGTTGCAAAAACTACTAAGAGATACGCTCTTTCAATGGGGGAGTAGTTCAGTTCATAGCCCACCAATGTTCTATTGATGTAGTAGATCGGCCTTTGTTTTTTGTTATCATCTAGCTGGGCTAGGAGAGCTCCCAAAACTTCTTGTGTGGTAGACACGTGAGCACCATTTACTTGCCTAGGATGGGCGGCATGAGTACAGGAGGGGTAAGTAGGTACTCCTTGAATTGTTGGAACACTTGGTCACATCTCCCATACCATTTGAAGGTGGTGTACTTATGTAGAAGATGAGTGAAAGGGTGACATTTGTCTGCCAATTGTGCGATAAATCACCTCATGGATTGCAGCTTTCCCTATAAATTCCTCAGTTTTTTTTTTTTTTTTGGTGGAGGAATCTCTATTATAGCTTTCACTTTTGTAGGATCCACTTCAATCCCTCTTCTTGATACTATGTATTCCAATAGCTTTCTGGATGTAACTCTGAACACACATTTCTTAGGGTTGAGTCTTAGAATGTAATGTTCAAGCTGATCAAACAACTTTGCAAGATTTGACAAGTGATCTTCCCTTTTGACAGAATTTTCTAGAATATCATCCACATAGTATTTCATGATTATGTGCAACATATCATTGAAGATGGTCATCATGGATCTTTTTTATGTTGCTCTTGTGTTCTTTAGACCAAATGGGATTATATTCAAGCAAAAGGTCGCCCAAGCAAAAGTAAATGTTGTTTTGTGTTGATCGTTTGGAGAAATTTTTGTCTAGTTATATCTACAGAAACCATCCATTAAGGATAGCATATCATGCCCTACTGTTATATCTACGATCATTTCTATGCTTGGGAATGGGAATTCATCCTTTGGACAGGCCTTGTTCAAGTCTATAAAATCTGTGCAGATCCTTATTCCCCCAGTAGGCTTTAATACTGGTACTAGATTGGATATCCATTCTGGATAGTTAATGGGTCTAATGAAACCCATGTCTAGTAGCTTCTTGCTTTCTACCTTTACCAATAATGTTATCTGAGGATGCATTTTTTTGAATTTTTTCTTGATAGGCTTTGCTCCAGGGAAGAAGGCTACATGATGTACCACTAGTGTTGGATCTAGTCCAGGCATATTTGCATAGGTCCATGCAAATTTTGCCTTCCTAGTGTTGATGAAAGCTATGAATTTTTCTTTCTCTTCTATGTCAAGTGATGCCGCATGGTATGTTATCTTCGAGTCTTTTGTTGTGACAACATTTATGGACTTTTCTTCTTCTACTAGGAGCATTTATCTTTCTTGATATTCCAATATGGGGAGATTGAACCCTCCATCCTCAGGTGCCTCTGGGAGGTTTTAACCTTCGTATGTGTCCTTTATTTTCTTCTTTTTCCGGATCCGATAGAGCCACACTTTGGTTTTCTCTAGGGGATCGCATGTTTATTTTTATGTTTTCTCTTTCATTTTTACAACTAGAAGATTCAATCTCTCCACCAAAGTATGTATCATGTTCGAGCTCCATGATGAACCTGGTTTTGTGATCTCTTGTTAGTATGTTTATTCAAAGTCCCATGAACTCCTCGATTGCCTCATCATTCTGGAATTGATCCAGAATAGGTGTATGTTATTGTTGGTCCCAATCTATGAGTTGTAGGTAGTAGAGTGGTAGTCTATTATCATTATCTACAAAGCTTACGAAGATTGTAGAAATGGTCAGTATGGATCTGGTATCTTTTTCCCACTAGGTGTCTAGGTCATCATTACTAGAAGTGGGGGAATCATATCCGGTGATGAAGGAAGGAGAATCCCATTTGTATTCATTAGAGTCCATTCTAGAATGGTAATAGATGTTGGGAATGGTTTTGATATACTGGAGAGGGAACCCTATCAATGCTAAAGTTGTCGAATAAGTCTTCGACGGGTAAATCATTGTCCATGATATGGTAGATATCCAGTGCCTTAATGCTAGCAGAAGTTTCTCGTTTCTTAAAAGAGGTTTGTTTGGTTTTTGGAATAACCACATATTTTGGCTTATAACCTCATCCCATATTTTTGTTCCTTTGTTCCACTATGATAGGCTCTGATCATCCTTATTTGTGTAGCCCAAGGCTACCTATTCCTTGATATCCCATTTGTTTAGCTAATTGATAACCTCTAGTGTTAGGATCAATTAGAACAGGTTGTGGCTTTTTTGTTTCTTTTTGGTCCTCCTTGTAAATCATGGATGGTAAGTCCTCCTTGAATATTTCTTCGTCTTTCATGTCTCCCCACCTAGTGAAGATCGTGGGCTTGTCTATCATTTGCACTATCTTGATCTATTTCATACCTCCATAGACTCTAGGCATTTGTGGAAGCATGCCAATGCATAACGCCTGGTTGAAATGGTAATTCCCATTACCCTTGTCTAGTACTTGAACCTTGGCTTCTGATTTCAGTTGCTCACTTGATGTGTTCTTAGTTGAGGTTGATGGTACTGTGGAAGGGTCAACATATGAAAATGAGTGGAAGGTTGTGTAATTGCTAGGAACACTTTAGATTTTATTGTACTTCTCCTCCAACTTTGCACATAAATGAAAAGGCTCATGATCGACATATAGTGATACTTCTTTTCCTTCGTAGGGGAACTTTAGGCACAGATGAAAGGTCGATGGTACTACTTGTAGTGCATGGATCCAAGGGCGTCCTAGAAGGAGGTTATGCAGAAACTCAAGGTCAAGTAATTGACACGTCATTTCCGTGATGGCCTATCCTATCTATACTGGTAGCCTAATTGTTCCTTCATAATTTCTTTCAAGGTCATTGTAGGCCCTTATGGTGATACTCTTGCCTTGGTCAATCACATCATCAAAATACCCCAACTGTTTGACAAATTTTAATGTACAAATGTTTAAGCCTGCACCATTATCTATCAATACTCACTTGACCATGGTTTTGTGAACACCAACCTCTATGTAGAGGGCTTGGTTGTGGAATGTTCTTTGTGGTAGATATTTCTTGGAAAATATTAAATGATTACTTGTGATCTTTCCAACCATGGCTTGAAACTGATTAGGATTGAGGTCATTAGGGATCAATGTTTCCAATGATTTTTCTAATATTTCCCTATGTGCAGGTGACAATTTTAACAACTCTAGGATTGAGATTAGGGCAGGTGTTTTCTTCAACTGTTCCACAATGATGTAGTCATTTGATGACTTAATTATGGGTTTGGGTGGTACTCCTTGTATTGTAACTTTCCCTCAACGGGTAGTTACATTACAGTTGTTGTCTCGACCTCGTATAGTCACTACATTTTCCCTATTTTCATCATTCTATGAGAGGGTTCCTAAAACCGTGTCACCATATGTGTAATTATCATTGTGGTGCTCTTGTTCCTTTCCTTTTTCATTCCTTTTGGTGTGGTTTGGGATTGGGTTTGAGTATATTTGAAGATCCTTATTTTTGGGATGATGCTCAACGTCCACTTCCCCTTTTTCTATTAAGTCTTGGATGGGGTGTTTGAGTCGCATACAATTGTTGGTCGTGTTTCCTTTGATATTATGGAATTCACATGTCTTTCTCGTTATACCATGAATTCTCGAAGCTAGGTTCCTCATAGTTCGGGAGGTGTAATTAGTTTTGATGAGGTTTTTCTATACTAGCTTACACATAACTATTTCAAGTGACTCACCTAATACTGTGAATTGCCTCCTGGGTTGTTCCTATTGCCTCTGTTGCCCTCCTTGATTCATTTGTTGGTTTACAAATTGATTGTTCTTGGGATAGGTAATTTGGTTGTTTTGTGTGTTGTTGGGAATATAGCTCATTTGTGGCACCAGTGGTTTGTTTTGAGGTGTGTTTTGTGCATGCCATAGTGCTCTAGCGTCAACCACTCCATCATTTGTGACGTTCTTGTTTTTGGCCCAAACTTTAGGTTTCTCATTTGAACTAGAGGGACTGTCTTTTGATTTTTTCAATTTACATATTCCCCTTGCAATGAGGGCTCTCTCAATATGTAATCCATTTTTTATTTTTTCTTCAAAGTCTACCAAGAATAACATAGTGATTTGGTAGTTTATTTCGGGTAGGAAATTCGTGATGAAGATATCTACCAATTCCTTGTCTGGAAAGGGCCATTTGCATCGACTTGCTTTGTGTCTCCATCTCTATAGATAGGAGGTAAATGACTCTCCTTGATTCTATTTGATTATGGAAAAACTCGTGATGGTGACATCTTTCTCTATGTTAAATGAGAAGTGGTAATATGAACTTTCTAGATAGTTTGTCAAAGGTTTTAATTCTGGGTTGCAAATGGGTGAACCATTCCATAGCATGACCTATAAGGTTGTGTGGAAAGATCCTCATGAGATAAGCGTCATTGTTTTGTACCTCCATACATGACACTGAGAAGTCTTTCACATGCTCTATCGAATCTCCTCTTCCTCTGTATTTGTTGTCAAACTTGGGTATTTCAAAATTCTTTGGAAATGGAAGCATAGTGATAGAGTGATCGAACAAGAATTGTACATATTTCTTGAAGGGTGTAGTTCTTTTTTTTCCCTACATGCATTTCTAATATTTTCTAATTCATTGCCTCTAGTTGCAATTCCATCTCAGTTTTTGGTACCCTTGTTTTCAAGTCTTGTGTGTAATAGCCTTGTTGTCCCACAATGTTTTTTTAGTCACAAGTTGGATAGAATGGGGATATTGACCCTTGGTAGGTTTTTTGAACATAGGGTGGGTTAGGTCCTTGTTGTGTTTAAGGAGGGTTAGCTCCTTGTTGTTGGGATGAAGTATACTGAAGGTTACCCTGTTGATGTGTTAGCGGGTTACCTTGTTGGTAGGATGAATTGGGAGGAGTGCCCTATGGCACACATGGTGGTTGATATGAACTATGTTGAAGGTTTCCCTGATGGTGCATTGATGGGTTACCTTGTTGATGTGAAGACTGCAGAAGGGTGCCCTGTGGCACACCTTGCTGCTGGGAAGGACTGTACAGAAGGTTTCCTTGATGATGTGTTAGCAAGTTACCTTGTTGATGGGATGACCAAAGAAGGGTGCTTTGTGGCACACATTGTTGATGGGATGGACTATCCTAAAGGTTTCCCTCATGGTGCATTGACGGGTTACCTTGTTGATGGGACGACTAAAGAAGGGTGCTCTGTGGCACACCCTGTTGTTGGGAAGGACTATATTGAAGGTTTCCCTGATGGTGCATTGGCAAGTTACCTTGTTGATGGGATGAATATGGAAGGGACCCTGTGGTCCACCTTGTTGTTGGGAATGACTATACCAAAGGTTTCCCTGATGGTGCGTTGGTAGGTTACCTTGTTGATGGGATGAATATGGAAGGGGACCTTGTGGTACTGCTTTGGAAAGGAACCATGTGGTCCACCTTGTTGATGGTACTGATTTAGAAGGGGACCCTATGGTCCACCTTGTTGATGGTATTGATTTGGAAGGGGACCCTATGGTCCACCTTATTGGTGGTACTGCTAATTCGAAAGGGGACCTTGTGATCCACCTTGTTGATGGTACTGATTTGGAAGGGGACCCTGTGGTCCACCTTGTTGATGGTACTAATTGTTTTGGGAAGGGTCGGCATTTGAAGTTTTTTGAGGTACATACTATCCTAGTGGGGGATGGTTGCTTTTTGGTTCATAATGGGATGACCCTTCTTGATATTGTTGTGCCACTACTGCTTCTTCGATTTGAGTTGGTTTTTTGAACAAGGGGTTTTATTTGGGTTGACCGCTGTTTTGTGAGAATATGGGTAGCATGTTTGGATTTTATGTGGGTACATATATTTTCTCACAACTAAGTTATCCCCTAAGGGAATAATATTGGGATCTTTGAGAGCCTCTACATTGAATTACATTGGCAATTTAGCACCACTTTGTGCTTACTTGAAGAAATATGAGTTTGGGTCCTTTCTCAACAATTTTTCCATTACTTTGAGCACTTTTGGGTTGTTGGAATGCTCAAACAATTCCTCATCATTTATCTCCTCCTCGATATCTACCTCCTTTATGATTAATCTTTGTAGGTCCTAGTTTTGTTCTATCATTTAATGTCGTTTACAGTTTAGTTCTTCCTCACTGAAGGTGTCTCCGTACATAGGTCTCTTTTGGGGTGTTTCAAGGTTTCTTGGCCTATAGCCCTATGGGCCACCTTCATTATTCGTGGTGTTTTTTGGTGGGATGTTGGTGTTGTTCTTACTCACTTCCATGTTCTTCATGTGTTATGATCTTGTAGTTGTAATAAACAACTGTCAAGCTCTTGTGACTATTTTCCTAACTCCTAACTATGGAAAAATTTGGCCTATTGGTGCAAAGCATAGATAGAAATGTTCTAGCATATTTTGGCAGATGTGATACCTTCTCTTGATGTATCCTTTGGAAAACTTTAGGGTAGGGAGATTCTTTGAAAGTCGTAATATGAATTTCTACCTAAGGATTTTTCTTTTGCCAGATCTAAGGATTTTTCTCTTGCCAGAGATCATGAAGGGTGTATATCTATTTCCACGTAGGAGGTGGTAACACGGGTCTTCTAGCTGCTAGGTCTACTTTCTCTTCCTCTTTGTCTAATATTTTTGTTGCATTTCTCCACTAGTTGGGTGTTTCATTCTTCTCAAATATGAAGGTTCTTAAACTGCTAATGATATCAATTTGTTCACCTTCAATGTGTGTGAGAAAAGGTTGGAGGATCAATGCTACAAGGTCCAGTTGTTGAATTGGAGCAGTTGGTCGCTAGATGGTCATAAAGTGTAATGGTTTTTGAGATGGTTGCTATGAAGCTCAAGACCCTAAGGTTTGAATGTTGTTTTGGGATGGTGCTACTTTTTAGAAATCAAAATGTTGAAGGACTAGGGTCGATATTTCACTTTCTTTTCTAGAGGATATGTTGCGGAAAATCTTACTTGAACAATCTGTGAGTCCCAAGTAACTGTTGATATCTTTGACGTCTGAGTGAAGGAATGATCCCAATGGTTTGTTTGATTTTCATTTCTAACAATTAGGATGGAAATAATGGATGAGGGACTATATGACTTATATGGTTTTCCAATTGTTTCATTCTAACAATGATCTTGTAAGTAGCTTCGGTTTGTTTTTCCAATTGTCAACAGGATAGAGCAATAGTGATGGTTTCTAAGCAAAGGCACACAACTGTGAGCAAGAGCAGACAGATTTATCAAGTGCGGCCAAAAATGTGTCAAGTGTGTGGGTTTTGGAGAAGCAAGTGTGAGCTAGAAAAGCAAGTGCAACTTCTATGTGCTTTTGTCAGATGCAATGATTGATCAAGAAAAAGTGAGTTTCTTTTGGCAAGTGCAAGCAGTTTAGTGGCAAGTGTGTTAGTTTCTCAGAAGAAAGTGTGAGCAAATAAGAGCAAGTGCGCGGGTTCTCCATCAAGTGTGCAGTTTCTGTCAAATGCAACTGATTTTCATTAGTGAGGTTTCTGGGACATAGAGAAAATGCAATTAATTTTTAGCAACTATGGCAGAAAATTTTGAAACTGCGTTGAAATTTTGTGTAAAGGCGGTCTCTATGTGTTTTGTTTCCAGTATGAACAATCTTTCTCTAGATTTTTGTAAGTTTAAGTTGGTTTTTCTCTCAATTTCTCTGTGTTTGGAGTATGGCAAGTGATACAAAAACACTTGGACTGACTCAGAAAGCATGGACTTATGTGACCTTTGTTGGAAATATGTGTCTCAAGCATTACAGGCTGAAACCTCCATGAGTGCCAAGTCGGTGTGACAGGTTCCATGTCTGGCCGACTAGCAGTTTGTTTTATCAAATTCTGAACAGGTCCCTGTGACCCTATCATTGTCTTGCCGAAAGGTTGCACTGTGGTGTCTATCACTGTAACATGATGTATTCAGTATGACCTTACAGCGCTCGGGAGACCTCTGGCCAAAAGGCCATTCATTCGTATATCAGAAAGACTCTTGACAACTGGAGTTTCGGAGTAACCTATATTCACTCGGTATGATGTCCTACTGAAGTGACTATGTCTCAGCGATGAAAGACTCAAGTGTTAAATCTTCGGTTAAACTCATAGCTATTGGAGAAAGGTCTTAGCGATAGACAAGAATCATGCTGACAGGGACTACTTGGGAGTTGTCGATATAACTCTTAGACTTCGTTATGAAGTCTGAGCGATAAGCTATTGTCTCGTCGATAGCGGATGGCTATCGGGGTAACTCTTGGCGACAGTTAGTCTTCGGTGGAACATATGAAGATTGGTATGAACTCTCAGTGATAGATGTGAGTCTTGCCGACTTCCATTTGGTGCTCGGTAGATATGGGAACTTTGGTGTAACCTTAGTGATTCACTATGACCTTCTAGCGAAAGTGATAAGTTAGGAAGACTGCTTAGTGACTCGGTGAAACTCTTGTAGCTTGATAGAATGTCCTGGCGACTACGATAACTCTTGGTGACATCGATATGAGTTCAATGTGGCATTGGCGAGACACAGTGAGTGTCTCACCGAGATGCCAGAGCATTATGAATTATGTTGACCGAGTATGACTTTCGATGTGGCATCACGTGGATGAATCAGAAGAGTCGAATTGGAACTGTTGGGAGTCTATTTGTTGCAACGGTTTTGTGAGGGAGCTCGACAGTCAGGGAACACCATGGATATAGTTGGAAGTTGCAGATGCTTGGAGGTTGGATTGTAATTCGATCAACAATGAAGTGTGAAGAATTCAAAACTGTATCAGTAAAAGAATTCAAATTTGTAAAGGCTGTAACTTGGATGTCTCTGTTCGAAGAAGGTTCATATGAATGTTGTTGTATAATGACACCAAAAAGATAAGTCTGGAATTGTATGTAATTTTGATTATTGTAATACAAAGTGATTTCTCTTGGTGTGGTGGGTTTTTCTCCCGTAAGGGTTTTCCCACATATATTTGGTGTTCATGTGTGTTTGTCTAAATACTATGTTTCTGTAATCTGTCTCATAGTGCATCTTAACTTGGTTGTAATTGAAAATTTTAAACTACTTCTACACTCTTTCCTGAGGTATTGACGTTAGGAGAATTGTTTTCCACATCTAGTTTTCCTTTCAAGTGGTATCAGAGCCTGGCTAGTTGTGTTATCCTTGGGGGTATATTGGGTTTTTTGTGTCAATACTTGTTCAGTGGGAGTTTTGTAGAGATTGTTATTTATATTTACAGATTAAGATGTCTAGTTCATCTGGGAAAATTGAAATAGAGAAATTCAATGGCAGTAACTTTGAATTGTGGAAACTCAAGATGGAGGATCTCTTAGTAGATCGAGACCTTTGGCTTGTTGTGTCTGGAACTAAACCTACAAGAATGAAGCAAGAAGAATGGGACCTTGTAGATAGAAAAGCGAAGGGGCTGATAAGGCTCTGTTTGGCAGACTCAATTCTCCTCAATGTGCATGAAGAGAAGTTTACTTCTCTCTTGTGGAAGAGACTAGCGTCTATTTATCAGGGGAAATCTTTGGTGAATAAGTTGTTCCTGAGAAAGAAGCTTTACTCTTTGAGAATGCAGGAAGGAGGGTCTGTAGCTGATCATTTGAATGCATTCAACATGCTACTCGCACAATTAACATCTGTTGGTGTAAAGATTGAAGAAGAAGATTGTTGTATGCTTTTGTTATGTTCTTTGCCAGACTCATGGGATCATCTAGTGATGGCTATTGGGAGTACAACATCCAGTTTCAAAATGGAAGATATTGTTGGTTCTTTGCTGTCAAAAGAAATGAGAAGAAAATCTTTTGAGATGGTGAAGGAGGCTCTTGCTGTCAGAGGAAGGTCAAAGGAGAAAGGCAAGAAGAAGGACAAGAAGTCCAAATCAAAATAAGAGGGGAGATCAAAGTCTCCTAGAAAGAAGTCCAAGGTGAAGTGTTGGAACTATGGGCAACCTGGTCATGTCCGAAAGGATTGTAAAGAGGAGAAAAAGAAGAAGAAAGGATCTTCCGATAATGGTTCTTCTCATAGTGATGGTGACGCCTTCATTGTAGCCTTGGCTACTCAAGCATCAGATGATGTCTAGTTGATCAATTCTGGAACATCGTTCCACATGACATCTCACAGAGAATGGTTTACAAAGTATGAAGAATACGATGGTGGAAAGGTGTACTTGGCGAGTGATTCAACCTTGGAAATTGTTGGCTGTGGAAGAGTCAGAATCCAATTCCCTGATGGCAGAATAAAGGGGATCAATAATGTTATGCACATACCAGGTCTAGCTTGAAATATATTGTCTGTAAGTATGCTAAATGATATCGGATTACAAGTCTTGTTCTCAGGAAGTGGCTAGAAGATGACTAGAGGTTCAATGGTGCTGGCTAGAGGTGCTCGAATTGGTACCCTGTAAAAGCTGGATGCACAAGTTGTTCATTGTAACAATGTCTCTTCGAAGTCACTGAAAGCTTCCCATGGAGATAAAGAGGGAAATATCCCTAATTATGTAAACTCTACAGAAGTAAAACTTCCTGCAGAGAAGACTATGCTTTGGCATCATAGGTTAGGCCACATAGGAGAAAAAGGTTTAAAAACCTTGAAGAACAAAAACCTGGTTGAGGGGCTTGAAGATTGTAATCTGGAATTTGAATTATGTGAACACTGTATATATGGAAAGCAGCATCGTGTTTCATTTTATGACAGTCCTCATAAATCTTCTGGTTTGTTAGACTATATTCATTCTGATGTGTTGGGTCCAGTAGATGTTCCTTCTTTGTCTAAATCAAGATACTATGTGTCGTTCATTGATGATTATTCAAGAAGAGCATTTATATAATTTTTGAAAAGTAAATTAGAAGTGTTCAGTCAATTTAAGGAGTTTAAAAATCTTGTTGAAAATCAGAATGGTAAAACAATAAAATGCTTAAGGACTAATAATGGTGGTGAATTCTATTCTGATGAATTTGAAAGATACTGTAAAGACCATGGAATCAAAAGACACAAGACTACACCTTACACTCCACAGCAGAATGGAGTTGCAGAAAGGTTCAATAGGATAGTAATGGAGAGAGCACGAAGTATGCTTAGTAGTGCTGGTTTGGAAGAGAAGTTCCGGGCTGAAGCTACTGCTACTGCATGTTACTTAGTTAATCGGTCTCCAAACTCTGCTCTTTTTGATAAGACACCTTTGGAAGCATGGTCTAGTAAGAAGCCCTCTCTTAGACATATTAGAGTCTTTGGCTGTGAGGCATATGCACATGTGCCAGATGTAGAAAGATCTAAGTTGGAGAACAAGGTTGTTAAGTGTATTTTCATTGGCTATAGTGCTAACATTAAAGGATACAAGCTTTGGAATGTTGTGATAGAGAAGGTTGTATACAGCAGAAGTGTAATCTTTCATGAGCTGAAACCTTCCACCTTGGATCTGCAATTAGAGACAAAGTCAGAAAACAGTAAGGATGTAGCAGCAATTCCTCCTACACCAGAGAAAGAGGAATAGAAGATTCAAAACGTACCTAAAACTGAGGAGAGCTCAAGCAGTTCTAAAAGCTCTAAAGAAGATGAACCTCAGCCTCAGCTAGTGAGGAGGTCAACCCGAGAAAGGAAACAACCAGATAGGTATGGGTTCTCTTTGATTGATTCTACTTGTGCCTATGCCTTGATTTATAGCACTGATGAGCCTAGGACTGTAAAGGAGGCAATTAAAATGTCTGATTCAGATTCTTGGTTGGAAACCATGAAGGAAGAAATGGAGTCATTAGATAAAAATGAAACTTGGAGTCTGGTGCCCTTGCCTAAAGGTAGAAAACCTGTAGGTTGTAAATGGGTATTTAAGAAAAAGATTGGTCTGGATGGCAGTGTAGAAAAATACAAAGCACAACTGGTTGCAAAGGGTTATTCCCAGGTAGAGGGAATTGACTATGGGGAAATCTTTTCTCTTGTAGCAAAGCTGACGTCCATTAGATTTCTATTGTCACTTGCAGCAATTATGACTTAGAGGTTGAACAGATGGATGTGAAGACAACATTTCTTCATGGTGATCTTGAAGAAGAAATCTATATGTCCCAGCCTGAGCACTTTGTTGAGAAAGGTAAAGAAAAATGTATGCAAATTAAAGAAGTCTTTGTATGGGTTAAAGCAGTCACCTAGAATGTGGTACCAGAAATTTGATACCCATGTATTATCTTTAGGCTTTGTGAGATCAAAATCTGATCACTGTGTATACTATAAAGCTGAAAGTGATCAAGTGCTTGTTATTGCTCTTTATGTTGATGATATGTTGCTCATTGGAAATAGCAAGCTAATGATTTCTGATCTTAAGTCTCAGTTGTCTGCTAAGTTCGAAATGAAGGATCTTGGTGCAGCAAGGTATATTTTGGGGATGGAGATAACCAGGGACAGGAAGAATAGAAAGCTTTGGCTCAGTCAAAGTAAGTATATAAAGACTGTTCTAGAGAGATTTTGTATGAATGATTGCAAATAGTTAGTTGTTCCATTCATGCAGGGAATGAAGCTATCTGTTGAGGATTGTCCAAAATCTCCTACTGAGATGGAGGACATGACCAGTGTACCCTATGCTAGTGTTGTAGGCAGTCTCATGTAGGCAATGGTCTATACAAGACCAAACATTGCCCAAGCAGTGGGAGTACTTAGTCATTTTATGGCTAATCTAGGAAGAATACATTGGGATGTTGTGAAGAGGGTGTTTAGGTATTTGAAGGTAACTTCAGATTTTGCATTGTGTTACCATGGGAATTCGGTTGAATCACAGAGGACTCTCAGCATTTGTGGTTATGTAGACTCTAATTGGGCAAGGGACATTGACAACAAAAGATCCACCAGTGGATATGTTTTCATGTTAAATGGTGGTGCAGTGAGTTGGATGAGAAAGCGGCAGGTTGTAGTCGCTTTGTCCACTACAGAAGCTGAATACATGGCAGCTACCCATGCTTGTAAAGAAGTTGTATGGTTGAAACATTTGTGTTCTAACATTGGTTTTGATGCAGGGGAAATAACAATCTTATGTGACAGTTAGAGTGCAATTTGTTTGGCAAAGAATCCAACTTTCCATGCCAGGACGAAACATATTGATGTACAGTACCACTTTGTACGAGATATGGTTGAGGATGGAAAGGTCAGTCTGGAAAAAGTTGATACTCTGGAGAATGTTGTAGATGCATTGACAAAGTCAGTGAGCACATACAAGTTTAGGTGGTGTGCCAGTTCAATGGGCCTTAGTTCCCATGATTTTTCAGTAAGTATTATTTTTGCTCTAGAGGTTCTTGTATGATCTTCGTCAAGTGGGAGATTGTTGGAAATATGTGTCTCAAGCATTACAGGCTGAAACCTCCATGAGTGCCAAGTCGATGTGACAGGTTCCATGTCTGGCCGACTAGCAGTTTGTTTTATCAAATTCTGAATAGGTCGTTGTGACCTTGTCATTGTCTTGCTGAAAGGTTGCACTGTGGGGTCTATCACTGTAACATGATGTATTCGGTATGACCTTATAGCGCTCAGGAGACCTCTGGCTGAAAGGCCATTCATTCGTATATCGGCAAGACTCTTAGCGACTAGAGTTTCGGAGTAACCTATATTCACTCGGTATGATGTCCTACCGAAGTGACTATGTCTCAGCGACGAAAGACTCAAGTGTTAAATCTTTGGTTAAACTCATAGCTATCGGAGAAAGGTCTTAGCGATAGATGAGAATCATGCCGACAAGGACTACTTGGGAGTTGTCGATATAACTCTTAGACTTCGTTATGAAGTTTGAGCGATAAGCTATTGTCTTGCCGATAGCGGATGGCTATCGGGGTAACTCTTGGTGACAGTTAGTCTTCGGTGGAACATATAAAGATCGGTATGAACTCTCGATGATAGATGTGAGTCTTGCCGACTTCCATTTGGTGCTCAGTAGATATGGGAACTTCGGTGTAACCTTAGTGATTCGCTATGACCTTCTGGTGAAAGCGATAAGTCAGGAAGACTACTTGGTGACTCGGTGAAACTCTTGTAGCTCGAAAGAACGTCCTGGAGACTACGATAACTCTTGGTGACATCAATATGAGTTCAATGTGGCATCAGCAAGACACAGTGAGTGTCTCACCAAGATGCCAGAGCATTACGAATTCTGTTGACCGAGTATGACTACCGATGTGGCATCACGTGGGCGAATCAGAAGAGCCGAATTGGAACCATTGGGAGTTTGTTCGTTGCGACGGTTCTGTGAGGGAGCTCGACAGTCAGGGAACACCATGGATATAGTTGGAAGTTGCAGACACTTGGAGGTTGGATTGTAATTTGATCAACAGTGAAGTGTGAAGAATTCAAAACTGTATCAGTAAAATAATTCAAATCTGTAAAGGCTGTAACTTGGATGTCTCTGTTCGAAGAAGGTTCATAATGAATGTTGTTGTATAATGACACCAGAAAGATAAGTCTGGAATTGTATGTAATTTTGATTATTGTAATACAAAGTGATTTCTCTTGGTGTGGTGGGTTTTTCTCCCGTAAGGATTTTCCCACATATATCTGGTGTTCATGTGTGTTTGTCTAAATACTATGTTTCTGTAATTTGTCTCATAGTGCATCTTAACTTGACTGTAAGTGAAAATTTAAAAGTACTTCTACACTCTTTCTTGAGGTATTGATGTTAGGAGAATTGTTTTTCGCATCTAGTTTTCCTTTCAACCTTCATGTCTATGGCTTTAAGTTGTGAAATCACAACACCCAATCCATAGTTCCCAAATGTTTAATTTGATCCAATGTAGCCTAAAATTAAAGCATGAATATTCAGAAACCCTTAAGGAAAAATCCTTTCAAGGAGTGCAAATATAGGGCTTATTTTAAAATCATACATTAAGTCAAAGGGTTTGTGATTCAACCATCATGTTTAGTGTTTGTTTGGATGTGTTCCTTTTAGAACCAGCACAAAATTTTATGTCAAGATTGTTTTGAATGTATTTGGAAAGTTTAACATAAACAAGTATTTACAACCCTAGGGATAGAAACCATTCTTTTAGATAGGCTTGCCTCATGCTCCAAAAAGATGATTTTACATGCAACTTATGGCACGGGCCTATAGTCGTACTTGGCAAGTAACTTCTCAGAAGTAAATTCTGATGCACCACTTTCAAAGAATTTTTTTTGATAAAGGGGTAGCTTCTAAAATAATTTGGCTCTTAGTAATGTTTTGGGCATATTATCTTTGCCCCTATACATGTGGAATTTTTCTCAATTAAGAGACCTCCCAGCCCTTGTGGGTTTTTACGTATCACAAGGATACTAAGGGAGAATATGTCAGTATAGGCCAGCAGCACTTGACGGGATAATGAACTTTCCTCACACCCACAATTTATTTATATAGCAGTCTAGAATGAAAGTACCACTTGGGTCGCCTATGATTTCTCTAGTGCAAGATGTTTCTCAATAGGCATGCCCTCTAAAAGGTATGCTTTGAAAATAAAGGTGTGAAGCTCAAGATGTTTTCACTCACCCAAGATCGCCAAAAGGTGCAAGGGGAGAAGACAAGCATCTAGCTTTCCAAACACTTAATGCACAACATACACTTCATAGTAGTTTGATTCTTTTTAAGCACCCCAAGTAGTGCTATCCCCAAAAATATGTGAATAAAGCATAACAATTTGTTCTTTTTAATTGCACCAATATGAATTATTCTAGATATCAATCACTTAATATAGCAAAGGATCGATACATAAAGAATGATTTGTTCATTTTTAAGCCCAAATCTGAGTGTTTCTAGATCGATCCCAGTCTTATTTGGTCAACAAAAACAAATGCGAGCATGCGTCAACAAAAAGAAATCATTTTGGTCATTTGCATTGTTCTTTTTATGCACCAAAATAAAGATTCCTAATTATGAAAACTTTGGAAAGAGTTCATTTTTAGAGCATCCAAATTGAAATGTGTGTTCGTTCTTTTTATGCACCAAATAACAATTCCTAATTTAGAATTTTTTTGAAGTGGTTCATTTTCAAGAGCACCAAAAATGAAGTGTTCATTTATGTTTTTCTTTTTAAGCACCAAATACAGATTCCTATTTAAGAAAGCTTTCAAATTCTTCATTTTTAGAGCACCAAAAGATAAATGTGTTTGTTTGTAGGTTCTTTTTAAGCACCAAAACAAAAGATTCCTATTTTAAGAAATCTTGAAATGGTTCATTTTAGGAGCACCTTAAAAACAAATGTGTTTTGTTCTTTTCATGCACCAAAACAAAATATTCCTAATTTTAAAAAATGTTTGTAAATCTAGATTTCTTTGGTTGTTTGTCTTCCCTACAGAAAACGTGTTAGTGTTTCTCAAACCCTTCATACAAACACGTTAACACCTATCACACATTCAAAAACAAGCATCCATTAGGAAAAAAATTAATTAAAATTTTGTAGATCTCGGACACAGGTTTGTCAGAGAAAAAGTGTAGAAATCTCAGCAAGTGTGCCCTCTGTCATCAATCAAATGTGTTGAAAAAGAGCAAGTGCACCCTCTGTCATCAGTCATATGCGCTAAGAAAGAGCAAGTGCGCAAGTCTCAGTGTTAATAGCGTGGATTTCATAGGCAAGTGTGCGGTATTCTTGATAGGCAAGTGCAAAATTTTCTGGGACAGTGTGTGAAAATTTCTCCAAAAGTGTTTTCGAAACCTACAACTTCAAAAATGGGTCACAAAATCATTAGTAGGGGACCAGGGTCCCACCGGGCGTGCTAGAATGTGTGAGGGGGAAAATCATAGATGCCAACAAGAGAAATGTAATTGAAATCAGAATCTAGTCTAAGATCAAGAACACTAATCTAAGATCTAATCCTACACTTACGAAATGAAACTAAGTTATTACTGAATTCGAGAAACAAGATCAAAATATGAAAGCATACATGAATTCATGAAAAAGCATAGTGTTACCATCCCATATTGGAGTGTGTTCACCTAATGTTGGATTGTTCGTATCACTGTGAAGCCTCCATAGTTTGTGTGCAAAAGCTTGATGCGTGAATGGTTTATCGAAGTATGTTGAAGCTCTAACAATGGTGGTTGTGAATTTCGGCAGTACTTTGTTGTGCAAATTATGTTGACTCTCTAATCCCTTTTTTTGTGAGCAAAGAGGTTTGTTATATAGAAATTGAGATTCAAAATGGATGATTAGGATTAAACAATGTTGAATAAAGATCAATGGTCGAAAGGTGTTGAGAGGATTTAGACATGAATAATCTGTGCAAAATAGATTTGCATGATCAGTGTGATTGAAGAAATGTTGTTGAGAAATTTGTGAGATTGAAGAAAGTTGGTGAGGAAATCATGTTGAGAGAAATTTGCTCAAAGTTGGTGAGGATAATTCAATTAATTGATTTAATTAATTAAATCATTTTTGGAGTTGAACGTGAAAATCAAGTTTGACTTTTGCAAACAAAGTTGCATTAGTTTGATTTGATTTTTGATGATAATTTGAATAGTTTATTCAAATTTGTTCAAATTTTGGAGGGAAAGTGAGTTAATTAAATTATTATGATTTTAATAATTCAATCGACTTAGGGGAATAAAGTGATTTAGCGACATAATTAAATAATTGGTGTTATTTAACTAATCATGATGAATAAAGTGAAGATTAGGACTTTATTAAATAAATGAAATTTATTTAATTAGTGGGAATTGATGAAAAAGTAAATTAATTAAATAATGTCATTTTATCCAATTAATAGCAGAAATAGGGTTTTAGGACTTCCTTAAATAAATATAATTTATTTAATTAGTCAAAAATGATAAAAGAAAAAAAAGTGAATTAATTAAATAATGTCATATTATTCAATTAATAGGGAAAATTAGGGTTTCATATGCAATTGATGTGAAATGTAGTGATGTTTGATGATAATGATTCAGATGATGTGAGAATGTCATTTAGGGTGTGTGATAGGTGTTAGGTCAATTTTACATGTCTACACTTATACAAATGTCCTACAAGAGGTTGTTAAAAGATGGTGTAATTTCTCTTCCAGAGATAGGACCACTTTCTAAGCCCTATCCTCAATGGTATGATGTGCAAAAGTTTTTCCAATACCATCAAGTGTCAAGTCATGATACCAAGTGATGTCCTCATCTTTGTCATGTTATACAAGACCACATCAACAATGGTACCATCTGACTTGATAGTAAGAAGAAAAACTCTAATAAATCTATAGAAAACCCAATAGTCAATTATAGATTTACACAGATGCATTTCTATCCCTTTTTGCTAACTTGATCACAACTGCTTCTCCAACTACCAACCCCAATCCATCTGAGTATGTTAACATGGTTTCATTTACTTGTGTTCCTCCTCTAGGCCACATGGATAAAACACTCGATATAATATTCACACCATGTGACCTACCTATCAATAAGGATCTCTCTCAGTTGTATATACTGTCTCACATCAATGATAATGTCATAACTAGCATTATGGTTGACCCTACAAGTTGGGTTGATATTATCATAGAAGAGACTCTTTTCTTTAACAATTTTCACAAGGAGAAGTACAAGGAGTCACAGACCATGCTTTGTACCCATGATGGACTTTCTATCCCACCCATTAGTTCCATTTCTTTGTCAATCCTTGTTGGACCCAAGTCTCTGGAAGTCCCATTTTTCATGATACCAGAGTCTGACCTCTTCAAAGTTAGACTAGGCATCCCATGGCTAGTCTCTATAAACACAGTTTCCTATGCTATCCACAAGTGTTTGAAGTTCCAGGTCACGAGGGCACAGTGTATACTATCCAAGATATTGGGTACAAACCACTTGTGTTGCATAGGGGCTTCTCCCTGGACCATTTTTGGCCTGCTCCATTTGGACCCTTTCCAACTAGAGGGGACTTGCTTTATAAGGCCTACTTTAGGTACAAAACTAGAAGTTTGGTTTCCAATGGTTCTTTCCCACCTTATGCTCAAGTTATTTCTTTGAATGCTTTTATGCATGCACAACAACATGCTTCATCCTCTACCCCTCACAATGCTAAGGACAAGTAGGCTCTCACCCATGGGCCTTCCCCTTCTTCTTCATCTTATATTATGGTTTCACAACCATTAGTGTTGTCCTTAGTTCCTTCTATTGTGCTTGGAACAGGAAAGAGGAAGGAACCCACATTGTGGAGGTCTAAATCACAGGTGTTTCAACTTCTTGTCTTACCCACTGTACCTTGACCCACCCTATATAGAAAGGGGAAGCATTCACGTGGGTTATTCTTGGTTCTTGGTCTCCAAGGCCTCCTACTATTCCCCCACCTACCTCTAAGGTAGACAAGGGAAAGAGGACCATCATTGAGACCCCTGTTTCTATTTATATTCCTCCTCATGTTCCTCCTTAGGAGCCTACTCTTCTACCAACAATGGTTGTGGAGAACATCCCTCTAATGGAATAGGTCCTTCAAGAGTTCACTCTTCCATCGAAAATGGTCATGGATATTACTCCCTCAATGGAACAGGATTCTCTAAAATCTTCTCATGTTGTGCCTTCTCATTCCCATAGTCATCACAACCGTCTTGCATGTGAGCATAAGCGTCACCAACGAGCCTTGGCTCAGGAATGTGAAGCCTTGCATAAGACCAAGAGGGATCCTCCTATTCTTCCTCCTACTTTTTTTTCTTGTCTTCACTACTACTTTTGTTTCTACTTTTATTCCCATTGCCTTTTTTTACTTCTAGCTTCCTCAACGAATCATGATGAGCATACCCCAAAAAGGTGTAAGTGTTCATCACTCCTTCTACAAAGTAACCTCTGATTACTTCTCTTCCAGGTCTTCTTCCTTTCCCTTAGCCCATTGACATGCCTCACACAAAGTTTATGTCTAATGTGGCTTCGAATCCTTTTGCTTTTGTTGCGAGGATGTCCCATCCTTCACTTAAGCATAAGTCAAAGCATGACCTCATCTCAAATGATGGTCATAAAAATTCTTCTTTTCCTTCTTCCTCTTGTTTTGCTTTGTCTTGTGTTGTCCTCATGATAAATACATCGCCTTCTTCTCTATATTTTTTCACTACCCTTCTTTTAGAGGTTGGAAATGACCTTGTTGATGAGGATGTTGAGGTAGACTCCTCCTTGGCCCTTTCTACAATTTAGTTAGAAGGCACCACCCTTGATATCCCCCCTATAGGCTCGTCTTCCCTCCCCCTACGATGATTTATACTAAGAGAAAGATGACTTGTTGGAGGTGTCAGACTAGAGTGGTGCCTCTTCTTTATATTTAGCTTAGGTTTGTGTGTTTGTTTGTGTTCCCTCTATAGACACTTAAAATTGTCCTGAATGATATTACACACTTGAATCTGATTACTAACACCATTTTGTCCTAAATTCATCTTCTTTTCGACGGTTTAATTAAATAAGCCTAGGTATTTAATTAAATGCATCATTTTCATCTATTAATCTAATTAATTTCATTAGGTTAATTTACCCACTTTCACATTAACATTTCATCTTGTTTAATTGGATAGTCCAAATTATTTGAATTAAACACCTTATGTCCTCTCATTTCATTAAATAATCTTAATTATTTAATTAAATGTCATCTTAACCCCTTTCATTAAATAAACTAATTATTTAATGATAATCCTAAAATTCCTCAACTTTCACAATTAAAACTTTGTTTTAATTAACTAATTACTAATTTTCCTCACCCATCCACTTGCATGGGAATATGCCCTTGGACTATTCTTCCATTTTGGCTCCAAAAAGAGAATATTCTTTCCTAACAAACTTTGTAACAAACTTTCTAAAAACTTTGAAAGTGTGTTTGTTTGAATCATTGTAAGCCATTGATTGATTCTTTGATCCATGTGATCTTTCATTATCATCCATTGATGAGAATCCTTGATCTATGTATTCACCCCTGATTGCATCTTGACCATTGATTGATCTATTTTATCTTGACCCTTGATTCATCATTTTCTCTTATAAATACCTCATATTTTTTAGAGAAACGGATCTGCTTCCATCAAAGAAAAGTTATGCTTCACATTTGAATACTATCTTTATTCATCCTTGTATCCATTATCAAGATTTTTCATCTTTTTCATCCACCCTTAACATAGTTTCATCCATTTTAGCTTAACCTTTCATCAATGGAGTTCAATTAGATGCTCATTTTATCCAAGGGATTGGGAAAGGGTCGCCATTCCATATCAATACAACACCAATCCCCCAATGGGATAAGGTTTGGAGTTTTAGATTAGGTTTCTTTTATGCTTTTATGGTTTATTTCATGCTTAGTTTAATGGTTGCTTGGTTTTGAATCTTTCAAATATTTCATTAGGATTGTGGCTTAGTTAGTTAAATATAGCTTAAATTTGTATGGATCTGGTGTATTTGGCTATTATTATGATTACAATCACACCCTCATGCTTGTTTATTTATGTGTGTGATATCGCTCAGAGCACCCTTGATACCCGTGTAGGTACTTGGATATAGGAGAGAAAATTTGTTGTAAAACCTCTTCTATTTGTCTCATCATTCTTCTGTGTCATACATTTTGGCTTTCACATTGGGAACTATGCAAATCATGGGGGCATTTAGGCCTCTTCCATGTTGACTTGCTTTTTATTTTTATTTTGTCTTCATGTGCTCTTTTTCCCATTTTGATCTATTTGGGGGGTGATGACAATTCATACATATTATATTATATATATCTAGATCTATATCTATGATCAGTTCTAACCTTGAATAATTGGATCCCCCTATGCTATTGATTTCTTTGTCTCTACTTTTCTTAATGTTGTGGATTCTATGTATTGTCCCTCATGTGTGACATCCCATGAATACATCTCATTATGTATGGCGTGCCACAACGTATCTTTATCTGTCTCTTCCCCTTAGAATGACATGTGCTCCTTTGCATACACACATCATTCTAAGTGGGGGCTATCATATTTGCTTATTCTTTATTTATCTTAAAAATATATGTCTTAATTTCTTATAATCTTGTTGTCTAGATTGGGGAAACCTGACTAGACTTGTCTTTTGTCTCTTTTGTGATTGTCCTTCAACGTAGTTTGTAGCATTCACATGCCTATCCACTTGTCGTATGGTCTCTAGTCTTGCTAACCATGCCTATTAGTGATGTCTTTTATCTAATTAGATTGTGCCATGTCATGTATATGAAATTGTGTCATACCTATTTTTTCTTTTTTTCCTAACGTGTTTGTCTGCAGTTAACATGTTTGTGGTGAGATTACAATCAGCTTTGTAGGATGGAAGACCTGTGTCCTCTTCACATCCTAGCTTATCTTCTATACATTGCATATACCGAATTGAATATCTTCATCCTCTTCATCTTGGGTATATTCTCTTCAACCTCTTTCTACTTTAGCTCGTACATTTTTAGAATATATATGCTCACTAAAGTGGGGGGAAAAATGTAATGTCATAAAATTGCACCCCCATGTAATTTTAGATTACATAGCCCTATCTTTAGCCTAATAGAGACGATAATGTAAATCCCCTTTTTCTTAGCCTTCAAATGTGTTCTTAAACCCTTTTTTTGTCTCTAAGTGAATTCTTGTTGGGGATGCTTTTGCGACATGCAGACATCTACGTGCCACACAAACGCCCTGACAAGATTCTTGGTATGTGTCCATTGGGATGTTACACTTCCACCTGCCTGTAAATATTAATGCCTCTGTGGTCATAGACACGCCTGAAAATGACCCTTTTGCATGCATTTCTTCATTCAAACTCATTCATTCACTATTCCATTCATTCTATCACTCAATCTTTCATTCTCTCATTCTCCTTCTTGCATTCTCATTCTCTCAAGCTCTTCTACACCATTTTTCTCAAGATATCTTGCAATTTCTTGGATCCTACATCGTTGCCTCGACTCTCTAAAAATTTTGCACTCTCTTTCAACTCTACAAGCTTGTTGAAGTGAGGGTAAACACTTTCCTTTTATTGCATTTTTCGTATTTTTTTAGCAACATTTTTGTATTCTAATGTGTTGTATTATTTATATTTTCATTGTTTCTTGTCTATCATCTATTTCTTTATCTATTTGTCTTCTTGGTTGTTTGTGGAGGTGGAAACAAAAAAATGGGCGTTTGATTGAGGTAAAACCTAAAACAGCCCCAACAATTTTCTTTGTATTTGTGTGTGCAGGTTATTCGTGTGGAGATTTGTGGAGGGTTGCATAGTGTTGGACCTCCTGTGAGTCCTTTTCTCTTTTACCTCTTTTCATCTCATTTTATTTATTTTAGATTCTTGCATGTTTAGTATTCTTATTGTTGTACTTTTTGTAATTTCTAGCATTATGTTAGCTTAGTTAAACAATCAGATTTTAGTCCCCGAGTTGCTAGTTTCAATAAGCTTTCTCTATTTTCGGTTCGTACGAGACAACAATGTGTCGTAGGGATGCCCACATGTCATGTTGATTTCCTTTGGTCGAGAGCTAGTTAGCTTGCTCTCAAGACCTCTGAGGCCTGCTCTTATGGCTTCTAAAGTCCTCTTTCCAAAATCAGCCATAAAACATAAAAATATTGCAAAAAACTCTCTTTTACCCGTCTTTGTCACTTGATCTTTGCCTTTGAGGTAGTTGAGGACAATTTTCTCCTTGTAGACTCTTCTCCATCCTAGATACTTGAGAGTAGCAAATCTCCTCCTCCATAATTGGTTATGAGAGTCTTAGGGAACGTGTATGGTTTGGAAATTGGGGTCCTATTTGCTAACATGGACCCTATTGTGGCCTCATTAACATGCCCCATTCTATCAAGCCAAAGTTCCTTTTATTATTTTGTATACTTGTCCTAAATAATTACAAAGAAGATTTCTAGTTTCCTATTTGGTCATCTGCTCACTTTTTGGACATGTTTGTCTTTGAGATCATCCCATTCCCTTAGTTTATTTTTAGCTATGACATCTTAAAACATGAGTGGATAATAAAAAATTATAAATCTTAGGAAATAAATGGTTTTGCATCTTATAATTATTTAGGAGAATGAGTCATCAAAGATTAGTCAACTTAATCAAGAAGCTTAGTAAGAAATTTTAATTTTAATGAATATTGAAGGTTTTTATGTTTGGAAAATGATAATATCATATGTTTAGAGTTTACAAATTTAAGTTTGATGCCAAAAACTCTTTCAAATATGAAAATACTTTGAAACAAAATACAATTAATATTTGGTTTTTTGTGTGGGTTTAGTAAATATATGCAGGGAAAATAAAAATTGAACTAGATAGATTACATTGTTGAAATTGATGATTGTGGAATTGACTTCATTGGATAGTATGTAAAAACACCATAATCATCTCCATATTTTTTAGTATCACCAAAATCTAATTGAAAACATAGATCAATAAATATTTTTATTATAATTTATGTCAAAAGATTATAATGGTAGTGAGAAAGACAAGATGCACGAAACAACTAGAAAATATGGATTCATAAAAAAATCTCAAGTTATGCACATAAAAAAAAAACCTATTGATAACATAGATCTAGAAATATTTGTATTATAATTTATGTCAAAAGATTATAATGGTAGTTAGAAATACAAGATGCATGAAACAACCAAAAAATATGGACTCATAAGAAAATCTCAAGTTATGCCCATAAAAAAAAACCTTATTTGATAGACATAAAACTTGTGTAATTTTTGTATGGTTTTCTTAGAGGCTACTCTTATGATTTTGTTTAATTAAGTAAATAACCATCTTAGCATTGAAACAATTTCTTCACATGTTGAAGCATTGAATGAGTGGGATGGAGTGTCACTTGTTTAGTTAGCCTTGAATTTTAACTCATAAAATATATCATTAAATAAATATAGACATATGAAAAAAAAGGTATATCACTAGATGGGAAGGTGATACTATAAACTTCAAGCAATATTTAAAGAGTGAGGTTACTCTATGAATGTATTTTTCATATATTCTTTTGTGCTACAACATAAGAAAACATTGAAAATAAAACATAATTAGAAAGAGGCAAAGATAAACTTAAAAGTCAAAATTAAAGTGTTTTACTAAAAAAGAATATAAAATAAAAGGAAAATAAAAAAAGCATGTGAAATGAGAATGTTTAGAACCAAAAATATTTTTAAGCAATTATACAAAATAATTTTAGGTCCATTGTACCCCAGGGTTTCTCATAACTCTTGCACACTCTTAAGATTTTAGAATCAAAATAACTTTGTACATTGATTGAATAACAAGTAGTTTGGTCTATAGATTTTTAATATTCATGAGGTAAAAGATAGTCTATGAGACTGTTAATGATTCAAATCTGCACCCCTAATGCCAAGCTATGAAAGAACTTAGTAGGTTTGGATGTAACATGGGACTGCTTTCAGGTTATGGGTGTGCTATTCGAAAGCAGACCTCTAGATTATGGGTTGGATCCCCTTTTGATGCCACCTAACTAATGATTTCTGAGGAAAAGGGTAAGAAATGCATAAAACATTAACATTAACTGAAACTACCTAAGGTGATACACCAAAAACCAACTAAGACTTGATAATAGCCTATCACATTCAAAACAATATCATAAAACTCTGTTTACATAACTCATTTTCACATGCATTTCACATAAATAATTTATAAGGAGGTTTCTAAACAGGGCTTTTAGAAGGAAAACAAAAGGTCTCACAACTAACAGCACTATTGACTAACACAGCTTATAACCTATTACCATGCATTCTCTACTAAACAGATGCCTAAACATGAGTCAACTTTGCAAGGAAGATAAATTTCACAAAACAAATTGATCAGTCACTAACAACATACTATGAAACATGAAATGAGAAGGTAAAATGCTCTATTTTATTGATTCAAAGTACTCATTGTATCACAAGTCCATCTGAATTACAATACTGCTCCATGTTCAAAAATAACTCCAAAAACCAAAGCTATCACTCTGCTGGAAAGAAAGAACTAACTCCAAAATGCAAAAATGAAGTTACTTAAGAAAAACCCATCAAATCCCCTCACACATGTCCATCTAGAAGGTTCTGGTCGGATGCAACAATGAGGCCAAAAAAGAACCTTCTAAAATCACTCCAAAAAGTCCTCCAAATGGTCCAAGGTCAAGCCAAAACCATAGTCATGCCAAAAGTGAGACAAAACTGCCTCCAAAATAGCACATTTCTCTCCAAAACAATCAAAGGCAACTCACACACTCTCCTCATGTCTGCAAGTCATCATTTTGTCTCCCACAACCTTGACCCATGCTATATGTGTGTTTTTGCATTAAAACAAGATAATATGCTTAAGTGATTTATAATCCATCACTTAAACAAATCACTTTACATTTCAAAATAGAATGCAAAAAAGAACCCACCATCAATATTAAATTACATTACATTTTCATATGAATAACATCAAAGTGATTTGCAAATCACTTAAATGATGTTTTTACACTTTGAAATAAAATGCAAAATATAATGCTACATCTAAATGCTTCCAAAAGCATTAAGCAAAACAAAACTCCAAGGCATTTGATCATTTTCACTTTTCACTTCATTATGCACTTCAAGGCCACACACTTGGTCAACATTTCTGATTTTCAAAGGGAAAACAAAAGGCCCAAATTTTGGCCTATGTGGGCATCAGGGACTCCACACATCTTGGAAGACACATTCACAAATTGTTCAAGGCACCATGATTAAATGTCAAAGGCATAACATGTGGAACTTGGCACATTTCACATGTTTCTTTCTAAAGGACTTAGCAATTTTGAAACAAGGCAAAAAGTTTTCAAAAGCATAAGGCAAAAAATTGCCTAAGTCTACCATTCGGCCCCCCATAACACAATTAAATGTGTTTCATTTTTTTAAATGAATGGGAAAAAATCCCATCGGCTTTCCCAAGGGTTTCAACCCTAATCAAAACAAAGAAAAATGCAAGAGCATTTTCACTTTTTGCATCGAGCTTCTGGAAGAAGCCATGCTGCTGCCATAGAGTTTTATGCTTGCACAGAAAATGGTGATTTTTTGATGGTTTCTTGGCAATATTTTGATGAAAAATATAGAGAATAGCAGGTAATTGCATTTCTTTGACAAGAATCTGTGTTATATCACTTTTTTTGAAGGCCATTTTGAGCTCAAAAGCCGCAGCTTGTAGCATATTTCTGACCATTTTGTTTCATTTCTCCTTTTTGTGATTATTTCTCCTTCACAAAACCACCATGAGAAGCTATGAAGCTCGAATAAAGGCCATTTCATGTGACAAAAACTTGTACAAAATGAAGGAGAAATGAGAAAGCTCAGGTAAGCTTTCATCGACCCACTTCATTTGATTTTTTAGCAAAAAAAAGCTCATTTCGAGCCTCCAGCTAATAATGAAGCATAAAAATGCTTATTTTATTCTGTATTTGTTTAAATGAAGAAAATCCCAACATTTTGTTGTTTATGTGAGAAAATCTATTCCTTCAGGCCGCGGCCATGGATAATGAAATATGGCTTCATATTTTTTATTTTATTTTTAAAAACCTCATGATAGCCTTTTGAAAGGCTTTGTGTTTGGTAATCCATAATAAAATAGCTCCTTTATGTTGTCTTGTGAAGAAAATGATCTTCTGGCCACGACCATGAGAATAGAGTAGGGTTTTTGCATATTATTTTTCCTGCTTCAAGATGTTCATAATAGCTTTTAAAAAACTTATGTGTTTGCAAAAAATTACCAGCCCAGATGGGTTCCCCTACTTTTGTAAAAACTTGTAATTTATGGCGGTGGCCATGAACATATGAATTGAGTTTTTCTATTGCCAATTTCTTTTGCATTTTAGAACAAAACCCCAAATGGGTACTTTCCATTGTGAAAGAAAAATAATTTTCTTAATTTTTTGAACACAAAATCAAGTGGGCTCCATTAGTTTGAAGAAAAAAAATGCTCTTTTTCTACGACCAGTAGAAAATGAAATGGGTTCTTTGAAAAAGTATTTGTTTTGCTTCAAACCTTGTGATAGCTCTTAAAAAGATTTTGTATCTGCAATCCATAATAAAATAACCCAAATGAGTTCTTTGATCTGTAGAAAACTTTGCAATTTCTTAAAAAACCCCAAGTTGTTTACGTGTTTTTGAAAAGTAGAAACCCAGATTTGGGCCATGACTGTAAGAGAACTTGGTCTGAGATGACATTTCTATAGTTGCAATCTTTTGTAAAAAAACCCCAAGTGGGTCTCTAGATTTTGAGGAAAACAATGACCCTTTCTGAAAGACAATTTCAATCCATTCCTTTCAAAAATCCTGTGTTTGAAAATGATACTTCAAGCTTCATCTTGTGCAGAAAAGGATAAAAATGCCCTTTCATTTTCCTATGTGTTTTCTTGTATTATTTTTAAGGTCACTTTTGCATAAATGTTATAGAACTTCCCTTTGTTAAATCTCATGAATAGCATAAAATCTTCACTATCACTTCTACCTACAAGCACTATACATTGTAGAAGGCTATCATTTGACATAACAGTTGCACAGGTTTTATCATTAACCTCTATGACACCTTTTCAATGTAAAACCTTCATTGACCACAAGGTTTAAGCATTTATATTGTCCTTTATCTGTTATCACTAACTTTTTAGCAGTTGGCATCCTTTTATGTTGTAGATTGGTCACATTAGACAACCTTGATGTCCTTGTTGACTGTCATTTATACTAGAATGACTGCTATTCATATCTATTATGGTCACTTTCCTATGATAGGTTTGTGTAACCGTCCTTTACAAGGTTTCATGCACAGATAGACCACTCACTGTCAATTACAGTCGTAAATCACAGTTGACAAGGAATGTCAATCATCACGGCCATAAAGCTCACACTTGACAAGGACTATCAATGATAAAACATAGTCAATAGTGCCTTTATCACAGTAATAGACTGTAAAGGACTCATTTCTAAATCACAATCAGTAGGTCACAGTAGTAAATCACTTTCAATAATGTCTTTATCACAGTAATAGACTGAGTGCATTTGATTTTATTTGAGTGTATTCTTGGTCTTTGTCATACTATGGGTTATTAGTTATTTGCTCACCACACACTGTCATACATACATTTTCACAACTATGTCATAGTTTCCTGTAGACTGTCATATATAACTCAATGATTTCCTTTATAACTATTGTGCATGAACTCTACCCATGAGTATGCTGCCACTAACTGTGAGTATCATGCACTGTGGACTGTTGTGAGGTGTATTACTCAGCAATAACTCATTTTTCATTAATAACATTGTCTTTCCTAGTGTTTGCATGATCACTATCTTTATTCATGCAAATGGAAATGGTGTTCCATACCTCAACTTCTAATGTCACCCCTTTAAATCCTCAAAACTATGAACTATACTATCATTTGCATCATTCATGATTATTACATCACATTCTATGCACTGTGCACAGTCATCATAGTCTTTAAATATGCAAATACTATTACAGGTTTAGTATAAGTATGCTTGAAACCTTCCTCGGTATGGGCAGAAAATGCAAACACAAGACAATGGACATATAATTAGACTTTCCCTTCAAATTTTTGTTATCTTTTATGTCTATTGTCTTTGTCACTATCATTACTCTTCAAAGATCATGAACCCTCAAGGCCTAACTGTCCTTTATTCTTCATAGTACTTCCCTTAGCATGAGATGAGTATCCTTAATTTTATTTTGATGACTACAGAATTATCATGATCATTGCACACTTATAAAACTCTGCCCCTCCTTGGTCATCACAACCCTTGTCATTCTTTGAAAAATTTCAACAGTGTGTTGTCTCTATGATTTGATCAGCATTCAACAAGTCATTCATAAACTACCATTAGTATTTGTTTCTTGGAGCCTTTAGCAATACATTGGCAATAGTGGTATCTTACAAAAACTAAAGAGACAGTCCAGCTCCCTGGTAATATTTAGATTTCAAAGTTAGGAACGATTAACACCTTGAAAACCCTTAATTATTTTGCACATGATACCATAGAGTGTCCTCACTTCCTCATTACTACCAACATATCCATGGTTGCAGGCACTGTTAGAGGAAATAGACTAAGGATGGATCCTTTTGATATTTAGTTCAAACTCTACCCTGACACTTCCTAAGACTGCCCCAAACTAAACTCAATTTCACTTGCTTTGGGCCCAAAACTAAATTCATGTTTGTAACCTGGTTTCCACAACAATTGCTTACCTTTTGATCATGTGCAACACATAAACATTGTCTCCTCACTTTAATCCTAGTGGGAAAACACATGTCACCTATGTTGGTGACCTGAAAGCTCACCATCCTATGTGATGTGTGGTTGTCCAATAGGGTTAAGGCTAGAGGGACTTGACAATACCTTTGATTGTTCCTTCTTGCTGCCCCATATGCTTCATGATGGCTTCAGGCATGCATTTATTTCTCCTTCATTATTTAAGAGATGCATAATTGAACTTGATGCATATTTGAAATCACTTACTTCTTTATAAAATGGATCATGGATCCACTTAAGATGATTGAAAGACATGTCCAGCAAAATGTACCTTCCTTTTGTCATGATGGTAGCCATATGACTGATTCATTATGAAGTATGAATTTCATGACAGCTCACATTATGTGTTGCATCTTTTGAATTTGATAATGAAAGTTGATCAACTGGTATGATTCCATGTTGATTTAATGCATTAATAGCATGTATATCTTTGATCAAGTTGCTCAATTTCCTATCCCTCTAAAAACATCAGAGGGCAGCATTCTGAGCTCTAACCTCGTGGGAGCCACATTTACCCATGTTGTAATTAGAAAAATTAGAACAATAACAAGACTTGTCCTAAATCTGCACAAGGAACAAACAGTTAGATAAAAAAAGCATATCATAGGTGTGTTTGATCACTCCTTTCTTGGTTTCAGGGACACTTATGGTATGTTGCTATTTTAATTCTTGTAGACATTTGATCACATGTTTATGGATGTTTTGCATATAATTTTGATCAATGATCTTTCATTTCTCTAACAACGTTGTTTTAATCCAATGCAAGAAACCTAGGAGCAGCAAGGAGGGAGTCAAATGGAAGCAGAGCAGTAGAGATGATGCAAGGCCAAGTCAACGGGATTCGTCATTCCACCAGGAAATGACGGGTCCCTTTTCATATTATATGCAATTTTAATTTTGTATCCATATGTGTATGATTTCTTCTTTACTAGCATTAGGATAGCTAGTCCCTTGGCTTGTGAGGGATATTTATACTTTCATGATTATCAATAAAGATTACATTTGCAATTCATATGGTTCTCTTTCTCATTTGTTGTAATTGCAACATTGGAATAAAATGCAATCTGTTTTTTTACAATCTCTTTCATGCATATTGATGACTTAGCAGACTATGGTTTATCTTTTAAATGTTTAAACAAAAAACACAAAAAGAATAAACACTAAGTTACCTGATTTCAGCTGAAAGCTAAAAAATAGGGAACATTTTTTGCAACATCTGCTATATGTTTTCCTGCAAAACATCTCGACCAGTGGCCTAAATATTATCCATTGGGAACAAGGTCATCTAAAGGCTGACACCACTTTAAAACAACATTAAATGTCGCTATAACTCACTAAAACAACAAGAGGCAGTTTGAAAACTTATTGAAAACCCAACACTGCAGAACGAAAACTACCACCTAACTGTGCAAAAACAACACTTAGGGAAAACTGAAAAGCATTTAACTAATGTGCAACAACACTTAGAGGAAACAAAACCTACTCTAATTTGTACAAGGAAGATTTTAGATCATACCTCAAAAAAAAATTTGAGGTGTATCCCATTGACTGGGATAGGCAAAGCTTCTCCATCCATTGATGATAGTTGAAAAGCATTGTGCTCTTTGCATTCATTAATAACAAATGGGCCACTCCACATGCTATCAAATTTAGTGTGCTTTCCAGGCCTACTCTTTAATTCATCCCATTTGAGGAAAACATCTCCCTCTTTGAACACCCTAGGTGTTTCTCTTTTATCAAACACCTTATTTGTTTGGATTTGATGTAGCTCCATTGTTTTCATGGCTCTATCTCTTGTTTCATCCAACTCCTTGAGTTATGCGTACCTGACGGCCATTGGATCCTCCTCTTCAAACATTTCAAGCTGGTTCATTATGTCAAGAGCTGGAAGCTCAACTGATAAAGGCAGCCTTGCCTCTTTACCATATACCATCATATAAGGGGAGTTTCCAATGGGCTTCTTTGGAGTTATTCTATCTGCCCACAAGGAAGATTTTAACTTGTGCCAAGTTCTTTGGTTATCCTCCAAAATCCTTTTTATGATTCTGATCAGGTTCTTATTGGTTGATTCATCCAAACCATTACCATGAGGGTAGTATTTTGATGAGGTATTCAAATGAATACCATTCTTTACAGCCCAATCACTTACTCTTAACCCAACAAATTCCAAAGCATTATCAGAAATGATTGATTCAAGTACCCCAAATCTGGTTACTAAATCATCATAAAAGTTTAAAACAACACTTTCGTTGGCTTCTTTCAAAGCCTCTGCTTCAGTCCATCTTGTGAAGTAATCGGTTGTAGTAATTACCCACCTATGGCTTACACTTGAAGGTGGGTTAATGAAACCTATAAAATCAATGCCCCATCTCATGAAGAGTTGTTCTACTTGAATGGGTTGCAATGGTAAAGTTGGCAGCCTCTCTTTGCCTACAAAAATGGCACATTTTACACACTTTTTGGCCCAAACATGGGCATCCTTAAACAAGCTTGGCCAATAATAGATAGCTCTCATTATTTTCCATGTAGTTGTTCTTGGGGCCAAATGACCCCTAACAGTTCCATCATGGAACTCATGAAGTACCTTATCAACTTGATGTTGATCAATGCATCTTAAAAGGACACCATTAAGATCCTTTTTGAAAAGAATGTTACCAACCAGCACATAAGGAATGGATTGCAATCTGAAATACCTTTTTTTGGCTTTATCCAAACCTAGCGGACACTCACCAGTTTGCAAAAAGTGAGTCATATCTTGCACCCAACCTACATTTGTTGTTGATGCATCAGCTGTAAACTCATTATCAACAACCAGAATTGCCTTTGTTTTTGCATTTTCTTCATTTTTCAGCCCTTGGAGCTAGCTATTCACATAGCCATTTACCCCTTACAAGCTTTGTTACCTTGATATCAACGTCATACTCCATAACTTTTGTAATCCAACCAGCCCTCTTTTTGTTTAGGTCCCTGCTTAACAAGAATTCCTTCACACTAGGGTGAGCAACCATCAAATGCACTTTGCTGTTAGAAATCAGAGGTTTAAATTTTTTCAAGCTTCTGATGGCAACAAGCACATGTTTCTCTACAAAAGTATATCTCTGTTCATACTCTTCTAAACGTTGACTAAAAAAGGCAATTGGCTATTCTAGGCCAGCATCATTCTATTGTACCAACATTGCAAAAATGATATCAATGCCACCAAAAGCATATAAAATGAAATATTTTGAGAAGTTCGGGTTTACCAAAGTAGGAGTTGTTGATAAGGCCTCCTTTATGACTTCAAAACTGTGCTTGGCCTCTTTGGTCCGGCTGAAACTGGCATTCTTTTTAACATGGCAGTTAGTGGTTTCAAAATATTTGCAATATCAGGAATAAATCTTCTAACAAAGTTAATTCTTCCAAGAAAACTTTGCAGCCCCTTTTTATGGCTAGGTAAAGGTAGATCCAAAATGGCACTTACTCTTTCCAGATCAATGGTGATCCCTTGTTTTGACACAATATGCCCTAAAATTTTGCCTTCATGGACAACAAAGATACATTTTTTGGGGTTGAGGGATATACCATACTCCCTACACCTCTCAAATACTTGCTTCAGATGTGCAAGGTGTTCATCAGCCTTCTTTGAAAACACTATTACATCATCAAGGTAAATAAGTACAAGTTTGTGAATCAAACCTCAAAATGCCCTGTCCATTGCCCTCTGAAAGGTGGCACCAGCATTGGACAGGCCAAATGGCATCCTTTTATAAGCCATGGTGCCCCATTTTGTGGTGAAGGTAGTCTTGTACTGATCTTCCTCTTTGACTAAGACTTGGTTATAACCTGAATAACCGTCAAGTAATGAGAATCTTTTGAAACTAGCTACAATTTGCAAAATCTGCTCCATTGAGGGCAGCGGATAATGATCCTTTAACGAGGCTCTATTGAGGTCTCTAAAATCAACACACAACCTAATCTCACCATTTTTCTTTCTAACCGGGACAAGGTTAGAGACCCATGAGGTATGTTTAATTGGAAAAATGATGTCTCCCTCAATCAGTTTGGTCAACTCTTTGACCATAAGAGGCTCAAGTTTGGGGTTTAAAGGCCTCTGTTTCTACCTAATAGGTTTTGAGTTTGGCTCAAGCTCTATGGTATGTTGGGAAATTTTGGGATCAAAACCCTTTAAATCATAATCTTCCCAGGAAAATACGTCTTGAAACTCTTGACAAAGAGCAATGAAAGCTTGCATATCTGCATGTGAACATATTTTACCAACTTTAAGGAGCTTACCTTTGAAAATTTCAATCTCCTCGTAATGTTCTTTGACCTACATGCTAGTCTTACTCTTTTTCAGCTAGTCATTAGTGCTGAAAATGGATTCCAAGGTGACTAGACCCTTGGGAAGCTTGTTAGACTTCAATTGGATGATTTGATTATCGTATTGTTGTTTGATCTTGTCTTGGTTCACTGTTGCAAATTCATCTTCTTGTAGCATAAAGCTCAGGACCTATTCATCACTCTCAAAAACTTTCCAATGAACGTTATTATCCAGAATAGAAGGTTCGATAACTATTTTAACATATGGTTGCAACTTTTATTTCCTAATTTCACTTGGAATATCAACTTGAGCACCTATTGCAGCCAATCTATCAGCATGTCTATTATGATCCCTAGGAATAGAAACTAGATTGAAAGCCTCAAACTCTTCTATCATATCCCACACCCTGCGTTTGTAGGATTTTAAGACATCATTCTTAGTAATATGCAGACCTCTCACCTGATTGATGATTAATTCACCGTCACCATAAACTTGCAAGCAGTCAATCCCTCTTTTTTGTGCCTATTCCAAGCCTTGAATTAGACCTACATATTTAGTCGTGTGGTTAGTACAAGAGAAAGAAAATCTAAATGATGAGTAATATTTGTCACCTTGAGGGGACACAAGCATTGCACCCCCACCAGCACCATTCTTGCTTCGAGAACTGTCAAAGAACATATTCCACACTTCACCTTGTTGATCTAACTGTTGTTCCACCTCCTTTTCGAGGTTTGGGATAATTGAATCAGGTTCATGCAGCACATAGACACCCAAACTTGTTTCCTCAATGTTATCATTTGGGTTGTCAATGATATTTTTTGCTGCCTACTCATTTAAAAGTTTGTCTAGTATGCTTTCTGCTTGCAGTTCTTGAGCAGTAGCAAGTTCATTATCATCAAAAACAACACAATTAGCATTAACAACACTTGGGACATATGGTTCAATATGATCTTTAGCAAGTAAGTCAAATTTGATGACCACTTTAGTCCCATATCTCATTCTGAATACCATGTGGGACCAATCTGATGAAAAATAACCTCGTATCTTGGAAATGAAGTCTCTTGACAAACACAAAGAAAAATGAGGTGGTAAGTCAATGACTGAAATGTCTTGGGGAATGGAAAAATTGGGGAAGGCATATAAGGTAAGGCTTAAACCTTTGATAACCCCTACGGTGTTAATGGTTGTCCCATCAAGTTAGACAACTCCTTTCTCAAGAGGCTGATATTTCAGTCCTAACTTATCAGCAATTTGTTTGGGCATGACAAAACTATTTGCCCCTGAATCCACCATGCAATTGTGAACTAGCTTATCTCCTATTATCAAGGACACATAAAATGGGGGTGGTTTGACATCCTTGGTTGTTTACTGTTGTCTTGAGGTGCATTTGTCAAGACAGCCTTGACCTACTGGCACATTTGAAACACCTAAATCAGCTAAGGCAGATTGTAACAAGTCCTTTTGACCAGGGATAGATAAGGAATCCCACATTGACATATTCACATTCATCTTTTTCATGGATTCAATCATGTTGAAGGGTGTGGCAGCATTTACCTTTTGGTGGGTCCTTGCAACAAAAGGTTATGTCTGCAAGTGGGTTGCTTTGGGTTGGTTCCCAAGCTATCCACCACTGATGCCTTGTGAATTTCTTTGCAAAATATGTGTTACTTGACAATTTGAAGGTCCAACAACTTCCTTATCTTTATTTTCTACTTTTCCAATCTTGAAAGCTCTCTTTTTGGCTCAGGTGTTGGCTGCTATTGGAGAGCAATCACTATTTACTCCACAAAACTCCTCTCCTTGCCAATTCAAGAGGGTTGTGTCACTTGCAGGGAGCTCCTATTGTTGGGAAGATTCACCATTAGACACGTCTTGCACACCTAAATTTTTTTGAACTATCAATGCTTGATTGAT
The DNA here is from genome assembly GCA_007258455.2 of Sequoia sempervirens. Lineage (NCBI taxonomy): Eukaryota > Viridiplantae > Streptophyta > Pinopsida > Cupressales > Cupressaceae > Sequoia > Sequoia sempervirens. The sequence goes on from VDFB02105785.1 coordinate 323,277,551, forward strand.
GACACCATTTAAACATGTAGTTTGATTATGGGTTTGGTTACAAGGATAACATCACTCATATTTTGTTGCAAGGTTGTTTTGAACAAGTACCATATCTCTGGCTACACTGATTGGAACTGGATTGTATGGCTGAAAAGGCCTCGGATTCAGATTTAGTCTTGCACCTTGAAAGTTTCCTTGATATGGCTGCTTGTTAGCTTGAAATGGCTGAATTTGACCTTGATTATGAGGCTGCCAAGGCTTGAAACCTTGAAACTGTTGTTTTTTAATACTCACAAGTTCATTTCCAAAAGTCTAAAGTAGGTTTTCAATCTTATGTTGGCTGCTTTTTATCTCTTGTAACTCTTGAGATGGTCCTTGGACAGCAATTTCTTGGCTAACAACAACTGGTAAAGGGGCTATTTGAGGTGTTGGAAAAGTTGTAGGAGGTTGTATATTAGGGAAAAAAGGAATAAGAGGTCTAGGGGAAATTCTTCCAGCTTGTATGAGGCTATTTTCAGCCCTTATAGCTATATCATAAGCTATTGGTAAGGTATTTCCACCCATAGACTGTATTAAAACAACAACTTCACCATTTAAGGCCCTCAAAAAATAGAGGAATGCATACTCAGCTGGAGGCCTTGTGGGTTTCAGAATTTTGTCCCATATTCTTTGAAAACGAAAATTGAAGTTCGTCATCCACTCATGAGGAGCCCTTTTAATGTGAGTCAGTTGCTCCACTAATGATAAGTTGTCATACTTGTCCTCAAATTGCTTGCATAATACCTCTCCTAATTCATCCCATGTTCTGATGGAATTAACTACTAAACTCTTGAACCATTGGTGTGCTTTACCTCTGAATGATGTTGCTAGTAGCCTCAAGGCAACATTTTCTTGAGTTATGTGATGCACCAAACACAGATTGGAAATATCCTTAATGTGCTCAACTAGGGTGGTTTGATCTTCACCTGAAAAATATGGCAAACTTTTAAGAGCAACCATGGGAATGTCATCATGTTGAGCCAATTGTAGTGGGATGCCTCCATTAAAGGTGACAAAAACTTGATTTCTTGGAACAACCATATTTGGCACCAAATTTTGCTTCCCTACAGGGCTTGAAACTCTCACTGCAGGTGGAGTTGAAGTTGTCTTTCTGGATGAAACAACAACTTTCTTTATTGGTATGCCTCTCCTTCGGGGTGGTGAAAGTTGTAAATAATCAAATGGGACAGAATTTCCCCTTATCTGAATCTTTTTCATATGCTGCTACAGCACTGGTCTACTATTAAATTCCACATTCAGAGTCGCCAAATATGCTTATGTGACCTCCTAAAGGCTAGAAAAATTGTTGGATGCATATCAAAACCAACAAAAAGATGCATTTTTCTAATTTGAACTGATTAGAAGTGTCCCAACGAGCGTGCAAAAACTATTAGTGATCCAAATTTGCACCCCTAATGCCAAGCTATGAAATAAATTAGTAGGTTAGGTGTAACATGGGACTGCTTTCAGGTTGTGGGTGTCCTATTCAAAAGCATACCTCTAGATTATGGGTTGGCTCCCCTTTTGATGCCACCTAACTAATGATTTATGAGGAAAAGGGTAAGAAATGCATAAAACATTAACTGAAACTACCTAAGGTGATGCACCAAAAACCAACTAAGACCTGATAATAACCTATCATATTCAAAACAATATCATAAAACTCTGTTTACACAACTCATTTTCACATGCATTTCACATAAATAATTTATAAGGAGGTTTTTAAACATGGCTTTTAGAAGGAAAAAAAAAAGGTCTCACAACTAACAATACTATTGACTAACATAGCTTATAACCTGTTACCATCCATTCTCTGCTAAACAAATGCCTAAACATGAGACAATTTTGCAAGGAAAGATAAATTTCACAAAACAAACTAATCAATCACTAACAACATACTATGAAAAATGAAATGAGAAGGTAAAATGCTCTATTTTATTGGTTCATAGTACTCACTGTAGCAAAAGTCCATCTGAGTTACAATACTGCTCCATGCTAAAAAATAACTCCAAAAACCAAAGCTATCACTCTACTGGAAAGAAAGAACTAACTCCAAAATGCAAAAATGAAGTTACTTAAGCAAAACCCATCAAATCCCCTCACACATGTCCATCTAGAAGGTTCCGGTCGGATGCAGTAATGAGGCCAAAAAAGAACCTTCTAAAATCACTCCAAAAAGTCCTCCAAATGGTCCAAGGTCAAGCCAAGACCATAGTCATGCCAAAAGTGTGACAAAACTACCTCCAAAATAGCACATTTCTCTCCAAAACAATCAAAGGCACATCTCACACACTCTCCTCATGTCTGCAAGTCATCATTTTGTCTCCCACAACCTTGACCCATGCTATATGTGTGTTTTGAAAACACAAAGCACTAATTTGCATTAAAACAAGATAATTTGCTTAAGTGATTTATAATCCATCACTTAAACAAATCAATTTACATTTCAAAATAGAATGCAAAAAAAAAAAAACCCCACCATCAATATTAAATTACATTATATTTGCATATGAATAACATCAAAGTGATTTGCAAATCACTTAAATGATGTTCTTACACTTTGAAATAAAATGCAAAATATAATGCTACATCTAAATGCTTCCAAAAGCATTAAGCAAAAAAAAACTCCAAGGCATTTGATCATTTTCACTTACCTTCATTATGCACTTCAAGGCCACACACTTGGTCAACATTCTTTGATTTTCAAAGGCAAAACAAAGGCCCAAATTTTGGCCTATGTGGGCATCAGGGACTCCACACATCTTGGAAGACACATTCACAAAATTTTCAAGGCACCATGATTAAATGTCAAAGGCATAACATGTGGGACTTGGCACATTTCACATGTTTCTTTCTGAAGGACTTAGCAATTTTGAAACAAGGAAAAAAAAATTCAAAAGCATAAGGCAAAAAACTGCCTAAGTCTACCATTCACCCCCCATAACACAATTAAATGTGTTTCATTTTTTAAAATGAATGGGAAAAAATCCCATCGGCTTTCCCAAGGGTTCAGCCCTAATCAAAACAAACAAAAATGCAAGAGCATTTTCAGCTTTTGCATCGAGCTTCTAGAAGAAGCCATGCTGCCACCATAGGGTTTCATGCTTGCACAAAAAATGGTGATTTTTTTATGGTTTCTTGGAAATCTTCTGACGAAAAATATAGAGAATAACAGGTAATTGCATTTCTTTGACAAGAATCTGTGTTATATCAATTTTTTTGAAGGCCATTTTGAGCTCAAAAGCCGCAGCCTGTAGCATATTTTTGACCATTTTGTTTCATTTCTCCTTTCTATGATTATTTCTCCTTCACACAGTCGCCATGAGAAGCTATGAATCTCGAATAGAGGGAAATTTCATGTCACAAAAACTTGTAAAAAATGAAGGAGAAATGATATAAAGCTCAGGTAAGCTTTCGTCAACCCACTTCATTTGATTTTTTAGCAAAAAATAGCTCATTTCGAGCCTCTAGCTAAGAATGAAACATAAAAAAAATTATTTTCTTCTGTATTTGCATTTAAATGAAGAAAACCCCAACATTTTGTTGTTTCTGTGAGAGAATCTATTCCTTCACGCCGCAGCCATGGATAATGAAATATGGCTTCATATTTTTTATTTTCTTTTAAAAACCTCATGATAGCCTTTTGAAAGGCTCTGTGTTTGGTAATCCATAATAAAATAGCTCCTTTTTGTTGTCTTTTGAAGAAAATAATCTTCTGGCTTGGCCATGAGAATAGAATAGGGTTTTTTCATATTCTTTTTCCTACTTCAAGATGTTCATAATAGCTTTTAAAAAGATTTTGTGTCTGTAAAAATTTACTAGCCTAGATGGGTTCACTTGCTTTTGTAAAAACTTGTAATTTCTGGTCGCGGCCATGAACATATGAATTGAGTTTTTCTATTGCCAATTTCTTCTGCATATTAGAACAAAACCCCAAATGGGTACTTGCCATTGTGAAAGAAAAATACTTTTCTTAATTTTTTGAATAGAAAATCAAGTGGACTCCTTCAGTTTGAAGAAAAAAAATGCTCTTTTGCTACGGCTAGTAGAAAATGAAATGGGTTCTTTGAAAAAGTATTTGTTTTGCTTCAAACCTTGTGATAGCTCTTAAAAAGATTTTGTATTTGCAATCCATAATAAAATAACCCAAATGGGTTCTTTGATCTGTAGAAAACTTTGCAATTTCTGAAAAAACCCCAAGTGGTTTTCTTGTTTTTGAAAAGTAGAAACCCAGATTTGGGCCACAACTGTTAAAAAAACTTGGTCTAAGATAACATTTCTATAGTTGCAATCTTTTGTAAAAAACCCCAAGTGGGTCTCTGGATTTTGAGGAGAACAATGACCCTTTCTGAAAGACAACTTCAATCCATTCCTTTCAAAAATCCTGTGTTTGAAAATGATACTTCAAGATTCATCTTGTGCAGAAAAGGATGAAAACACCCTTTGATTTTCCTATGTGTTTTCTTGTATTAGTTTTAAGGTCACTTTTGCATAAATTTTATAGAACTGCCCTTTGTTAAATCTCATGAATAGCATAAAATCTTCACTATCACTTCTACCTACAAGCACTATACATTGTAGAAGGCTATCATTTGACATAACTGTTGCATAGGTTTTATCATTAACCTCTATGACACCTTTTCAATGTAAAACCTTCATAGACCACAAGGTTTAAGCATTTATACTACCCTTTATCTACTATCACTAACTTTTTAATAGTTGGCATCCTTTTATGTTGTAGATCGGTCACATTAGACAACCTTGATGTCCTTGTTGACTGTCATTTATACTGGAATGACTGTCATTCATATCTATTATGGTCACTTTCCTATGATAGGTTTGTGTAACCGTCCTTTACAAGGTTTCATGCACAGTCAGACCACTCACTGTCAATTACAGTCGTAAATCACAGTTGACAAGGAATGTCAATCATCACGGCCATAAAGCTCACACTTGACAAGGACTATCAATGATAAAACATAGTCAATAGTGCCTTTATCACTGAAATAGACTGTAAAGGACTCATTTCTAAATCACAATCAACAAGTCACAGTAGTAAATCACTTTCAATAATGTCTTTATCATAGTAATAGACTGAGTGCATTTGATTTTATTTGAGTGTATTCTTGGTCTTTGTCATACTATGGGTCATTAGTTATTTGCTCACCACACACTGTCATACATACATTTTCACAACTATGTCATAGTTTCCTGTAGACTGTCATATATAACTCAATGATTTCCTTTATAACTATTGTGCATGAACTCTACCCATGAGTATGTTGCCACTAACTTGTGAGTATCATGCAATGTGGACTGTTGTGAGGTGTATTACTCAGCAATAACTCATTGTTCATTAATAATATTTTCTTTCCTAGTGTTTGCATGATCGCTATCTTTATTCATGCAAATGGAAATGGTGTACCTCAACTTCTAATGTCACCCCTTTAAATCCTCAAAACTATGAACTATACTATCATTTGCATCATTCATGATTATTACATCACATGCTATGCACTGTGCACAGTCATCATAGTCTTTAAATATGCAAATACTATTACAGGTTTAGTAAAAGTATGCTTGAAACCTTCCTCAGTATGGGCAGAAAATGCAAACACAAGACAATGGACATATAATTAGACTTGCCCTTCAAATTGTTGTTATCTTTTATGTCTATTGTCTCTGTCACTATCATTACTCTTCAAAGATCATGAACCCTCAAGGCCTAACTGTCTTTTATTCTTCATAGTACTTCCCTTAGCATGAGATGAGTATCCTTAATTTTATTTTGATGACTACAGGATTATCATGATCATTGCACACTTATGAAACTATGCCCCTCCTTGGTCATCACAACCCTTTTCATTCTTTGAAAAATTTCAACAATGTGTTGTCTCTATGATTTGATCAGCATTCAACAAGTCATTCATAAACTACCATCAGTATTTGTTTCTTGGAGCCTTTAGTAATACATTGGCAATAGTGGTATCTTACAAAAACTAAAGAGACAGTCCAGCTCCTTGGTAATATTTAGATTTCAAAGTTAGGAACGATTAACACCTTGAAAACCCTTAATTATTTTGTACATGATACCATAGAGTGTCCTCACTGCCTCATTACTACCAACATATCCATGGTTGCAGGCACTATCAAAGGAAATAGACTAAGGATGGCTCCCTTTGATGTTTAGTTCAAACTCTTCACTGACACTTCCTAAGACTGCCCCAAACAAAACTCAGTTTCACTTGCTTTGGGCCCAAAACTAAGCTCATGTTTGTAACCTGGTTTCCACAACAATTCCTTACCTTTTGATCATTTACAACACATAAACATTGTCTCCTCACTTTAATCCTAGTGGGCAGACACATGTCACCTATGTTGGTGACCTAAAAGCTCACCATCCTATGTGATGTGTGGTTGCCCAATAGGGTTAAGGTGAGAGGGACTTGACATTACCTTGGATTGTTCCTTCTTGTTGCCCCATATGCTTCATGATGGCTTTAGGCATGCATTGATTTCTCCTTCATTATTTTGGAGATGCATAATTGAACTTGATGCATCTCTGAAATCACTTACTTCTTTATAAAATGGATCATGGATCCAATTAAGATGATTGAAAGACATGTCCAGAAAAATGTACCTTCCTTTTGACATGATGGCAGCCATATGATTGATTCATTATGAAGTATGAATTTCATGACAGCTCACATTATGTGTTGCATCTTTTGAATTTTATAATGAAAGTTCAACTGGTATGATTCCATGTTGATTTAATGCATTAATAGCATGTATATATTTGATCAAGTTGCTCAATTTTCTATCCCTCTTAAAACATCAGAGGGCAGCATGCTAAGCTCTACCCTCATGGGAGCCACATTTACCCCACATGTTGTAATTAGCAAAATCAGAACAGTAACAAGACTTGTCCTAAATTTGCACAAGGAACAAACAGTTAGATAAAAAAAGCATATCATAGGTGTTTTTTATCACTCCTTTCTTTTTTTCAGGGACACTTATGGTATGCTGCTATTTTAATGCTTGTAGACATTTGATCACACGCTTATGGATGTTTTGCATATAATTTTGATCAGCGATCTTTTATTGCTCTAACAACGTTTTTTTCATCCAATGCAGGAAACCTAGGAGCAGCGAGGAGGGAGTCAAATGGAAGCAAAGCAGCATAGCAATAGAGATGATGCAAGGCCAAGTCAACGGGATTCGTCATTCCACCAGGCAATGATGGGTCCCTTTTCATGTTATATGTAATTTTAATTTTGTATCCATATGTGTATGATTTCTTCTTTACTAGCATTAGGATAGCTAGTCCCTTGGCTTGTGAGGGACATTTATACTTTCATGATTATCAATAAAGATTACATTTGCAATTCATATGGTTCTCTTTCTCATTTGTTGTAATTGCAACAATGGAATAAAATGCAATCTATTTTTTGACAATCTCTTTAATGCATATTGATCACTTAGCAGACTATGGTTTTATCTTTTAAATGTTTAAACAAAAAACACAAAAAGAATAAACACTAAGTTATCTGATTTCAGCTAAAAGCTAAAAATCAGGTAACAGAGACATCAAGTTCTATCATTTTTTTGAAGTATTGATCTTCTTGTTGGGAAATTGGGTGTCTCGATCTTGAAAATTTCCTATGGTTTATTTATTTATTATTTAACATTTTCCCATAATTATTTGACATAATTTATAATGCAAATTATTGAATTATTGTGCTCCACCAAAAAGGGGTGTGAGATTTTGAGTTGGCAATTTTACCACATGTTGATGCCTTGAAAATTGGTTTATAAGTTTTCAAAGGATGCCCTCTTAGGACTATATTATGGAAATGCTATTTTTATGGATGTTATGACAAATTCTATGACTATTGTAAGGGTTAAATCTAGGAGAGATTAATTTGGACATGAGAATCATATTGGATGGATTATTTAAGATGAACTATGACAAGGTGGGAGTTACATACCATTCCTGGAGGTTCCACATGTGTGAGGGGCATGAGAATTTGTGCCTCCATTTTTAGGAGCTATTTTTGGATTTGTATGGCCATTTTTGGCACCTAGTTTTGACCTATGGTATTAGCACTTGGTTTATAATACCACTTGTAATTTCTTGTATTACATTTTCTATATTTTGAATTTGTGGGATAGTAGTTTATTATGTTGAATTTGCAAGTCCCCACATGCTACCAAAATATTTCCATAATTATTCCTTAAAAATTATTGAGATCATACTCTTATGAAGACTTATATTGCAAGTGTGTTGTAATTATTTATCATATTTAGAATACATTGTGTAGGTTTTAGAGTGCGGTGTTTTTCTCTTGAAAGGATTTTCCCATGTAAATATATATGTTATGGTTTCATGATTATCTTAGTTTTATATGTGTTTCTCTATTTAGTGTAATAAGTTAGATTAGATTTGAGGTTTTTTGCATAATCTCCCCCTTAAGATTAGTGTAGGAAGCATATTCCAAACACATTTTTTCCTTAAATTTTTTCTATTTAATTTTATAATGAACTCTCCTAGTCTCACAACCATCTCCTTTCTAAGTAAATATATAATGTCATACATTCCACAAGAACGCAAAAGAAACAAAAATAAATAAATAAATTATTGACACAAAAAACCCACTAACAAAAAGATTTTGGAGTACATGTTCATCGCCTTGTTCAAGAGTTCTTTGAGTTTTTTGAGTAAATTATTTACATTAATTTCCTAAACAAGAAATGCTAATCAAAAGGTATTATTTGTATAGAGATTATTTTTCACTTGTAGCACATATGTAAATTTATTCTTTGTTGGATAATAACTGAAGAGTCAAGAAGGAATACATAACTAATTTTTAAGTATTTTTAGTTTCTCTCTTTAAAATTATCAATACATGTAATTTGGTAACTATATTTCATGTTTATATATTATTTCAATATATGTATCTTTGGGTATCCTTAAATTGAATGCTAATTCATTTACTTAGAAGTATTAGTAGAAGAGAATAAGTCTAGAGTGTCGAGATTATTTTTTCTATAAATTAGTGGTGCATAAATAGACCCAATGGTTAAGAGAATAGGCATTCAAATATACAAAGGAGCCAATGAAAGATAATGATCAATAAAGGGAAGCGATTCATCCAATTTCAAGTGGTTTCAATGAAGGTCAATGTAGATTATAAAAGAATAATTAGATTTATTTATGAGAAGTTGGATGGCCCTTGTTCCTTCACTTATTCCTATTGATCTCATGATAAATACTCTACACAATTTACATGTTTGTTCTTCCCTCTCTTTTTCGCTATCATGAGAGCTTTCAATGTGTAGCTCTATGTAGTAGCTTTGCAACTTTTTTGTGAATGAAGATTTAACATCTCTATTGTAGGTTGTTCAAGTTTTCCTAGAATTTTATTTTGCAGTTATTTATTTGTATCATGGTTAGATTAAGTAGAACATATGTGGCATTTAATTTTACATAATAAGGGATCATTGCAAATCAAGAAAGAGCTAATATTATCTTTGAATAATATATGGTGGTATATTCACTCAATTCCAATATACCATAAATTAGTTTTCTACTTTGAAAATATGATACTTGAGATGCCTTTCAACATATGGAATCTTCCTAAATGTGATTAAAATCAAAATTTCCACCTAAATTCTTAAAACATGTATACATTAACTTTAATATTATAAGATGTGGTATTAGAACATATATGAAGGAATTGAATGAATCAAAGGAAAAATGGTACAAAGTATTTAAAACTATAAAAACTATTTCAAAGTAGAGACATTAAAAAAACCCAATTAAGTATAATTTGGTTTTCTTGAAAGTCGTTATCATCATACCTAATATAACTCAAACATCCTCAGGGGTTTTCATTATCCAAATTCCTAGGCTCATCTTTCCCCCGCTAGAACCAACCAAATTAATATTGGAAAATATATCATAAAAGATAATATTTGACTACCCAAACTTTGACACCCTAATTTATCTTCATTTTTCTATTCAAATATTCTACATAGTAAGTGTCCAAACCTATCATAGTGCTAGACATGATTCCAATGTAACCTCCCTTTTACATGCTCTTACATGTCATAAGTAACTCTTGTTATGATGACTATAGATTCTTCCATACACCTTCCAAGATCTTGACACATGGCCAAGAATTCCACCTAAATGTGGGATGCCTACTTCCTCATATGAGGACAAAATCACTAAATATGAACAATAGTGGCACCTCAAAATGGGATTTCAACTTATCATATCTAGACAAAGGAACTAAAGATTAAATAGTAAATACAAAATATCAAATAGAAACATTAGGAATGCAAGGTTGAGACATCTTTTTCTTAACATTCTCCCACATATCGAACATCTTGCAAGACAAAAAAAAGGGGGGGGGACCTCTAACACTTAAATATAACTATTGGGGGTTATGAAGCTCATAGACTCACTTCACAAATTAAAATTCTCTATTGTCATGGTATTTGTCAAAGAATATAAAACATTCTTCAAAGGATCAATCTTCTCTAGCATCAAGATGTCATGTTCCAAACATGGCATTTTGATTAACACATATAAATGTAATAGCATTTGGATTTAGCCCAATATCTTAAAATAAATTCTTAAGCTAAAAAACTTCCCTAAAAGCATAAGTAGATATTATGTACTTTACTTATATAGTGGTCACCTCATTGAATTTATAGCATTACCAAATATAGTGAAAACATATCCACTAGTGGATCTCCTATTGTCAACATCACCACCCTAATATGAATCCATAAATCCATAAATAGTCATTGAGTTTTTATCCCTTATATGATAACCATGATAACACAAAGTAATTGAAGGTACCTCATGAATATTTAAAGACCCTCTTAATTGCATTTCAACACACTCATCTAGGATTGACCATGAAATGGCCAAGGACTCCCACTGCATGGTAAATGTTTGGTATAACACAAACTATAGCATACATTAAGCTCCCAACAACATGAACATAAGTTACTTTAGCCATATCCACCATCTCACTAGAAGTCAAACATTGTTTTACAAATTGTTGTACAAGTTGTCATGTTGAACCTCTCCAACATAGAATTCACATAATTTTCTAGTTGAAACAAATATTTATGCTAGATCTATCTCTTCTTATATCCACACCCTCGATGAACCTAGTTTTCTCTAAGTATTTCATCTCAAACTATGCTAAAAGATGAGACTTCAATTCATAAATCATACCCTTTCCATTACCAAAATATCATATCATCAATATATAATATAGTAAAATAGAAATGATCATTTTCCATCTTATAGTAGATACAATGATTTAATCTAAATCTCAGAAACCCCAATCCCAACATAAAATAATCAAAAAAATTATACATCATAGTATATTTCTTAAGACCATACAAATATTTATTCAATTTAAAAACCAAATTTTCTTTAACATTTTTAATGTAGTGCTTTGGTCATGTCATATAAATTTCTTCCTCTAAATCACCATGAAAGAAAATTATCTTCACATCCATCTTCTCAACCTCAAGATAAAAATTGTTACAATAGATAGTAAAAACCTAATGGATGTTAGTTTAGAAAATAGGGAGAAAATATCATAAGACTCAATTCCCTTGAATTAGGAATATCCCTTTGCAACCAATCTCACCTTGTACTTCTCAAAACTACTATCTAAACAAAATTTTCTTTTAAACAACTATTTTTAACCAACAATTTTTCATCCATTAGGAAAAAGTAGTAAGTCTTGTGTGTCATTATGCTTCAATACAACCATCTCATCATTTATGACCACTTTACAATAGTTTGCATCATTCACACCTACAACCTCTTTCATATTTTGAGGCTCATCATTGTTAGTAATCAAAGTAAAAATACTATACAATTAGGAGGAATGTACCTATGTGTTTTTTATCTTTTTCAAGTAGACCTCCTCAAATATTGAGGTAAATGTTTTATCTCTTCTTTGAAACTTTCTAAACTATCTAAGATCTCCTCTTCAGGTCTTTCATGGACTTATAGTTCAAATTTCTCAACCTTTTTGGAGAGCTAAACCACATCTTATTTTTTATTCTTGTCTAACTCCATTACTATGGAAGAATGCTTAACTTCTTTGAATATAACACTTATGTTACAAAAACCTCTTACATAGGATCTTAAGTATTGTACCCTTTCACACCAACTATATAACTTATGAAGATACATTTTATAACTTTGTTACCCAACTTTGACCACTTCTTCCTAGGCACATGTGCATATGCCTCATAACCAAACGTGATCAAACATTTCTTAATGATATTTTTTCCCTAACCACACCTATGTTTGTCTTCTCAACAAGATATAATGTAGGATACTTTTTAACTAGGTAAAAAACTATGACAACTATTTCTACCCAAAAAAATTGTTCCAATCTAGCCCCACTAAACATATTCCTAGACCTCTCTATCAATCTCTTATTCATTCTTTCTAAAACTCCACAAACCAAGGGGTGTATAGAGTTGTATTATGTCTTTCTACTCCATCATCCTTATAGAATCTTTCAAAATTTAATAAACAAAACTCACCACCATTATTAGTCCTCAAAATATCAATCTTCTTACCAATCTAATTTTCTGCAAGAGCCTTAAACTCTTTAAAATGGCTAGATACTTTATATTTACTTCTAACAAAATATACTCATGTTCTACTGCAATCATCAATGAAACATAATAAACATAATTTCAAATCAAAGGATTATTAGCCAGACCAAAAATATCAAAATGTATCAATTCCAATACCCCTTAATATTTATGAGAACTAAAATAAAACTAATTGTTTTTCTATTTTTCATTTACACAATACTCACATAAATCAAATTCAAGGTTATAATCATTTAACCCCTCAATAAAGTTTCCCTTCTCACCTATATGAACCATTCTCTAGTGTTATAACATTATCTTCTTTATAAGTAGCTTAGTCTCTAAAGCATAAGCACCCTTAGGTATCCTGACCATTGAAAGAGAATGCAATACTCCTTTTTTCTCCTAGTTCTAATGGTGAAGGTGTGGATTATATATATCACTTCACTAAAAGAATAGATCTATTACATTAAACCATGCATGTATCCAATTGAAATAGATTTTCAATGAGAATTCCCTTAGCAAGCACCATATCCACTCTTACCAATTTGTACCATCCATTCAATAAAATACCATGCATGCCCAAATTAGTAATCTTAATTATAGAAATTAGGTTCTAAGCCAAACCAAGGATATGCAATGCACCATTTATCCTATTTACTCATCCATTAAGGAATCAAATTTAGACTCTTCCACAACCAACAATATTTGGATGAGCATCTCTAAGGTACAACTCCACCATCATATTCTTCATATTTTGGAAACCATTCATAATGTGAGATCATACAGAGAGAGACATCGAATTATATCAACCAAGAACCTTCCAATACATGTGTAGAAAAAGCTATGATAAAGGAATAACCATCATCTAGGGAGGAATTCTTAGAATCAACATTAAAATCTCTCTTTCTCCTTCACCTTGTAGTCATTTTTGTAATGGTTAGACTTGTCATATTTCCAAAATTTAGCCTTGGAATTACCAAAATATTTGGATCTCCAATGAGGTTTCAATATAGACTTCTCTTTTTTTCCTTCTTTCCTTTCTCTTTCATTCTACCATGAACACATACAACATCCTTGGTTGATTTGGAATTATTTCTTCACACCTATTCAAAAAGTAATGATGTCACCACCTCATCCATTTTAAAATTGTTGCTAGTGCTCCTAATGGCCATGACAATATGGTCCAATTAATCTTGCAAAGAATAAAGAAAATTCACATAAATATCCTCATCCATTTTTACTCCAACAATGTCCAATTGGGTAACTATCATATTGAAGTCATTCATATTATTGGTTTCAAATTAACCATCCTCCATCCTAAATGTATACAACTTCTTTCATAGGAAAACTTTATTTACTAGGGATTTAGCCTAATAAATCTCTCCCAAATTATTTCAAAGGCTATTTAGGGTATTCTCTTAATAAAAATTCAACAACCTTGAATTTTTCAAATAGTGTATAACCAAACCCTTTGTCTTTCTATCCATCAAGTCCTAGTCTTCTTGTTTTGTTACATTACTAAGACCATATCCTCCATTTTAAACTTCCATGGCTCAAAATTTATGCTTGTAAACTTCTCTATTTATATTTTTTAAGTACTTTCCATTCCTTCTTGTAATAAGATAAAAATATCCTTCTATGCAAGCTCCTACTCAATTAAATATTAGTACAAAAGATCCTCTACCCAACTCCTAAAATATGAAGTGATCAAGCTCTATATATGGAAACATTTCCTATATTGATATTAGAGGAGAATATTGTGTAAAATAAATATATTTATAATTACAGGAATAAGAAACACATATAAAACATATAAAAAATATACCATAACATAAGGGTTTATGTGGGGGAAACCCTATATTCCAAAAGCACATGTACTTGTATTATCCAACAACAACCATAATTGAAATACAATGAGGAGGATATGCATCTTATAATAGTATCACCAACATATAATTTTAGAGTAATTTCAATACCATAATAGCACTTGCAAATAGATTCATAAAACTCATATTCTACTCCATCCTAAGCCCCAATATATAGGTGAAGAACCAACTAAAAACCATCAAAGGCTTTAGAAAACCATCATAAGGCCAAGAGAGGTATGGAACCAAAAGGACCAAGGCACAAATCCTAATTCCCCTTGGTCTTGGTCTTCTAGGATATTTTTAACATATTTATTACATGGCATATGTGATAAACAAGAATATTTAACATCATGTTATCTACTTTTTGGCAGTGTTCTGGCAGTTTGTTATAACTCAGGCAGTGATTTACCAAGTTACTCTAACACACCCTTCGCCCACTCCTTAAAGCTTTTAACGTGTTTGGAGTTATTAGCGGTGTTTTGCTCAGTTACTTGATCTTTCCGCCTGGTTTATGTTTAAGCTCATTAGTGTTGGCGGTGTGTTACAAAGGTTTTTTAACTCCCCACTCACCTCCCGAAAAGAAAATGTAGTCTCATTAATATACTAGCGATGTTTTGTGGCCCAAGTTGAACTCAGGCGGTGATTTATAAGGTTATATGAACTTCCCATTTTATCACTGGCATGACAGTTCCTTTTCAAATTTTTGAAAGGTGGTTATATTAGACAGTGACATGAGAGTTGACACGTGTCGATGCAATGTAAGAGATGCATTTAATGTCTATCTACAAGCACACTTCTCACAGGAGTTAAAGGGGAAAAATCATGCCAGGGACAATCATTCTTTAACTGTGACATTCACTCTGGGAAATATGAAGAAAGAGGAGCACACCAATGTAGACCTCCATCCTTAGAATCTGGGCTCATTTTGAGGTATTTCTATTCTTATCTTCTTCTTATGAACATATAGTTTCCAAGTTATCCTCCCCTGTATTGTGGATTATTTGGTAAGAATCTGTTGAAAACCTAGTAGCCCAAAAATGGCCAAAATTAAGTGTCAAGTGTATGAATATGTCGAGGGATTAACATGTGAAATGTTGGAAATTGGAGATACTAAGTTGGGGCCAATAAATTTAGTTGATATTAAAGAGAAGTTCAATTCTCCCAACCCATTACCTATCACTCAGAGGGTAATTGAGAGCGGACTAGTAGAAGCAACCACCTTTCCCATAGTCATCCAGTGTCCAAAATTAATTTTAGAATGCATAAGGCATTACAATGTCTAGACTCAGGAAATAAGAGTTGAGGATAACTAGATGGTGGTTAAAATCCAAAGAGATACCTTTGCTTCATGTTTAAAAATTCTTGAAAAAGAACCCTACTTGCCCATGGATTTTACCAATGCTCAAATCGATTTTTTCTTTTAAGAAGGGGTACAACCGAAATATAATGGCAAGAAACTGGCTAGCGAAACTGAGAGGGGGAAATCTCAGTTGCCTCAGAATTTGCATAAGAACCATTTTTCAGAAGAGATATCCAACATAATATTATTTCTTCACAGAGTTCGGGGGAATGAAGATGCTTTTGGTTTCCAAGAATGGATGCATTTCTTCATACAAATTATACTAGGGGGAACATGATTTCTAAACTGGTGACACTTATCAATGATAGGGTAAACAGTCAGCTAGATCATTTCCAATTCAATAGGGAATTCTTCATGTACTCTTATTTTATCTACACTCTTGCAAGTACCGGGCCTTGACCAGGCTTGAGGCCAAGTAATCTTCCTTGTGACCAAGTACCTATTTTTGAGTATCTTGATAAGCTACAATTGCATAAGAGTTTCCTTCATCACAAAAGGATATAAAACACATTCACTATGAGGATGACAAGAGACCTACAAGGGAAAATGGAAATGCGGCTCTCACCTGAAGCTATGTAGTTTGTCGACTACTATGGTAGTCATTTTATCCAATTTCAGAGATTCTCTTACATTAGGGTGGGTAGTTTCACTAGTTTTCCAATTAAACTCTCGAGGTACCTTGAGGATAAATTTATCATGATTGAAGTTTGCAAACAATTGGCTAATGTCAGCAAAAGATGCCAGGAGCGCAAAAGGGTGACCGTGTAATTCCCAGTTGGATTTGGCCCCTACACGTGTGAATCCATGTCAGACACCCTTAATATAGAAAAGGAGATTTCCAGGTATAATCTGTAGACCTATGATGAACGCTTTCCTTTTGATCTCAAGGATTTTTTCAAGGATAATTTGAAGTTAGGTCCAAGTTTTCTTCATTTTCCAACTCTAGAGGATTATTGGGCAGATTGCTTTGATGAATTTGAGGTGATGAAAAGAGTTGGATGAGATTATCTTTGAGGCAGATTATTACCTTTAATTTGAATTTTAATGTATAAGGGATTGAGGATGACGGATCAGATTTAGTAGACCTAATTTTTAAAGAATTAATAGCCAGTCGCCCTATTCCTTCCATGGAATGGAGTAGTAAAGAAAAATAGACCATTGAGGCTAGAACTATTGATGTCTTGGAAAGAAATCAAGAATGAGTCACCAAGAAAAATATAGAGCAATCCCGCCCCAATACCAGATCACAAAACACTCAACTGGTAGGAGGTGGCGGTCAGTCTTTTGCAATTACAGGAACTTCTGGCGCTGCTCTGCAACCATCACAATCTGGGGCTCAAGGAAATGGCAATGAAGAACCCCCCAATAGAGATATGCTTCAGTCAAATTATGGGGAAGACCTCCCCAATTTATCCATTATTGAACAGGAAAAAGGGGATGACGGAGAAGCGAATATTTTAAAAATATTGATATTAGCTCTACTTCTCCATCACCCCGGTCATCACCTAATAGGGAAGTTGATGAATCTTCAAAACAAAGACCTTCACCACGCCCATTTCAATATGCTCAAACTGATACTCCTCCCACCGATAGAGTACTTTTCGGCTCTTCCAGTTCCAAAGTAGCCAACATTCCTAACACTCCTATGTGGTTATAAGACACTCTATCCAGGAAAAGAAAAGTGATACAACTAGACCTTCCAAAGCAAGACATGGTAGGGCAGTTACTCCAAAGAACCCCAAATCCAAAGAAGGTAAAAACTACTGCCCAGTTAATCGACAACACTAGATCAGCAAACCTAAGCCTAGAAGTAGCATGTCCTACCACACAGAAAGAGGTCAATCAAGCCACGACTAGTGATTTTGATATTGACAGGATTGATCTGGGACCGCCTATGAGAGATGGTGATGTACAATTTTTTTCAAGTTTCTATAGCAAGAATGGTGGAGAGATCAAAGAAGGACAAGGAGAGTAAGGATGAATTGAAAAGATAAATTCAAGTCTTAACTGATTGTCTAAGAGCAATTTTCGATATGCCACCTCAACCAATATCCCAAGCTAAGTCATCATCTGACCCTTTGGCTTTAATAGGAAAGGAGGCAATGAGTAGAATGAAAAGCTACAAGAATTTTGGTAAGGTTGTGGAAGAGTGGAGCACTGGATTAGTTGAGAGAAGCGATTATATCATCTTTGAATCCCTTAGGTGTTTGCAAAGGGTGAATGCTTCAATGTTAGAGATTCAAGAGGAGATTGCTACTATTGGGAAGGAAGAAAGAACTGTTCGAGTTAAAATGACACTAAGAGGGGGGGGTGAATCAGTGTCTTAACAGATTTGACCAATTTTCAAAAAATTCAAAAACATAGCTCAGATTTGATCTCAATATACTCTGATTAAAGCATTCATGAGTTGAATGTAATCATTCATAAACAGAATTGAGAAAAGTAATAACCAAACAGTGAACTGAAATAACAACACAGTAAAGCAGTGAGAACTCAAAAGAACAAAGAGACACAAGAATTTTCCGAGTGGAAAACCCTCCTAGGGTATAAAAACCACTCCCGAAATGCCTTCCAGGCTTAATCTTTTGAACAACTGTTCACAATGCCTTATAGGCTGATTTTTGAGCACCCACTCAAGGAGCACCAACCCCTCATTTAGAGATATCTATCTCAAGGAGTACCAACCCCTCAAATTATATTTCTGAACAATAAAAATATCTCAAAGGATCTCTCTGTTTTCAGTTAAGCACATATTTCTCTGTTTTCTCGTCTACAGAATACCTTAAGGATTCAATAATTGAATCCTTAAAATACTATATAGAGAATAAATTTACAATGTCTCTGCCTCTTGTTATTCAGATTTTTATTGCAGAGTTTATTCATACATTTCCATACAGCCAAGGAATGATAATCTCAGAATTACAACAACAGAACAGAAAAGAGTTTTCTGCTTCTATTTATACATCTTTTTAGGTATCAAGACTTCAAAGAATTTCGTGGTCAAAAGAGCATAGAGTAAAGATAGTTCTTTTTGATTTAAATGCCAGATAAGTAACTGTCTTCAGGAGTAACGGCTGAACAAACAAGAGTCCATTTCACCCAACTAAGAGCCATCCTCAACACTGATTTTTGATAACCCAAATGCCCATTCGATTGTTCCAGAAAACCCTGAATTTCAAACTTGAATCTCTGAAAACCCATGATCAGAAAACAAAAAAATCTGCAAAGATTAAGGAGAATGCAAAGAATAACTGATAGAATCTCAAAGACCACAAATACCCACAATCTGAAACTAATGAAAGTCCAAAAGAATGTAGGCGTTACATTCCCAATACACTTAAACTGAAGTCGTCATGATATAGCATGATATTCTGACAGAGATTTCAATAACCCACTAATCCATTTCATGCAAAACATCTGAAGATGCAGATTAAAAAACAAACCAATACCATTTTGGGCTGTGCTTGTTATTCTTTCTGCTTTTACAAAACTTCCAGTAAGAAACGCACCAAGTAAAGCCTCCATAATCCACTGAAGAAACCGTTACAACCAGCAACTACAGTCACAAATAGCTATGAGAAAAAAAACTTAAACTTCTCATGATGGCGGCCATAGTGTTTGAGTCTTCGTTAATCATTTGTTGAGACAACCCTGTATTCCTATCGAAGTCCAACGTCTCACCAAGAAGTATCCATTTGTCCATCGATGTAATGTTATGCCGAAGGCAACTTTATCGCCGTCAGTCATCCCTTTGTTTGTTGCTGTGACATTCTGCTGTCGGGGAGACATTTCGTAGATAATGCTCTGTTTTACTGAAAGTCATCCTTTCATCTGGTGTCGCTGAGACAATTCATAGTCAGGGTGACTTCTCCTAGAGCATATGTGTCTTACTGAAAGCCCACGTGATCATTCTTGTTCGCCGAGACAACTCAATGCCTATGCCGACAAGGTCCATATGTATTCCATCGGTGAGACCCACAAGGTTCGCTATGACATTATATCGATGCCGCAACTCTTGCCGATGTGTTCCTATTCAATCTTCGGTCGGTGAGACATAACAATCTGGTTGTGACCCTATACCGACGGTATAACTCCTGTCGATAGGGATCGCCCTCTGTCGCCGAAACCATGGAGAATTCCTGCCGAAAGCTTCCTATGAAACTCCATGTGTAATTTTGGCGAGACTGAAGGTCACTCGCCAAGACCTCACTTCGATAACCCTAACTCTTACCGATATGTATCTTCCCGCCACCGGTCGGTGTGACAATGTACAATCGCTATGACTTCACACCGAAAGCAGCATGTCTGGCCGAAGTGAATCTTTAATGTGCCAGTCGGTCGATGTAACAATTCAAACTCGCCAAGACACAATGCCGATGAAGGATCACTTACGCCGATGAACCACCTCAAGTATAAGTCGGTGAGACCCGACTCATTCGGAAAGACCTCTTCCCGGTGAAAAATACTCATGCCGATAGACCTTTCCTTTGTCGCCAAAACCACGTGAATGTCATGCCGATAGATACCCAAAGGTGAATTTTGTCATCAAGGACAAACCAATTAGAACACAATTGAGAACCAACAAACTCCCCCTTTGTCCTTGATGGCAAAACACAAATGACTCTCCCCCTTTTTGCCTCAATGACAAAGGATAGAAGAGAAGAATGTGCAATGCCAGGAAACACAACTAAGAAGCCAACCAAAAACCATGAGAAACAGCTGCAAAAAAAGAGTAACAGTGCAGCAACCAAGATTGTAGGAGAGTTGTAAGTGAATCAAAATATATAACATGCTCCCCCTAAGCTGAAGCTTGGTGAATTAGAGAAGTAATGATTGAGAGATAACTCCCAACCGAAGTCTCAGCCTTTCAAATAACTCTTTTGCTAAGGGCTTAGTAAAAATATCAGCCATCTGATCTTGTGATCCAACAAAATGTAAACATACTTCATTAGCCAGTACTTTTTCTCGTAGAAAATGAAACTTGATAGCAATATGTTTAGTGCGAGAGTGCATAACAGGATTTTTTGATATATTTATCGCACTAGTGTTATCGCATAGAATTGAAACAGGTTTAGGAACTTCAATACCCATATCAGATAGAGTTTGACTCATCCAAAGAACTTGAGTACAGCACGAAGTGGCAGCAATGTATTCTGCTTCAGCAGTAGAGAGAGAAACAGATACTTGTTTCTTGTTGTGCCATGCCACTAAACGATCACCAAGAAAGAATGCAGCACCATTGGTGCTTTTCCTATCATCCAAACAACCAGCCCAGTCAGCATCAGTATAAGCAATCAAAGCGAAATCATTGCTTCTAGGATACCAAAGACCATGATCAAGAGTGCCCTGAATGTATTTAAAGATCCTTTTAACAGCAGTGACATGAGCTTCTTTAGGTGATGCCTGAAACCGTGCAACAGTGCAAACTGTCTGCATGATGTCAGGTCTAGAAGCAATTAAATATAACAAACTGCCAATCATTGATCTATATTCAGTTTGATTTGTATCAGGAGAATCATCAACCTTAGTAAGTTTGCATCCAGTAATCATTGGAGTGCTAACTGGATGGCATTCATCCATCTGAAATTTCTTAAGCATCTCTCTAGCATACTTGGTTTGAGAAAGAAATATTCCATTTTCATATTGAGAGATTTGAAGACCCAAGACGAAATTTAATTCTCCCAACAATGACATTTCAAATTCAGATTCCATTAGCTGAGAGAATTTTTTACTCAAAGTAACATTGTTGCAGCCAAAGATAGTGTCATCAACGTAAATTTCAACAACCAAAATATCAGAACCTTCATTTTTAACATAAAGATTGTTGTCTACACCTCCTCTAACAAAACCATTTGAAAGCAAATGACTGTCCAACCTAGAGTACCAAGCTCTAGGTGCTTGTTTTAAGCCATAGAGGGCCTTTTTCAATCTGTAAACATGATCAGGCTTATCTTTGCAAATAAATCCTTCAGGTTGTTCAACATAGACCTCTTCATCTAAATAGCCATTTAAAAAAGCAGTTTTGACATCCATTTGATAAACAGTAAAGTCTTTATAAACAGAATAAGCCAAGAATATTCTGATAGATTCTAATCTAGCAACTAGTGCAAAGGTTTCACCAAAATCAATACCTTCTTGTTGAGCATAGCCTTTGCAGAAAAATCTTGCTTTGTTGTGAATAACATTTCCATTTTCATCAACCTTATTTCTGTATATCCATTTTCCTCCAATGACATTCTTGTCATCTGGTCTTGGGACTAACTCCCAAGTCTGATTTTTCTCAATCTGATCAATTTCTGCCTGCATAGCATTAACCCAACATGAATCTGTGAGAGCTTCATTAAAAATTTTAGGCTCAAACTGAGTAACTAGACAGAAAGCTATTTGTTCCTTTTCATCAAATTCTGCAGCCTTTCTTCTAGTTTGAACTCCTGCATTTTTATCCCCAATAATCTGATCTTTGGGGTGATATATAGCAAGAGTTTTCAAAGGAGCTTTTGATGCACCTTTTTTAGGACTTGCTTTTTCATTTTTAGGGCTTGCTGATTCAGCAAAAGACTTTGATGTTTCATCTTCTTCTGAATTTGATTCAAGTTCAAGTCGTTCTTCCTCATTATCCTACAAGATGTCAACATCTAAATGTAATCATTCATCAAACTTTACATTCACAACTTCAACAATCTTGTTAAGCCTTTTTTTAAGGCATTTATAAGCTTTGTTGTGAGTTGAGTATCCCAAAAAGATACCCTCATCACTTTTTCATTGAAAGCTGCCAAGGTTATCATCATCTTTCTTGATAAAACACTTACTTCCAAAAAATTTAAAGTATTTGACAGAAGCAGTTTTTCCATACCAAATTTCGTAAGTATGGATTCACCCTAAGTTGTACTCTATTCAAAATGTATACAGTTGTATGAATAGATTCTTTCCAATACATATCAGACAACTTAGCTTCATCTAGCATGGTTCTAGCCATTTCTTTTACAGTTCTATTCTTACGTTCAACTACCCCATTTTGTTGAGGTGTTTTAGTTGCAGCATACTGCCTTTTAATACCGTGTTGTTCACAGTAATCAATAAACTCTTGAGAGGTGAACTCACCTCCTTTGTCAGATCGCAGACATTTAAGTTTCAAATCAGATTCCTTCTCAACCAATTTACGAAAGATTTTAAACCTTTCAAAGGCTTCTGATTTGTGCTTAAGAAATGTGACCCAAACCATTCTAGTATAATCATCCACAAACAGCATAAAGTACATTTCACCATTAATAGACCTTGTTCTGGTTGGTCCACATAAATCAGTATGCACAAGTTGTAAAGGTTTCGAAGAAGAATGTTCTTTTGTTTTGAAGCTGATTTTAGTTTGTTTACCACTTAAACATTCTTTGCACATAGAGTTTTCTAGCTTGCTAAGAACTTGTAGACCTCTAACATTCTGATTTTTACTAATTCTAACCAGATTTTCAAAGTTTATGTGTCCTAATCTTTTATGCCATAACCATCTCTCTTCAATTTGGCCCATTAGACACATACCTTGATTATTGTCATTGCTAGATGTGTCAAGAAGATTGTACACATTTCCTTTTGTCCTCCTTCCAACTGCAACAGCCTTTCCAAGCTTGTTCTTAATTTCACATCCCTGCGAAGTGAAAAGAACATGATAACCACTATCATAGATTTGACTAACACTTAGAAGATTGTGCTTGAGACCTTCCACATAGTACACATTATAGATAGGAGTGTCTTCATTCAGAAGAAGTGAACCTCTACCTTTAATTTGAATATCAGAGTTATAACCAAACTTAACATATCCACCTACATAATCTTCAAGATTTATAAATTTATCCTTGTCACCAGTCATATGGTTAGAACATCCACTGTCCAGGACCCATAAGTCCTTTTTCTTGGAATGAAAAGCAGTTTGAACCAACATAGTTTGCTCAATGTTGTTAATAGTCTTAGGTTTCCAAACCTTTTTAATTTTTTGTTGTTTCGATTGCAGATCAGTTCTGCACTGTTTGACAGAATGTCCCAAAGCATTGCATTTAAAACATCTGATTTGTCTAACAAAACCATAGTGTTGCCTAAGACCAAACCTGGGTATTCTAGGATTCATAAGCCTGCAAGTACTCACTTTATGGCCAAACTTGTTGCAGAAAAAATAATAACCATAGAAGAAAGGATTGACTTTGTATGAAGATCTATTACCTCTTAAAGACTGAACATGATCCTTACCAAATTCTGAGTGATTTGAACCTGAACCTTTGACTTCAAAAGAGGGGTTTTGTTTTGCATTGTCAATTGAGCATTCACCCTTTTCAAAACCAACACCAGTTTTATCTTTATACATCTTCTGCTTGCTGAGCATCTCATTCATTTTTAGAGTGCTTTCATATTTTTCAATTTCCTTCCTAAGACAAACAACTTCTTGTTCCAGTTTTTGAATTTCTTGATCTTTGCAGCTTACAGTCACTCGAAGAAAGTCCTCAACTCTTTTAGCTTCTTCAAGTTGAGTTTTCAGAGAGACTATTTCTTGATCTGGTTTATGTTCTTGAGCAAGAACTTGTTTTTTGAGTTTTCTGACCTCTTGTAAAGCACATTTCAGCTCACTTTCAAGATCTACTTCGCCTTCTTCAATGTCAATGGTGTTTGAATCATTTTGCTGAGTAATTTCAGCCATGAACAAAGTTTCATCTTCTTCAACTGATGAATCTTCAAACTCAAAATCAGATTCATCCTTACTAAACAGACTTTTCTTCTTTTTGAAATTGAAGTTTCGTTTAGGTTTGAAGGCCTTCTTCTTAGGCTGTTTTTCAGTTGTCTCGTTGTCACATATTTGATCATCATAGGGACACTTATGACCTATTTTGCCATAGATTTTCCCTTATATTTTCCTGATCCCTTTTTAAGTCTTCTAACAAAATGGGATTCTTTAGAATCAGACAACTCTGATTCACTGACTTCGACTTTTTCTTTCTTTTCAGTGTTAAAGGCAGTTTCTTTTCTTGTTGAATTGTTTTTGCTATTTCTCATTTCATAGGCGGTAAGTATTCCTTGCAGGCTGTCTAAGGTAAGCTTATCAAAGTGTTTCTTTTCTTCTAGGGCTGAAACCTTATATTCAAATTTGGATGGTAAGGTTCTAACAACCTTTGTGACCACATCAAATTCATTAACCTCTTGACCTAGACATTTCATTGCATTGACAACTTCATCAACTCTTAGGAAATATTCAGCCACTTTTTCATCATCCTTCATTTTCATCTCCTCAAACTGATGTTTGAGTGTAATGATTTTTAACAGTTTGACTTTCTCATTCCCTTGATATATAGTTTCAAGTTTTTCCCAGATTTCATGAGCAGATTTGCAATGCATGACTTTAATGAACACATCTTTAGTTAACCCATACAAGATGGCATGCTTAGCTCTGGAATTTTTTTCATACCTCTTTTTTTCAGCAGGATCAGTGGGAATAGAGGCTGGTACATTGTAATCATTTATAACAATGCTCCAAACATCAACATCAAAAGAAATAAGAAAAGCTTCCATTCTAATTTTCCAGAACACATAATATGTTCCATCAAATAACGGAGCTCTGGTTACAGAGGCACCATCTCGAGAATGTGCCATTAAAACAAACTCCAAGACCAAGATCAATCCAAGGTGATTAAAACCTATCAGAGGACCCTACACTTTGATACCAATTGTTGGAGTTAAAATGACACTGAGAGGGGGGGGTGAATCAGTTTCTTAACAGATTTGACCAATTTAAAAAAAATTCAAAAACATAGCTCAGATTTTATCTCAATATACTTTGATTAAACCATTCATGAGTTGAATGTAATCATTCATAAATAGAATTGAGAAAAGTAATAACCAAATAGTGAACTAAAATAACAACAACACAGTAAAGCAGTGAGAACTCAGAAGAACAAAGAGACACAAGAATTTGTCAAGTGGAAAACCCTCCTGGGGTATAAAAACCACTCCCGAAATGCCTTCCAGGCTTAATCTTTTGAACAACTATTCACAATGCCTTATAGGATGATTTTTGAGCACCCACTCAAGGAGCACCAACCCCTCATTTAGAGATATCTATCTCAAGGAGTACCAACCCCTCAAATTATATTTCTGAACAATAAAAATATCTCAGAGGATCTCTCTGTTTTTAATTAAGCACATATTTCTTTGTTTTCTCATCTACAGAATACCCTAAGGATTCAATAATTGAATCCTTAAAATACTATATAGAGAAGAAATTTGCAATGTCTCTGCCTCTTGTTATTCATATTTTTATTGTAGAGTTTATTCATACATTTCCATACAGCCAAGGAATGATAATCTCATAATTACAACAACATAACAGAAAAGAGTTTTTTGCTTCTATTTATACATCTTTTTAGGTATCAAGACTTCAAAGAATTTCATGGTCAAAAGAGCATAGAGTAAAGATAGTTCTTTTTGATTTAAATGCCAGATAAGTAACTGTCTTCAGGAGTAACGACTGAACAAACAAGAGCCATTTCACCCAGCTAAGAGTCATCCTCAACACTGATTTTTGATAACCCAAATGCCCATTCGATTGTTCCAGAAAACCCTGAATTTCAAACTTGAATCTCTGAAAACCCATGATCAGAAAACAACAAAATTTGCAAATATTAAGGAGAATGCAAAGAATAACTGATAGAATCTCAAAGACCACAAATACCCACAATCTGAAACTAATGAAATTCCAAAAGAATGTAGGCGTTACATTCCCAATACACTTAAACTGAAGTCATCATGATAGAGCATGATATTCTGACAAAGATTTCAATAACCCACTAATCCATTTCATGCAAAACGTCTGAAGATGCAAATTAAAAAATAAACCAATACCATTTTGGGTTGTGCTCGTTATTCTTTCTACTTTTACAAAACTTCCAATAAGAAACGCACCAAGTAAATCCTCCATAATCCACTGAAGAAACCGTTACAACCAGCAACTACAGTCACAAACAGCTGTGAGAAAAAAAAACTTAAACTTCTCATGATGGCGGCCATAGTGTTTGAGTCTTCGTTAATCATTTGTTGAGACAACCCTGTATTCCTATCGAAGTCCAACGTCTCGCCAAGAAGTATCCATTTGTCCATCGATGTAATGTTATGCCGAAGGCAACTTTATCTCCGTTAGTCATCCCTTTGTTTGTCGCTGTGACATTCTGTTCTCGGGGAGACATTTCGTAGATAATGCTCTGTTTTACCGAAATTCATCCTTTCATCTAGTGTCGCTGAGACAATTCATAGTCGGGGTGACTTCTCGTAGAGCATCCTGTGTCTTATTGAAATCCCACATGATCATTCTTGTTCACCGAGACAACTCAATGCCTATGCCAACAAGGTCCATATGTATTCCATCGGTGAGACCCACAGGGTTCGCTATGACATTATATCGATGCCGCAACTCTTGCCGATGTGTTCCCATTCAATCTTCGGTCGGTGAGACATAACAATCTCGCTGTGACCCTATACTGACGGTATAACTCCTACCGATAGGGATCACCCTTTGTCGCTGAAACCATGGAGAAGTCCTGCCGAAAGCTGCCTGTGAAACTCCATGTGTAATGTCGGCGAGACCGAAGGTCACTCGCCAAGACCTCACTTCAATAACCCTAACTCTTACCAATATGTATCTTCCCACCACCGGTCGGTGTGACAATGTACAATCTCTATGACTTCACACCGAAAGTAGCATGTCTGGCCGAAGTGAATCTTTAATGTACCAGTCGGTCGATGTAACAATTCAAACTCGCCAAGACACAATGTCGATGAAGGATCACTTACGCCGATGAACCACCTCAAGTATAAGTCGGTGAGACCTGACTCATTCGGAAAGACCTCTCCCCGGTGAAAAATACTCATGTCGATAGACCTTTCCTTTGTCGCCAAAACCACATGAATGTCATGCCGATAGATACCCAAAGGTGAATTTTGTCATCAAGGACAAACTAATCATAACACAACTAAGAACCAACAAGAACATGGAATCAATACATGAATGAAATCAAGGCTATGATAAGCTTTGGGATGGAGAAGTTATTCGTTGAATAAAGTATACCCAACGTTGTTGATGGTCGTTGCTTGATTTGGAAAAAAAGCATGGAATGGAAACTACAAGTAGTGAAACAGGGTTTCCAAAAGCTTTAGGAAGTACGAACTAAATGCAATACAATCTTAGAAGAGATTCATTCAAACCTTGTTGCTCTCAGACTGCAGTTTAATAAAGAAGGAGGTGGAAGTGGTGAGAATGTTGAAACCTTGAAGGATAGTTTTTAGAAACTAATTAATGGGATTTTCAACTCACAGTCTTTCAACAAAAAATATTTGAGGAAGTTCAGTGAACTAGACCTTGTCTTGACATAAGCGACAGATCTCATGAAGTCTTATGGTCAGAGAATTGAATATGTTAAAGACTGCCAATTGGCGTGGAAGTTACGAATGGGAAACATCACCATCCCACACCACAAAGAGCTCAAACACGTCATCAAGGCTTTCTAAACCTTGCAAAAATGGTTTTCCATGTCCACAAAGCCAGGAAGTGAAGCGTCGTCAGCTTAGTTCAGTTATTTTATTTCTTGAAATACTTTTTATTTAAAAAATTAGTTTTGGGAAAATACTCTACCCACCATATATATGTAATTATCTTTAACTATCTCTCTATGGACATCATAGAAAGACTTGGTATTACGATATTAAATGCATTTTTTGCTGTGGATTGAAATCTCTATCTGTCTATGTGCATTTAACTTGCAAAGATAATGGATAGTCTTAAATCTTTGTGTTTGAGGTGATTTTGGATGTTTATGCTTTCTTGTGAGTTGGTATACGCATTATCTTTGTATTTGATTTCATTTTACAAGTAATATTGGTTTCGTGTTTTTGTTATTACATCTTATATAACTGGTCTTTGCATCAGTCATTATATACAATCTTCTCTATATTCACTCGTCTTTGTATCAGTATTTTAATGGTTTGTTAAGCGCGGGTTGGTCTTTGAGCCAACTTCTCTAGTATCATTTTCCTTGCACTTAATATTAGGAATTTTCCTTTATTAGGTTTTCCTTTCTTTCTTTCGGGTTAAGAGCATACCCATGTTTAGTTAGGACATACAAATTCACTGCACATCATATGAGGGAGTTGTACCTCAAAAATTCAGATGAAATTCACAAATGAAATTGTGAACTTTCCAGAGCTGTTGGAAATAATTGCACCTTTCGAAGCTAAGTCATTCGCCATTTCTCAAGGTGCCCAATTTGTTAGCTAACATATTTTTCGCAACTCTATTGGGGATCAAACCAAATCAAATTTGAGTTTCCTTATCCATATTTTCCATATTGGATATTTTACTCATCCTAGATTCTAGAAGGTTTACTAGAGGGAAAACAAGTCGAGGTGTCTTTGATCCAATATTTGGTTCTTTGCAAAGTAGTAACTTTTCCTATATTATCCCCTCTCGAAGAAGGGTCAGAGCCAGAAGTAGACTGCTTCCCCAACTAGGGCACCTCCTAATTATTCAACCTCTTAGGCCCTAGTGCTACATGGAATTGTCCTTCCAATATTCATAAAATTCCCACATACCATGTCTAATCCCCCGCCTATCCCATGGGGAGCCGCTATAGATCCTTTGAATCTAGGAAACAATTTGCATGACTTTCCTAAAGTTTCTCGTAAGAATCTACCCAAATTCAGGGGCAATGGAAAGATTTCACCTGAAGAACATATCAATGCTTTCTTTGTGGCTTGTAGTGTGCTTGGGGTACAAGAAGAAGATGTAGCGGTTATACTTTTGCAAAATTTTGGTGGATGCTGCAACACAATGGTTTTATCAACTACTATGTGGCTCAATTAACAACTGGGAAACCATGTTAAGCAAGTTCGAAGCTAGGTTTAAAAGTGTAGATGATGATATCTCTTTGTTGGCACAGGTAACTCAAATGAAGAAAGAGGCGAGCTAACCTATGAGGGAGTTTGTTGCAAAGTTTAATAGATTGTTAGCTCAAATCAATGCTGCTAAGAGGTTGCCAATCGAGACTCAAAATTGTTTCTTTATCAATGCACAACACCCAAATATTGGGTTGCTTCTAAAAAGACAACCAGTGAATATCTTGGAAGCCATGCAAACCCTTGGTATCAAACTAGAAGATGATTTCATTACGGTGGGAAAATGGAAAAGGGATGTGCATACCAATAAGTTGTAGCCAACTACCTCCTCTGATCCCATGATACAGCGGTTGGAAAATGATATTATTTCCCTCAAAAGGAAATTACCTAAAAATAATCAACCTTATCAGGACTACTCAAGGAAAGTGAACTATCAGCCAGGCAACAAGAACCTTCCCCTGCCTCCAACTCAATAGAGGTTGGCAATAGAAGCTCCTCAAGGAGACCACAAAAATAATATGTGCACATTTCATCTTACTTTTGATCATGATGGAGCGGAGTGTCCTAAAATGAATAGATTCATGCAAATGGATACTATTAAGGAGGTCATTGAGGATGTTATTGAGGAAGGGAACTCTTCTAGTCAATATGGTAACTCTGCAAATGGGTACCTTGAGTTTGAACCTAAATATGATAGATGTGGGGATGTCTATATTACTCTGGATGAGCCTACTTGTGCCGCTATCACATGAGGACAACAAAACACCAATAAAAAAGGTAATCAAAATTCTCCTAAATTTTCTTACTAGAGCTAGTGCTACTTGAAGGGAGAAACTGTTACACATACGACCATGGAAGATTCTTCCGAATCTTCTCATGTGCTACCTACTGAAAATCCTCCTAGACCTTTGATATCATAGAGTTTTGCAAGAATTATAAGATACAAATTTCACAAGCAGAATACTTGCGCATGAATCCTAAAGAATTCGATAGACTAATTGAATTTGTTAGACCAGAAAAATCTGAGTCTCATGTTGATTTAGATGAATGTATGATTAGCTCTCAAGACTCCACAGCAAATTTGGCCTCAAGCAATAAAATGTCCTCATCATACACTTTTGATGATAGGCCTAATCCTTTTTATGTATCCCTGTTTATTTATGGTTTTAGATTGAATAATTGTATCATTGATTTTGGCACCTCTGACAATGTTATGCTTGCACAAACTACCAAAGCTTTAGGATTGGGTCTGACCAAGACATTTGGGAAATGTTATTTTATGGAATTCAAATAGGTTCCTCTAATTGTACAAATTAAATATGCACAAGTTGCGCTTGCAGCCCATCCAAGTAAGTGGCTTAAGCTCACTATTTTAGTAGATGATATACTAGTCAGTTATGATATTCTATTAAGCAGGAGTTTTTGCAAAGACCTAGGTGGAAAAATTCAACTGGATTGGTCTTATGCTACTATACTTGTTGGTAATAATAAAGTACACTTGGAGCCTGAGCCCAAAGCAAAAATAATAGTGCTGAAATTAGAGGATCCTAAGGCTCAAATCGTATTTGAAGAAAATGAATTTGGGAATTACATATTGTTTTCAAATGAAGATAAAGGAGTCAATGTAGTTGATTTGGGTCTGATCCCAGAACTCTGGACAATGGAGTTTGATGGAAGTTGCTCCAATTCTGGATCAGGAGTAGGTATGTTTCTCATTTCCCCTTCAAGGAAACAACACCCTTTCTCCTACAAACTAGAATTTTCCAACACTAACAATATTCTTGAGTATGAAGCTCTCTTGTTAGGGCTAGCCGAGGCAAGGATCATGGGAATCAAGATGCTTAGAGTCCTGGGTGATGCAGAATTGATTGTTAAGCAGGTACCAAAAAAATTAGTATAAAAAATGAAAGGCTAAGACACTAAAGATACCAGGTGTCATATTCCATTGAATGTTTTGATGCATTTTAAATAGAGGCCATTCCTAGGGAAAGTAACTCCAGAGAAGATTCTCTAGATGTATCCGCTTCTCTTCTACTACCTCATCCGAATTTCAAAAACAAATCTTATAGGATTGTCTTAATCTATCAGCCCAACGTTCCTGACAATGTTAATCACTGGCAAGTGTTTGAAAATGATAAGCATATTCAAGCCTTCTTTGAGAATACCAAAATGTTCGCCCAAACTTTCTTTGAAGGAAGTTCCCATGAGTGCAAAGAATTTTTCCTTGATGACGCCAGTGAATTCAAAAATGGGATCATACAAATTAAAGGTAATAAAATCCCTAAAGGGTTAGTCTCCTTAGAAGATTTATTTGATCAAAATGATTGATCTATTAAACAGAAGATGAATGAATCCATCAATAGCTCTGGTGATTTTGAAGCAGTAAACATTGGGACTCTCGACTCTCCTAAGATGGTCTACATAGGAAAGTGTTGTTCTCCATAAGAAAGAGAGAAGTTGATAGCCTTACTCGTTAAGTACAAGGAAATTTTCACTTGGTGTTGTGATGATCTTAAGAATTTCATGGGCGGAAAATTTCAGCACCACATTCCATTGAAAGGTGGGATCTCTGCTTTCAGACAAAAGCAAAGAAATTATAACCTTAAAGTGACCGACGTCATTTTTAGGGAGATTGACAAGATGTTGAAAGCAAGAATAATTTACCTGATTCATCATTCAACATGAGTGGCCAACATTGTTCCAATCCGTAGAAAGAATGGAGAGATAAGGATTTGTGTGGACTTTAGAAATATCAACCAAGCATCCTTGAAAGATAACTACCCACTTCCTAACATGGACCACATCCTACAAACTGTCGCTAACTCTAAAATGATGTCTATGTTAGATGGTTTTTCTGCTTATAACCAAATTAGTGTGGCAGGAGAAGACCAACACAAAATGACATTCACCACGCCTTAGGGAACTTTCGCCTACAACAGGATTCCTTTTGAGCTCATTAACGTTGGCGCAACATTTCAAAGAGCTATGGACATGTCTTTCGGAGACCTCCAAAACAAAATCATAGTTATTTATTTGGATGACTTAGCGGTTTTCTCCAAGAAGAGGGTGAATCACTTTAGGGATTTAGAGAAAGTGCTTAAGAGGTGTAAAGAACATGCCATTTCCCTCAATCCCAAGAAGTCTTTGTTCGGGGTAACTAAAGGTAATATTTTGAGTCATATTATGTCTAAAGAAGGGATTAGAATAGATCCTAAGCGAGTCAATGCCATCCTTCAGTTGAGTCTTTCTTCTAGTAAAACTAGAGTGTAGTCTTTCTTTGGGTAAGTTAATTTTCTGAGAAAATGTGTTCTAGATTTTTATGAGATAACCAAACATATAGTGGAAATGATGAAAGAACATCAGGTTTTTAAATGGAATGAAGTTGGAAAATGGGCTTTTAGTGATATCAAGGAAGCCATTGCCTGAGCCCCTATCCTAGTACGTCCTGATTTCAAGAAGGACTTCATTATTTATGTTATGCTTCAGAGCATACTGTATCTGCCATTTTACTGGAAGAAGATGAGAAGAATGAGCAAGCCCCCATAGCATTCATGAGTGTCCCATTGAAAAAGCATGAGCTTAATTACTCTCAGATGGAAAAACATGCATTTCCAATTGTAAAGGTGGTTAAACAATTTTTTTTTATATACTACATTCGCATTCAGTTGTATATGTACTTGACCCTATAGTTAAAAGTATCCTTACTCAGCAAAACGTCGACTACAACCAAAGAGGTAACTATATTGCTAAAGTGCAAGAGTACAACCTGTACCTTAAGCCTACCAAGTTAGTTAAAGGAAAAGGACTCTACAAACTCATGGCAGAGGATCATAATGAGCAGAAAGGTGAGGAAGATCTCCCCCTAGCTCTAACTGTTAGTCTCCAAGATGAGTGGTTTTTGGATATTGCCTACTTCCTTACATGTGGAGAGTGTCCAAAACATCTCTCAAAGAAACATAAAAGGAACTTGAAACTAAAAGCAACCAAATATGTCAATTGGGAGGACACTCTGTATAAAAGGGGACTGGATGGTGCATTCTTAAAATGCATAGATAAAGCTCAACAAGAAAGGTTGTTGAGGACTCTCCACAATGAAGCCTGCGGGGGCCATTTTTCTTCACCCGTGATCACTTTCAAGATCCTGAGGCATGGTTACTATTGATCAGGCATGTTCAAAGATGCCTATTACTAGGTGGCAAGATGCAAAAATGCAAGTTGTTTACAGGTAGACCTCACTTGGTGGCGCTTCCCCTAAGACTTGTCGTGATTGATGGACCTTTTCAATAGTGGGGCTTAGATTTCATATGACTCATTATCCCTCAATCAATCAAAGGTCATACTCACATTATTACAGCAACAGACTACTTCACCAAATGGGTGGAGGTGATTCTTGTCAAGAGGACTACTTCGGAAGTAGTCTATGATTTTATCAAAGAATACATCTTAGTCAGGTTCATATTTCCTCATAAGTTGGTAACTGATAACTCGACGAGTTTTTCTTCCAATGAGATATCACTGTTCTGCTATGATTATGGAATTTCTTTATCACATTTGATATACTACTATCCTCAAGGGAATGGCTAGGCCGAGTCCAGTAATAAAAACTTGGTAAATATTATAAAGAAGTTGGTGAATGAGAGTCAGAAATATTGGCATAAGAAGTTGTATGAAGCTTTGTGGGTAGACAGGACCACCCCTAAGAAGGTAATTAGGATGACCCCTTTCAAATCAGTCTATGGAGTAGGGAGTGCACTACCTCTTCCATTGGAACTATCTATCTACAAACTACAAACTGTGATTGACGATCAAGAATTTTGTGATGAGGGACTTTGGAAAAGAGAATCTTATACTTGAAAAAGATTGAAGAACAACGCGATGAGATGGTAGACAAGATAACCATGCATCAGGCGAAGGTCAAAAATATTTTTGATAAGAAGACAAGACCAAGGAGGTTTATGATCGGAGATCTGGTTTATTATGGGACAAACACAGGGAACCTAAGGGTGCCCACAAGAAATTTGACGCACTTTGGACTGGTCCATTCAAATTCATTCACGAGAGTGATCCTAATACATTCCATCTAGCTTATCCTGATGATAATACTCCCCTGCCTAAATTCCTTGTAATGGGCAGGACCTCAAGCTCTACCAAACTTGAGTTCCTTTCAAAACTTTCTTCTTGTAAATAGTTAGTATAGGTTTTTTTTTTCTGTTTAGGTTGTGCCTTCTTTGTGTCTAAGAGTTTCAGTTTGGATAATTACTAGACTTTGTTTCCCAATGGATAAGAAATTGATCATATAAACTTGCTTTTGGGTTCATTTCTTCATCCTTGTTAGTCCTCGTCCCTAGTCAGAGCCATTGGTTATCTAATTTTTGGACCCCCTCCAAAAACTAGACTTATCCCTTCGAATTTCAGCTAAGTTATACTTTGGCGGTGTTCTGCCAGTTTGTTATAACTCGGGCGGTGATTTACCAAGTTACTCTAACTCACCCTTCACCCACTCCTTAAAGCATTTAGCATGTTTAGAGTTATTAGCAATGTTTTTCTCAGTTACTTGAGCTTTATGCCCAATTTATGTTTAAGCTCATCAGTGTTGGCAATGTGTTACAAAGGTTGTTTAACTCCCCACTTACTGCCCGAAAAGAAAATGTACTCTTTAAGATGTGAGCAGTGTATTATGGCTTGTGAGAGTATTTAGAGTTTTTTTAAGATGTAAAATTTCTCTTAACTACTAGAATGTCGAAAGGAGTATTATGTGAAAGTGATTTATCCTCTCGTCACCTATAATAATTTTAATGCTAAAGGCTATACTCATTGACTTCTCCACTAAATTTGATCAATCACATTAAGAACATTTGGTTAGAGGCCATCTATGTAGCATGTAATATAACACTCTTACATGTTGGGAAGGTGAGTCATTGGGAATTAATTATTCTTCTTTATTTCTATCATCTATCTTAAATGAATTTATTAAGTGAAGCCCTTGGGGGCTTATGATATTCAAGAGAAGCTCTAGATTAATGCTTCATTCAACTTTATCCAAGTCTTGATGTGCTCATGAGTTTTTGTTTATCCACTACCTTGTAAGTTGTTTTACTAATCCTTAGCAATCCCTTTAAAGATAAGATTTACTATGATGTTCTTTACTAAGTTCTCTATCTCACATCCTTCAAAATATATTTCCACCAATACCAATGAAGACATAAAAGTACACATATTGGCACTTTTGGCAATTATCTTTAGATTTCAATTTCTTAAGTATTCTATCTAACAAACTCTTGTAAATAATCTATCTTTAAAAGTTGATTTTGCCCAAACTTTGTTGTTTTTTCATTACCAGGTGTATGCAAAGTAACAAATGCACATTTTTCATCATATTCACGATATTTTTTCATAAAATAGTAGCATTTATACTAATTTTTGAATGAAATATGCAACTAATAAGTGTTACACTTGCTACCATGTAGTGCTTCAAATGATGTCATTTTTATGGATGAATGTAGGTGAATTCTACTATGCAAATATAATCTTCCTACTTAGTAGGTTGGTCCATCACATACATTCTCAAAATGTCTTCAATTTAGTACCAAATGCTACCAGCAAAGTTGTCCAAAATTGTGAAGTAAACAACTTACCACAATTTGAAATGATTAAATAAAAAATTCCATACAATCTTGCCCCATCCTTCACAAATTTAGATGATATAACAATAACATCATCATGCACATTGCAAACAATAAAATGAGCAAATTTACATAACTTGTCCACAACAACGAAGATCGTATCATGCTTAAAACAATTTCTCAGCAATCCAAAAATAAGCTCCATGTTGATCACAAACCACTTATGACTAAGAATGTCATGAGGATACAATAGACCACTAGGGTGTCCACATTCCACTTTGACTTTTTAGCATTCCAAGGACTTAGCCACAAAATGAATTATATAAGCCTTCATCTTGGGCCAATAAAATTGTTGTTTCAAAAAATGCAACTTCTTAGCCACCAAAACATGCAAAACATGGGGCTTGTGAGCCTCAAATAGAATTATTTATCTCAATTTTTTTTTCAAGAATGTAAATACACTCACAAAGCCTCATTAGGTTATTCAAATTGAATGAATAACTAGATTTCTCCAATTCTTCACCTAAAAATTCACAAATTCCCAAGTATAAGGGATCCCTTTTCTGTTGTTCAAGAATTATTTTCATTAAATCAAACTATAGTCCTAATATTACAACCAAGTGTTTGCATCCACTCAAAGCATCCACTACACAATTTTCTTTTCCCTTAATATACAAAATGTCAAGATCGATATAACAAGAATTCTAGCCATCTACATTAGTGTGCAGTCAACTTATCTTGGTTGTATATGTAAATCAAACTACAATTTTTTGTTTTTAAGTCAAACTTTTTTACCCATGAGGTAATGCCTCCATAACTTTAAAGCATGCATGATGAAAATCAACTCGAAATCGTGGATGGCATAATTTCTTTCATGGTCTTCATGACTCATAAACTGCAACATGACCATTTTGATTTAGAACACCTCATAATCCTTCCAAAGAGGCATCAATCCACATTGTGAACAAACCATTTGAATTAAGGATCAAGAGAGTAGGAGTAACTAGCAGCAACCTCTTTAGCTAATAGAAAACTACCTCACACTCGAGAGACCATTCAAACCTTTTGCCCTTCTTGTGTAAGGAAGTTATAGGAAATATAATCCTTGCAAAAGATTTTATGAATCTATGGTAATAAGCCATCAGACCCATGAAGCTTCTTTCTAACTTCATTCACATTTCTTAGAGTTTACCACTCAATTATGGCTTGAATCTTTTTGGAAATCCACAACAACCCCATTTTTTAGATTACATGGCCCAAATAATGCACCTTTGTTTGTAGAAATGTGCATTCAAACAATTTACCAAAGAATATATGCTCTCTTTTGCTTGCAACACTAATTTGAGGTACAACTCACATTCTTTTCAGTTTCTAGAGTAAATTGTTGTATCATTCAAAAAACTATAATAAAACAATCCAAACAATCCTTCAATATGTTGTTCATTATATTCATGAAGGCTGCAAGTGCATTTTTTAGCTCAAAAGTAACACAATAAATTCATAGTGATCATTTAGAACAAGAATTATTCCAACTTTACATCTAGTATAATATTTCTATGTTTCTCTTTCACTTTAAATTTATATATGCAAATATACAAGTATCTGATATATGACTTCTAGTCTTTATATTACATTGATAACATAGTTTTTATCCTTCAATAAAATGATATTAGCTTGTGCAAAAACCATGAACAAAGCATAATTTTTTCCCTCCAACAACATTGCAACAATCTGCATAAAAATTTTGCTTTATAAGATCCCTACCAACAGGTCGACCTAATCCAATAGAGATCAATAATTCAAGAGGAATTATGGGCTCAATGAAAAATTCAAGTGCATTTTACTTCCCAAAAAGCAATGACAACTATTAGATTAGAGGTGAAATCAATGATGTGAAATGAAGATTGGCGATATGGCCCTTAAAATAAGTGAATTATATGCTATCAATTGTGAAATAATTTAGAT
Source organism: Sequoia sempervirens (assembly GCA_007258455.2). Classification (NCBI taxonomy): domain Eukaryota; kingdom Viridiplantae; phylum Streptophyta; class Pinopsida; order Cupressales; family Cupressaceae; genus Sequoia; species Sequoia sempervirens. The sequence goes on from VDFB02105785.1 coordinate 323,315,953, forward strand.
TCATAAAAGCAAATCGGATCTAATCAAGCATTGAATACTATGACAAAATAGTTGAATTTAAAAGTTTAATAAAATAATGTTTGGACAATTTAACCAACTAATAAATTAATTTTTTTATAAAAAAAAATATAACAATTTAATTTTCCTAATAGCCTGTACTATTCATCCAAAATTGTCAAAAAGAAAACTACCTTGGACACGACTAATTTTTTATCTAATTACTTAATTTGAACTCAATCACTATACAACCCTTATCAAAACTTAAAACAAATATTTTTGCAATAAATAATTACCATCCTAAATCACAAAAATTAAACATTCTTAATAGCCTATGAATAAATGTTTTAGACATGAGATGGAATGATGACCCTATAAACCCTCTTGGTTGATGCTATACTTATGATGCTCAAATAACTAAACCTAGTTAATTGTGTTTGTGATTTCAGTCACTAAATAATGGTATCAAACTTAGTAATAAGGTTTATTACTCACCTTAGTGGTAGCTTTGTATATGAATTAGACCTAGTTAATTGTGTTTGTGATTCCATTGACTAAATTGAAACTAAATAATGGTATCAAACTTTGTACTTAAAGTTTATTACTCAACTTGGTGGTAGCTTTGTATGAATTAGTTGTTTGGTTTATGGGATTACATGTCATCTTGTGCTGCAATTGTTTTTTAGAATTTTGTTTTGTATTAATAAGAAAGTGTTGTCATTTATGTTCGTTGTTTTTATCTTTAATATCTAAAAAAACTTGTTTTTGAAGCAACTTATCTTATATCTGAGACAAAATTACCTGTGAATAATTATTTTATTCATACAAAACTTCTCAATATACATTGTAAATTGTGAATAATTGTATATATTTGTCTATAGCTTAATTTATAAGATAATTTTAGATATCAGGGAGTTTCCCCTTATAATTTGAAGAGACATTTTACCTAACATGCTTTTCTAATTTGAGTTGTCTCAAAAGAAACAAATTAAAACACTAACAATACATAATATATTCCTTCTGTTTTCCTGTGAGTTTTAAGTTTGTATTAATGTGTGCAGATTAGAGTCTACTTATTATCCTCGCTGGAACATAGAAGTTGTGCATAATCCTCATCCATGTTTGGATTCCTTGGAGGAAAGTATTATGCGTCAATAGATACACCGATTCTACCACCGCTACAGCTGAGCCTTGGTTAAGTTCAAACACCAAGCAATTACAAAACTGTATTTTATCTTCTGCTGGGATCCATGTAAAGGCTCTAATGTTTTGCCTCGAATTTTCTTATATCTGATATCCAGGTTCAAAAATGCCATTAACCACAGTGAGATGTGTCATATTTGCACAATCACAATTCTCCTGAGGGCGATGGAATGAAATTTATTGTTGTAATAATTGAACATAACAAAATTCAAGAATCAATTCATACTATATAGCCTTATCACAAAAGGCACCCAATCTAGCCACTAAAACAATTAACTATTAAGACTCCCCGCATACTAAGAAAATGATCATATTATTAAATACAATATAAACGAATTTTCAATACCACTCACTCTACAATGTTCATCCTCGAAGATGCCATCTTTCACATCTCAAACAAATGCAAAAGGTTAGTTTCACAAAAAACTATTAGCTATAATTATAAATATCAAAAGCTTCAAGAACATAAGTTGCATCTCCCACTAGAATCTGCATGTAAAAAAATTGAAGTGATGTGAAGGTTGTTACTTGGACCGTACAAAAGAATATGTTATAAAACTTCGAGCTCTAAATTCCTTCTACCATCTCTTTTTTGCATCTTGAATCTAAGTAAAAAAAATATGACCCACAAACTGGGGTTTACATAGAATAGAATTGGACATTTGCTGTCATCATAGTTGAAAACAAAATTGAAATTTATTCCCAAGTTCCAAAACCTGCTATTACTGAATTTGTTTTGGAGTCAATGGAAAAGAATCTTAGAGGAGCGTCAAAATGAATTGTGCCATTTGAAGAACTACATTGATTAAGGAATATTTAGGTAGAACAAAATGTAATGTAACAAGTTTAATCTTGTTTAAACTGGAAAGCTCCTTCTTGGACTTGATGCAAAACCTTGATGCTTCTCACTGATGAAGTTTGTTTTCTTTCTGCTTATGGATTTCTTCAGTTATATCACCTTCATCTGTTCTGGTTGCTAACTTCAAAATATCCTCAACAAGAATTTTCCCGTCTGATAAATTTAACAAATGAAACATGGATGTAGTTTAGGATTAAATTAAATAATATTTTTTGTGCTTATTTATAGCACAAGAACATAACATTTACTGATCAATATGAAAATAGATAAAAATATATGTAAATATCTCAGGTATATGCTAATTTGCATGAAACTCTTGAAAACGGAAAGGATACGACTACAAGGGAATACTGAAAGAAATGGATAATAGGAGCTCTTTCCATATATTACATAACATTCACCTACATAAAACATAGATACTTTTTCTATCTCTTTTAGAATAACTGTATATCCTTGTGAAGAACATAACCATTGCTCCTAATTTCAAATTTTAGAAGAATACCTCTGTCCTTTGCCAGATTGCTGATCAAATCCTGAACCGGCTCCTGACCTAAAGTGTCCTTGAGATACAAAGCAGCTGAAGCTAATTCTTCTGCAGTTACCTTTCCATCATAATCTCTGGCAATATATATTAGTCAGCTTTCCATTACATATAAATATGCACACATAGCCTTATACTGCATGAAATCTAAAGCGTAAAGAAACATGCGACATAGAGACAATAAATTTTTCCATCAAGGAAATGGCTTCCAAGGTATTCAAATAAAAAATGCGCCTAGAACTTGAAGAGTACAAAGAAGGTTGAGTAAAAATACAATGCCAAACAGACATTATATCAGCTTCATAACTACATAAAACTCTAATATGTGAAAACTATCTTGAAAGAGTCATGAATGTAAAGACGAATCATATACCTTGTATCTGTTCAAACAATGGCAAATCTTAATACTCTCCAACCATACTTGCAAAGCATAAAGTTGTCTTACATGAAAAGGCGTACTAAACATCTCACATTAGTAGCACATAAGCTACAGATGAAAGCAGTAATGTGCTGAACCCACTTTCTGTTGCTAGAACAGATTATACAACTTTTATTGTATTGTATGCCATATGTTAATAAGTACAGTCCCATTTATTACGTTGCAACACAGAGGGCATGAAACTTGGCTACCCACTAATTTGGAACTCTGTCTGAATAAGGGAAACCAGAAAAGTCTTCCCAGGACTAAGTTCTACATGTCTATCTCATTGTTGTTACGTCCTATTCTGACATTATCAATAATCATTGCATATTCCTTTTGCACAACAATAAAAATTAATTTTGTTCTGTTACTGAGGAAACTAAAAATTGCAGATCTCTAGCACACCGCATTGCTTATATGAAGGTTTATTCTGCATTCTGATTTACTTTAGGTATTTTGTTGGCCTTCAGGCTTCACTGACTACCATAAAAGATGCCAAAAATATTTAACTGATCTATAGTTTAAAATAACTGGTTACAATAATGACTGTATACATATACTTGCTGTTGACATTGTAGATCTAACCCATGTCAACAGGTTTGGGAAATTTTTTCCAAAAGAAAACTCAAAAAATGAAAATTATCAACCCCAAGGGACATCAATTAAATCTTTACTATTCAGCAAACCTTATCTCCCCAAATCAAATAAATCAATAACAAATTGAATCAAATTCATTTTGAATTTTATCCAAAAAAATGGCTGAAAAAAAAGTATTGGTCTGTGCATACAGAGTGTAAACTAATATCATGCTCCCCATTCTACCTTTATCGATATATCATATTTGCTTCTGGAGACCAAGATGCTACCACTATTGACAACATTTATGTGGTGTGTTATTGCTCCATGATCTAACTGGAGATCAATTACATGAGCTTGTCCCTGAAGATTGATCTTCTGAAATAAAACGCCGTTGAATGGCGGCCATGTTTTCCAATCCCTGAATCTATCAAAAGAACAGACACACTACAGGCCGAGCTCCATGCTAATGTTTTGTATGACAAAGATGCTTCAACCTTTATGAAAAACTTTGAACAATGAACGACAATGCACCCGCCCAAAATTATTTTTTGAAGAAAGCATTCAAATGAACTATGAAGATGTGGAGCTGAACAAAACAGTCCCTCGTTTCATTGTCAGATTATGGTAATGTGAAGAGTCAAGACTTGAGAAGCCCTCAATGATAAGCTTTAAAGTTCAGCCTGCCAGTAAGGTATTTTATAAGATTAACCAATTTTAAATGAAATTCAAAAAATGCCTGTGATAGCAAGTTTTTTTACACCATTTCCAAGCCCGTCAATGACAAACACATTATTCAATTTGTCCAAGAAAAAGAAAATGCCTAATAACAAAACATGTCTATGTGCATAAACAGTGTATAAGCTAATATCATGCTTAACATTATACTTCTATATCAAAATATAACATTTGCTTCTGAAGAACCACCTGCTACAACTGCTGGACAACAATTCTGTGGCATGTTAATGACCCCATGATCTGGATGGAGGTCAATTGTGTGGACTTCCGTCCCAAAGATTGATCTTGTGAAAAAAAAATGACCTCCAATGTCCATTTTGTCCCACTCATAAATCCATCAGTGTTAGATTTGTGTGAAGAAGATGCTGAAAATTTTATTCACTTTATGAACAACACCTTGAAGTTATCTGCCTGAAATTCTGTTTTAAAGTAAACATTCAGTTGAAAAATGAAGATGCTGAGAATATGCCAAACAGTCCTCCATTTCAATTCAGATTACAGATATCAGTCAAGAACAGAGAAGATGTCATTATATAAGGTTCAGGCTGCCAGGTATGTATTTTATAATAGTTATTAACTTGATATGAAAATTTAAAAATCTCTATTCCAAAGCTGTTCATAACCCAAAAAAATATTTTAATGTGATGCAAGAGTTTAGCATGTTATTAATTAGAGAAAATATTAACGTGGTGCATTAGGACATGATAGACAACAACATTTTAATTTTACATATGATGTCTACAATACATTGTATTAAATACAAATTTGTTCAAATGGCATTCCAATATCAACTGCTGACACATGGAAACATCAAATGGGAATCTACCCAAAAAATGGTCTAGCTGTTATGTTATGATTTCTCTAATACGTTAACAAGAAAAAAGATATATTTTAACTCTGATTTCATTGTGTCAATAGATGCCCAAATGCAACTTCAAAAACCAAAGAGAAAGTAGAAAAAGTGTCATTTTCAAAGCAAAACGATAAGAAAACAAAGCTAGAACCAACATACTCAAAGAAATTTCAGTAGACTCAAAGAAAAACAATGCTAGAACCAACTGCTTTACCCTCCTCTAACATGGCCACATTTTTATATTTCCTGACAAACCACATTTTTAAAATCAAATATCTAGAAAAATGTATAGAAACAACAAATAAATGATGCTTCAGAAGATATGTTGATGCATGAACTACCCCATTTCTTATTCTCGAGGACCTGCATTATTTCAATGCATTTAAAAGAGATGTGTCAAGAGATCTGCAATTTTTGGTTCTGAGCATTTAAGGACTAATATTGTAATGAGATTGAAGAAAAGGGTGATGAATAAATTGACTTCAAATAAGGACTCTTGAGAACATAAGGTTACACAATCAATTTTTTTGAACCATGCAATCTTTCCACTCAAATGTGAATCCTAAGTGAACCAAAGGTCTTTGTAATGTCCCCTTCTCATTAGTAATCAGCTCTGTTGCTCTTCAGCCTATTCCGGAGACCTATAGACTCGCTGAGGTGAAAATTAGGGTTTCTTTGCTTGGAGGCCTTGTGGCATTTCTAGGTGTTTACTATTTATAGTAAACACTATTTTTTGGCAGTAGTTTTGTTAGCAATGCATTAGTATGTTCTTATTCTTGTTGGAGCAGTTGGTATTTTTGGTGTAGCTTTCAAAATGCAAAATTTGATGGCAATTATTTAGCACAAGGCACTTAATGTTATGTTTCACTGTTGACCCCTTGGCCTAGAGAGATAACTTTAAGTTGTTTTTAAAGAGGGTCATTGAGGGGGGTACGCCTCATGGAATTAATTGTTTAATATTTTTCTAAAATTCTTGTTGCCTTGAAATGGGACGCCACCCTTGAGGAAGAATTAAAAATTCTTGAAATTTGAAAAGTCTCTAATGTGGCTTTTGGCATACCTTGAGGGAAAATTGAAGAGTCATCTCTTTTTCTTTAAAAGTGAAGTTTGCTCCAGCATTTGGTATCCATGAACTTATGCTATTGTTATGATGTTGAAATGACATTGTGTTTTCAGCTTCAAGGAATGCTTACCTCCTAGCCTCTTGACCAATTTTGTGTTTGAGAGATAACACCTAGTTGGCTAATTTGTTGCTTCTCAAATCAGACTAGCAGATAGAGCTTCAAAGTGGTGAATTTTGGTGTGATTTCCAGATTTTCAAGTTGCTGGTTCCTACACAGCTGAAGGTCGATTTTATTTCCAGCTTCTTGTATGATTTTAATTTTGTTGTGGGTATTCAACAATCACATTCCTAAGGTGATGGCGACCCTTACTAGCAATTTTCAGATTTTAATTTGAAGTTTGTGATTTATTCTTGCAAAATCACCCTTGCTAAGGGCTATACCATTTTGGGAGCATTGGGAATTGTGCAATTAAATTAATGGTTGCTTTTTGAAGCTGTTTGTCATCATGACACGGGCGCCTATCCTCTAGAGGTTCATTGCAATTGATTTCACTCAATTCGGAGGTAAATTGATAAAGTTATGAGCATTTCATTGATTCACAGGTTGCTGATTTACAGTTTCAGTTTGCTGGTTTTTTATATCAGACTTCAAAAGAATCAGATTTTTGCTTCATTTTCAGTGTTTGAGAGCTTTGTAATTTGAGATAATCATTCTTCACATATTGGCATTGTTCTATCATTGTAATACTAGTAAATTGCAGAGTATCTTGATTGTAAGGTTGTGCATTAGCAGTACCAATCCAACCATTTGTTATTGCTGCATTTACTTGTAATTTCTAAAGCAAACATTAATTACCCCTGGTTGGTTTACCGCTAGTGTGGAGAATTTAACTTTGTAACTCTCTTTGTACCCACTGAAAAAAGTGGTGAATTCCCACTCAAGAGTGGATGCCCGCTGCAACGGATGAATTAGTTTAGTTTGAAAATCTTCCATGGCTGCTTATCCGCCTAAGTTTATTTCAGTTTGTAATAAGTACTCCGCCATATGTTAGCACCTCGCCTTCAAAGGGATCTTGTGTGCATATTCTTGGCGTTGAGTTTATTTTATATTTCCAGTTGTAAGCAATTTTAGTTGTTGAGTTATTAGATCCTAGGGATCCTCTAACCATATGCCCGCCCCTCTTCCTTCAGTGGTTTTAGGGCGCATTCTTGGTTAGAGTTACTTTTCCGCATCATTTTGGTTTGGAGCTAACCTTAACAGGTGTGTGTTGCATTGTAATTGCCATTAAAATCAAAAAAAAAAATTGGTTGGCATATTATAGTCTTTCACCTAGAAATGAGAGGTTTTTTGTCCTCTAGATTAAAGGTTTTCGTCCTGAGGTGTGGAGATGAACAAAGTGCTCAAACTCTGAAATAGGATTTGATAACAATAACAATGGATCCTTTTTTTTCCTTCCCAACTCTTCTTTTATATTCACCCTTTTTAATCTTGATTTATCTTTTTCCACCTAAAATTATCTCCAAAAGTGTCAAATACACTTTTAAATAATATATTTCACTAAGCTCACAACAATAAAGTAATAATATTTAAGTTGTCCCTTTTATAAAATTATAAAATAATGTCACTGTACCACTTAATATATTATTATTAAATTAATTCCCTAACTTTATCCCTTAACCTACAGGGAAAAAAGAAATAGGCCATATATCTCTTGATTAATTTAACTTAAAAAAGGGGACATGACAATAGGATCCAGGTGATATTTTAAGATACACAAAGCGTAGAGTTTGTAATAAGTTCAATGCCATTGTTGCTAATAATTTCATCATCCCATACAAATGGATAAGAAGAAATTCCAAATTGACCGTAGATGAGCATAAAGAAAATGTTGTGAATGATAACAAGGTTCAGTGTTTGCAACTTATGAGTCAAATACAAGGAACAGAAGGATGTCACCTCCTATTTGAAAATGGCAATGGAGCTATTCAAAATTCAAGTAAGCAAATTCATATCATTCTAATTGGCTTCAGATGTGATTTTCAGATAGAGAGTGCAATTATCCAAACTATGAGTGCATTGGCAAATGCATATGACACAGTGATTAGCAGCAAATTGGAAAATGGTCGTCTTCTATACAAGGTCATTGGTATGCAAGATATGACAGCAGCAATTTCTCTTCCTATATTGGTTTTGATTCAGTTCCCAGTTTACCATTCAACATTGGCATGATATGTTTCATAGGTAATAGGCTGTATTTGTATGAATATAATATCACATTAAGGAGAATACTGCTTAATAACTTCAAGAGGGAAGAAGGTAATGTTAACTTGTTGTGTATGCATCTTCATGACCCACCATTTGTGGTCAAAGGTCAAGTAGGGAATTCACTAAATAGACTAACATACAATGTTGGACATGCTTGAGGTTATCATGGGAAACATTTTGATATGAGCAGACACATATCCCTTTGACCAAAGCTGCCTACACATTTTAATGTGGGATCTAGGAGAAATTTTTAGGCGTAAGCAGGGTAAAAATTTTGATAGGTTCAAAATCATTATTGTTGAATATGTTATTAAAGCTAATCAGGATGAGGAAGTTAAGTGGTTGCAATTCATGAACCAATCACCACATCCACAATCTAAGGAGATGAACCTTACATTTGAAGGATGGTTATTGGTTTATGATGCCTAAATAAAGGTAGTCACAGTAAAAGAAAAAAAATCATGAAGCACGAATTGCCCAAGCAACCAAATGCTTGTTATTGAGGGGCATTCAAATGCTCTCACTTTGTGAGCAAGGTAAACATCATGTTGACATTCAAATTTTTCTAAACAAGTGTATTGTGATATTTGGTCATTTGCCCTTATATTGCAGAAGGATATAGAAAATCAGAATTTGGCATCAAATTCCAAGCATTTTCACCTACCCAAGATACATAGAGAAAAAATCCAAGAGTTGATTACATTCATGGGAATGATTTTCAATTTTTTTCTAGATCTCAGTGGATTACAAAAGATTCATTCTTTGAGGTAGATGTAGAGGCATCAACTGGTTCAAATTCTTCAGCTTGTAATTATATCAGAGTGGTGCAATAGAAGCCAATTGCATCACAAGGAGGATTGAGGATTGGAAATTGCAAATTCCCAAGATTGATTTGGGATCCAAGTATTACTTGAGAACAAACAATTTTCAAGAAGGGCAGACTATCATGTCCCCTTTTTCGTTGAAGCTAAAAAATAATTAAAATATCTTGAGTTGTCCCAGTGACTTTATTTTATTAAAAGGGCAACATAATATTATTTTATTATTAAAAATAAAGGTCCGATAAAATATTTTTAGAAAGAGGCCCTAAGGAGATGATAAAAGTGTCGCTAGGACAAAGGAGCCGACTAAGAAGTGTATTCTAGACACTCTTAGAGGCTTAAATTAGTAAATAAGGGGTTATAAAAGGAGGTGCTTCGCTGGGAAAAAAGGGCATTCTAAATATTTCATGTATTTGATTTCACCAGTAGTTTCGACCTTGTGTTCATCTATTTGCTCCCAAGGACAAAAACCCTTGGTGTATAGGTGATCAAAGGACGAAAACCCTTCGATTTCTAGGCAAGTAGAGGACAAAAAGCCTCTTGTTTGTAGAGGAGATTCCATTCAGGGATCACATTGGTGCTGAATGTTTCCAATTTCCTTTGGTGTTATTGTTTGGTGTTTGGTGTGTAGAGTTTTACAGATTTTCAGTATAGTTTTCAGTTTCGAAGAGAATGTCTATATTTTTATTTGTTGCTACAGCGAGTCTACCTCTACTCAATGATCTATGCTCCTGCTACGGTGTTTTATACAACTGCTACAATGATCCATACTGCTACAGTATCTTACTAGAATTGTTGTATGATTTTGTTGGTTTGTGGGTTTTCGATATCAGAGCATTATCATATGGTTGTAATGACATCAGATTAATTGCTGCAATTGTAAGCATTTTCCAACCATATCTGGTATAACAGATTGCAACTTTTTAAATTTAAGAATTTTATTAAGCCACTACACATACCATTCCAGGTCTTCCATACCAGTTGCAGCAAGTTTGAAGACTGCTGGCAGCAGTTTTTTGGGTCATAAATGGACTGTTGTACATTTCTGGGCATTGTACAGTTCATGTCAAACATACAAATCAGCAGAATTTGTAAGTCTCAGGTTCTATTGTCATTATCAATCCATTCTACTACCTTTCATCACCAGTATCCAATGGAACTAGGATATTATCATCTGCAATCTTTGCTATTAGGATCTAATATCAGCTGCAATATCATTGTTTTGTTCCTTCCATGCTGTACATTTTGATAATGGGTGATTCGGAAACATTATTATCTGCTGATTGTACATTAAAACATTAGCCATTCAGAGGTTTAGCTACATCATTAAGCTTCTAGTATTTGCTTTCATTTCAGAATTGTCTTTAAAGATTGTTTCAGATATTTTTTGTGCTAGTTATGCTAAATATCAGAAGAATTTTAGAATGATATGATTTCAGATTTATTGTCAAGATTTCAGTATTGATTTGCATTGTCCAATCAACTTACTATATGCGGCTCTCCGCCAAATAATAATTTGAAGTATGGAAGGCTATGCCGTCATGACTTTAGCAATCAATTTCATTTCCAACTATTGCATGTGTTGTAGACCTATGTGGCTTGCCGATTCTATGCATATTTGATTTAATTTCTAGTCACTGTATGCTCTCACCTTGCCCATCTCTGGATCTTGGTAATCAAAAAGTGCTAGAAATTCATGCATTTTTGTTAAGTTGTCAAAATATCTAGTTTGGGACATTACAACATTGAACTGTCCAAACTTAATTTTTAGTTAAATGATGTCTTCAATGTGTCTAGTAGACATACAAACTCAAACCAATCCAGTTAAATTCATGGACATTATAATAGAATTTGTTCCAAACTAATAATGTAGGGTCTCATGTTTGTGTTTTTAGTGGTATATTTAAATATGATCCTAAGCTATTTTTTTTACGTATGATATAATAATCCAATGTATATTGATCCCATCCACAATATTTCTGATTTTCAAACTGTCTTCTTTTATATGTTACTATCAAAAGACACAGAAATAAACTAATTCTATAATCTTCAATTTTGCTGTTTCTGGATTTTGATTGTGTTTGAATTTTTGCATAAACATTTTGGATCACACTCTGTGATCCATCATCAAGATGATAGAGTGCATAAGGAGATGAATAATGGTTAGTTGCAGACTGTTGTACCCAAAATAATTTTTTGACATTTTGCTTGAATTGAGCTAAATCATGTAAAATTGTTGTCAAAAGTATGTTTTAGGTCAAACCAAACATAGGGTTTTTGTGGATTTGTGTCAAGGAAGATACTTGCAAATTTTGGAAAATTTGAAAATTAGGGTTTCAAACCCCTGTTTTTAGGAAAACCCCTAAAAATAGGGCCTTCCCAGAAATAATTGAAAATGATTTTGATAGGATAAACTAACTTCACGATCACATTGATCAAGTCAAAATCATCAAAAAGTATGTTTTACTCTGGTGGGTCTATTTTCATTTTTCCGGAAGCAAGCTAGGATCTCCGCAGCCATTAATGGCAGAATGGCCAGTACTAGGTGGTGAAATCTAAGCCTCAAAAGCTTCAATGAAGAATCCATGGCGAAAATGCTCGAAAAGATGCTCTGCGATGGAGGGGATTTCCAAAAGTGAAAAATGTTGAAGATTGACTAAGTCTAGAAATGCACGCCTTGCTACCAAGAGGAGGTTGTGTAGTTGAATGCCTTAGTCATTTTTCCAACACCGGTACATGCAGCATGATGAAGGTGATTGCCAAGATACATGTATACACATCGTCAATGATAATGCTCAAAACAATCACAATGCACGGCGAACGTCAAGCACGAAGAGATGAAGTTTTTCAAAGGAAATGATGAAATTGTGGCTAAAAGCGCCCCTACTGGCTAGGGGCACCCTTGAATCCAAAGGGTCCAAAACAGTCATCAACCTTCACCAATGCAATCATCTTCTTCATATTTCTAGTGGCTTTTTGGCGCATCGTCAAGCACAGTCACCTGATTCATCGATCATCGACAAACGTGAGCAAAGTCAGGAGATGCTACAATGCAAGTGCCATCAAAATTACAGTCAAACATGAGAAAAAGCGCCCCTGCTGACCAAGGGCGCCCTTGAATTAGATGGTACAGATGTCGTTTGTTGAACAGACTCGTCTTCAGGTGATCTTCCCAGCATCAACTCGGCTTCACAATGAACCTATTCGCCAGCCTACGAGACACATCAAACGACAACAATTGTTAATCATTCAAGTATACAAAATGGATGGTAAATCAGTGCACATCAAGGCAAAAGTGCCCCTGCTGGCCATGGGCACCCTTCATTTTGAGTAACCAGATGAGATCTTCAACGACTACTTTCTACAAGGCATTTGTTCAACACTCTCAGTGCCACGATCAATCCAACTACATGTTCACAGGACCTGTCAAGCACTCAGGCAAAGATCAAGCAAAAAACACCAAAGGTGAAGGCTGAATGAAGAACGTGGAGAAATTGAACAAGTGTCAAGGAAAATGCATCTTCCTAGAAATAGGCGCCCAGCTTTTTGGGCAATCTGATGCAATCTATAAACTCAGTTACCTCCAGGATGACCTTCTCCATTGTAATCAGTCTCAACAATGACACCGTCAACAAAGACAACAGACTAATCAAACACCTAACGACAAAGATCAAGCTAGGGCAGTTCGTGAAAATTTACAACATGAAATAACTGGTCAAAAGGTCAAAGGCACCCCTACAAGCCAGGGGCGCCCAAGCTTTTAAGGCATCTAAATCAACTTTCAGGTTCCGTGAAGCCAGTCATCTTTTCCAAGGCTGAACTAGTTACTCATCCCATGCTTCAACAAGATCATCAGACTCATCTATCAGTAGTGATCTCATATCAAAGCACGGAGGGTCAAAATGGAGGAATCGAAGAACACTCAAAGAAAATTGACCAAGTCTAAAGCTAAAAGCGCCCCAGCTGGGAAAAGGCGCCCTTGAATTTGAAGCATTAGATTCAGGTTTTTGGCTTGGAAGCTCCCGAGCATACCTGTTTAGATTTGTTCCATCTCAGTAATGTATCTATCAGCAATACCTCAAGATCAACTGAGCGACAAGAATCAAGGATTGAACGGAGGCACTTCACCATAGCAAAATGATAAAAATGTTCAACTCTTCAAAGGGACGCCTAAAGTCAAAGTAAGGCTCAGTTGACTAAAGTTAAGATATTTTGAAGCCGTTCTATGACTAAAACGTCCATAAATGGGTGGAAATCAATGTTGTGAACTCCAGATCAGGCAGAAAGACTCCTCCATCATGAGTTGGCATCCAAACTTGATTGCTCCAACATCAATCACTATGTATCAAGCTTGAACATCATTATTCATCATTTGTCTTTGCAGGTCGGAGCTCAAGAACAGTCATTTTCTCTCCAAGACGTCTTTTCAAGATCTGACAAAGGGGTTTTCATCGTTCTTCATATTTTTGAAGATCAATTGCACAGAGGGACAATTTATTAGAGGTTGCATCAAAAGGCATAATTTTTTTCAGAAAGACAATTGATAACTTCCAATCTTCTTCTTGTCTTTTTCCTCTATCCTTGTCTTAGATCTTCTTGCATGTCCCAAAAAACAACAGGCAATCACAGATCTAGCCAACTGGGTATGATCAACACAGCTTTTCCAACAAAACCCACTTGTTGAATTTTCCAAGAAACAGTAAACTTGCTACCCCTATTTTTAGAGATTTTCCCAAAAAAGTCACAGATTTGAAAATCAAACGAACTGGGTTTGTTCAACATTGAAGCACGAACAATACCCATGTGTCAAATTTTTTCCAAAAAAATACTTCTCGGCGGGTGGCTATTTTTAGGGGTTTTCAAAAGTTGTATGAACATATCCGTGTTTACAGTCAACAGTCAATTTTTTCAGAATATAGTACTCTCAAGTTGAAATCAAGACCAAAATGGTCCTACTTCATGACTTTCTGAAAACACTCGACACGGACATGCATCAAGTGAAGCCCGTAGTCCAGTTGGACGCCTTGGAAGGCGTAAATGACATCACCGTTCAATGGATAGCCAAATGCGGAAGGTAGTCATTCCAAATACAGAGCCACCACCGGTTACTACCACACTACCTTCCACATTCCATGTCAACAAGGCTGGATGACGCAGCTGCAAAGAAGATCGAATATCAAAAGCAGATTACGAGAGGCAGAAGAAGTCAATGCCTGGTTAGAGGAACTGTTGACTGGAGGTGGTGAGGTGTAAAAGCACCCACTTAGGACGTCCTACCCTTTAAAATAGCATTAATGGCGACAGGAGTTAACTTGATGCCTCATTCCAAGTTAACTCCATGTCCCACTGATCATGCATGTCAGATCATACCAATTATGGATGTCTATCTCAGATCTCCACTAATTGTGGATCTCTATTTTGGAGGCACATTTTGTAATTTAAGTTCACTTTTAGTTTAGTTTCAGTCAACTGAAGTAGACTTCCAGTTGATTGTTTGTTTAGTTTCAGTTAACTGAAGTAGATTTCCAGTTAACTGCTTGCTCACCTACTTTTAGACATAGGAATAAATCTTGCTGATTGATTGGAAAAAACTATTTGTTAACTCAAGGAGACTTTAGGATTGCCTACTCCTTTGAGTTCTATAAATAAGAGCCTTTGCTCCTTATTTTGTTAACCTTTATTTACTATGCAAAATTGTTGCGCCATTGTTACCAACAAGTTTGAAAGTGCATATTTGTTCACTCTTGGATGAGAGTTTGTTTAGTTTGATAAGCAATTGTGTACGATTTCGTACATTTTCTGTCCTAAACCTTTGTAATTCGTTGAGAAAGCTTGAAGAAGGAAATCAAAAGGCACATGCAATTTGATCTAAAGATTTGAGTTCTTTCAACGTCTTGTTCTAACAATCTATTGTTTCAATCTCCCCCTTGGACAGGTGTTGTCACCTCCTTGGGTATTTTGTTGTTAATGATTGTTGTTTGATGTTGTATAATGATCTACTTTCAGCCTACACTTTGGACAAGTGTCATCACCTCCTCGGGAATCTTGTTAGCCAATTCATCGTAATTTGTTGTTTCTAGTGAGTTGTATCCCAGTATATACCTTAGACAGGGGTTCCCCCTCCTTGGCAATCTTGAGATCCATCTTACCGTAAAGAGTGATTGCTTGCATAAAGCCTTATTCCAGCATAGATCTGAGAGTTCAAAGCCTTAAGACGCATTCTGAGAGACGGTCGATTCAAGTAATCCAACCAATCCATTCCCGCTCCTATGCCCTCATGCTCTATTTACCTTGAGGTAATAGGATAGATTAAAAGCTAGTTTAGTTGTAGCTAAGATCTACAGAAACCAGAGAAAGCCTTATCTACAGCGCATTGTGTTTATGCACCCTTGTGTCCTACCTGCTGAGTAAAAAAGATAGGAACACTTAAGTCCATTTTACTTTTACGCAAACATCAACAAACAAGAGGGAACTTCCCCTCCATAATTTGAAGAGCAGTCATCACACACTATGCATAGCTGTCCGTTTCCAATAAGCACTCCAAAGGTGCTAATTGAAACGCCAACACAGACCCAGTTAGCTTAAAAGGAAGAAAGGTGAGAGGAAATCATTATGAATTGTGGAAATCTCGTAGCATTATTTCTATAGTCATTTGCCACTACCTCAAGTTGACCAATGTATGGCATCTTTAACACCAGCCATTTCAAATGACAATGAGATATATAGGGAATAACTGCCTACAATAACCAACCATCCAATGTAAACATAAATAGAGGACATGAATAGAAATTATATTGAAGTAGGAATGTTACCCAATTATTGTTGATGTTTAGCAGCTTCGGGCTCAATTCTTCCAGCCTTGAGTGAAGATATAAATTATTTATTTGTGTCAATGGCAACATTATATTGGCCGACCTTCCTTGTATCATTCTTCCTTGGCCGACCTTCATTGTAATTTATTATTATTATTTGTATTTATTTCTCCTTGATGGCCGACCTAGTTTATTGTAAAGGTGCGACCTCTCTAGCAATGTATATATAGAAGGTCACTTTCCATCATTCAAGCATTAAGCAAGTTCGATTATTCCTTCTCTCAAGTGCGATTTCTATCAAGAGCAGATCCTTCCATCTAGTGCGAATTTCTTTGAAGGCAGATTGTGAATCTCTTCAAGTGCAGAATTGTGTTCAAGGAAGGGCAGACTGTTATCTGTTGTTACAGCCATTGCTGGTGCTGAATATTGGCCTTGTGTGTGGCCACATTGTAAAGTGTATTGTTGCCATTACTTATATATATAAGAGATATATTGTTGCTGGGTTTTTCTCCCTCAAGAGGAGGGTTTTCCCAGGGTATCTGCTGTGTCTTTGTGTCTGATTTTGAATTAATTTTCTGTGCATTAAATCTGATCATAAAACTAACAATTATAAGCGTAAAATATTAATGTATAGATTCACATGAGCATGACCATGCACTGCATAACTGAATCCCCTTGTTAGTGACTCAAAAAAATATTAAGTTCATAATTAACTGTTCAATCCTATTCTCAACAATAAGACACCCAAATTAGTTTGGTGGCCTTTGACAATTGAGTGATTAAGGACAGTTTGAAAGAGTTAATTCAGTTGACTGATCTTGGGGGTCTGTTGGGCTACTTTTCATGAAGACCCTTTCAATATCACTCTAAGGGACCCCAGGATCTTTAGGCAGGAGTTGTCTTTGTTGATCACATTAAATTCAAGTGTTTCCAAACAGAGCTTGTGTTCTTGGAGTATAAGTGCAAATGTTAGTTTTTCAAGCTGTCTGAGGAAGAGACTTCCATTGTGTGTTGTTATTAAAGTGATATAATTATTTTTTCCTAGAGAAGAATAATTCACTCCAAAAAATTGTACCCCAAACCCTCCTACAACATGTAATTATCATCATGTCAATGATCAAGAAGAAATGAAGCAGAAAATGTAGAAAATGTGTCATATGCCATCAAGTCAAATGATGGAAATGCTATTAAAAAAGGACCAACAATGACTGGCAGGAACAAGATAGAACCATGCCTCTTAATACACATCATCTAAATCATTTATCATCCAGATCCCAAGAGATATTTCAGGGAGAACACTATAAATTGTTAGAATCTAGATGTGTTTATGCAGAAGCAATATTAAACAACATATGAACGATGTAAAGTAATTCTTACAGTAAGACATTTAGGAATGATAAAAGAACTGGAAGAAAAAATTATATTGATTTTTGCTCTGTACAAGGCATATTGTCAAGGTAGACATGGCTATTTACATTCCACTAGCTACACATTAGCTTTGATATCTGATGATTACTACCAATCTAGCTATGGATACATAGCATTGCAAATCTGCAAAGGATAGAGAGCCGTTATGGATTTCAAATGGCTACCTTTTCATGCATGCCTCTCTACTTTCTTTCAGTTAGGTTGAGTAGCATCTGAATTTTATGATCAAATTTGACCCCAACCCTATAAGGATGAACAGCTACACTGTTGGCATTCAGTGTTACGATGTGTTGTGAGTGGACATTAGCAGTTTGGTATGTAGGTGTCTAGAACCCTGACAAAGACAATGACAAAGATCATGAAAGGTTCAGTGTGCACTTGGATGGCACCACACCAGATATTCTAAGATTTCCGTATGCCACTAAAAACAAGTGTGTACCATCTAGTGGAGATGGATCAATGATCTTAGAAATACCACAAATCTACACTATAAGACATGAGATGACATCACGGTAAGCCATGAGAATGGGCTTGGCAGTATTGCTGGAGTTGCAATTGGAGAATAAACTTGGATCAATCTGCCATGCTCATCCTCATGCATGTTTTATTTGAATATTTTTCAGTAGTTTCAATTATGCAACCTAAGTGTGCCTAATGGTGAAGATGCATCCACTTCGTAAAGGAAGCATAGGTTTGAACCTAAAGGGGGATAAGGTATGTACATCTTGTTGAAAAATATAAAAGAAAGATGTTAATGATAACATGCAGCATTGATATAATACTCCAGCATATAAGTTGTTCTTGGTTGATAAATTAAATGATAGCCAAGAGGCTATTTAATTTATATATGGCACAAATTTGTTAAAAGAAATTATTAAATGAAGAGACACGTCATTATTCAAGGCCGACCTCCTTTCATCTTGGCGCGATTACCTATGAGGATGACTTACCCTTGATTGGTCGCATCTCTTTGTAAGAGATATATAGTTATCTCTAGCCGACTTGCATCTAATAAGGTTGCACCCCTTTATATTGTATATATATGAGTTCACTCTCTCATAAAGTTCATCAAGCAAGTTCGATTTATTACTTCATTCAAGTGCGAATTTCCTCAAAAGCAGGTTGTGAATTTCTTCAAGGGAAGATTTAGATATTAAGGAGGTGCAGATTATTATCTGTCATTGCATCTTGTGTAGGTGCTGAATATTGGCCTTGTGATTGGCCTCATTGTAAAGAGAATTGTTGCCACTATTTATATATATAAGAGAGGTCTTTGTTGCTGGGTTTTTCTCCCTCAAGAGGAGGGTTTTCCCAGGGTATCTGCTGTGTTAATCTGTCTGATTTGAATTAATTTCTGTGCATTTTATCTGATCATTAAAAATTACAAAAGATGTAAAACAGTCCCTCTTGTGGGCTACTACAAGAGTGTCTCATACATCAATTGGGTGCCTCACTTGGTGGTGATTTAAGAACCTATCTTTACCTTGTGTTGTCTACTCTGGTCATAATGATTGATAGCCAATCAAGATCTCTACACTAAGAAAAATAACCTCAATGGATAATACATCATGTATGCCATCCATTGATCCTCCATAATCCCACACCCTGCTAAAACCAAATTCATATTTGGACATTGCTCATGATGGAAATTAGAGAATTGAATGGACATATACCAAATCCTCTATTTTATTGCTGCTGGCCAATTACACTTAGCCAATGGGTGAAACTGCAATTACTCCAACTTCATTCTCATGCAGACAAACTGAACTATGTGAGGGAAGTAAAATGCTAGAAGGTTCCAAAATATTCTACTAATTACACAAAAAAATCTATCGATTATGAAATCCAACTATTACAAACCTCTTCATCTTCTGATGGTTTCACATGATAATCTTTCATAACAAATATTACCACTGTCCTATATCAAACATTTGATTGTATACATGGTGGCAGCTAGATGTCAACACAATCCATAGTCTTTGAAAAAGTCTCAAAGAACATTTACAAATTATCACTGCTTCAATAAGTCACCACTACTTTCTTCCGAAATCTGTCAAATTCAACATGCTTTGATTATAATACTTGATAGAATCTCTTTTCCTGTTCCAAACTAGCAATAATGTTAGATATTTGCTTCATTTTTGCATCCAACTGACTGTACCACATTATAGAATATCCTTATGGCCTACTTAGGAAAACCTACACTGTGTCTTGTTGTCCATAATTATATTATATATTCAACAGTTCTCCTAATTTAATTATTGTGTTGTTGGGTTCTCATTTTGTTCACCACAGAATCTAGATGGCTTTGGTACAGAAAGGCATTTAGGCTCCATCTTCTCCTTTTTAAGATCTACAGTTTTCTTATGAAAAAGGTTAGTCATTTTTTGTCTTTTGTGTATATCAGCACATTTTATTCCCTGGCAGCTGAGGTTTTTTCATAACCCAACAGACATTCTTCCAATATGTTTAGTTTCCCTCGTTGAGATGATACCACCTCAACATCAATTCTAATGCCTATAAAATGAAGACAAGAATTATAATACTTGAATTTGATTTATGTCAATGACATGGTAGTGATTCCTCTTCCAAAATATTACCAATCTCTGAATCTGTATTATGCTACCTAGGCTTGTTCATCCAAACCTACTTAGCCTGAGTGATTCTCCTATGCTCATAATCAGATTTAAGTCGTTCTTTAATCGTGATTGATAAGGGCCCTGGTCCTTCAATTTCTTCAAGTTTAGATGCCAAGGTCTCCATCAGCTTTAACTTATTTAGCAACATGTACCTGTTCACATGGTTGTTTGTAATGAATGCAATAGATGACACTCCCTTTTCTGAAATATTTAGGTTTGCCCACTTCAGGCTCACCTCATCTAGCTAATTTAAATTTTGTTTTTAGATTGTAGCTTTTTGTTTCTTCTGGACAATGGAGCCCATTATCGGCTCACCTTGTTATTGTAACTGGCTATTCTTTCAAGTCCCATAGACACATTTGGTCATGATACGACCCAATTCTACGATAAATTTAAAACTTTACAATTCAGACACAAAAGTAAGAACAATACCATTTTGATAAAAAAAATCTTTTCAAAACATAAATAATAAACAACTTTTGCATCTTTAAACTATTTCATTCCAAATGAAATTACAAAGCATGAAGAGAAATATACATACATAGCCCGTAGGCTTTTGACACCAATAGAAATAAGAAGGTCCAGGAATTCGTCCTGTCAAGTCTTGGATCATCCGTCGGGTGTTCGTGGAGGAGAAACATCACTCGAGCGTTTTTCCGCCAACCACGGACTTATAATGCGGTCCCCCGCACGATCATTTTGCAATGAACGGCCCTCCCTTCGAAGAAGAGATTGGTTGGGTAACCTCTAATGACTACCAACTGGACATAGTGCTGTGATTCTACAAAACTAGCTTTCGTGCTATCGGCAAATCACAAACTAGGTTGTATTTCGGAATCACGGTGAACTGACAGTGTAGTACAACAACTAAATGGTTCCTTACACTACTTTGGCCAAAGTGTTTACGTTCAACGAAGAACATAGGTCATATGTCACATTCACTAGCCAGGTTCAACTTGACTTAAGGCTATCTTAATTCTACGCGTAGGTTGGTCTATCGGGGTAGTCCGTACCCTAGACTTCCTACAACATCTTACTACTGGGAAGAAGAATCCATTTAACAAGATACTACAACTGACGCCCTAATTCAGGATATACACATCCTAGGGATACAATAACTTGACTAAGTTGTTTGTATTTAGTTGTAGAATATAACTTGCAATTATTCTCGACTCAATCCTAGTAACTATTATTTATACACAAGCATATGCTCATTATATAGAGCCATTTAAACACAATGCAGATTGCTTTCCATTAACTAATGTAAAACGTACACCAATGACAACAAAAGCCATGAAAAGACTACATTTATGATAATGGTTAAGAAACTGTTATTCTTTTTAATTCAATCTTAAGTCTACCAGACAATCAAACTCTTTCCTTTCCAGCCATGACTATAATTCAGAGACCTAACAGATTACTCTGGAATATTAGCAAAATATGTAAAGTAAGAATTTAGCATGCCTGATTTAGCTTTCCACAAGTTTGGAAGATAGCTCCTTCACTTGCCTTTACTCAGATCACTTTCAGCTTGATTCTTGAAACCAAATACTCAACACAGTAAACGAGCAATTCCTGATTACTCCTCTCTTATTCGAAGATTACTTCAAACCAGCAATTTCAAACTTTTGCTCTCTTGTTCAGAGAATACCTCACATTAACAAAATAACTTAACAATTTCTCTACTATGGCGAATTCACTCTTTAGCTATAAAATGCTCAAGGAAAACTTGACTGTAAATTCGTGTGAGTAAGAATGCCAAACGCAGGTATATATATAGGTTGATTTTAAAACTGATTTCCACCTTCTATGGCGCCAGAACTGCCAGCAAGTTGAGGAAGGTTTCAAACTAAAAACGTGTTTCAATATGGTGAGGGTTTCGACCTCCATGTTTGACAGCAAAGAAGCTTATTTCAATTTGAAATTGCTCAGACTGTTAAAAACGTGACAGCTTCCAATCTGGCGCGTTTTTACAGTTAGGTTAATTGCCAAGTTTTCATTTCAGACTTTTTCCTTGCTCAAATGGCGTCCACATTTCATTCTGTTTGTTAAGCATGAAATATCTCATCCATTTTCTGACGCCTAGCCCTAGTCGCGCGATTTCTCTGCGCGTTTTTCATTTTCTTTAAGCATTTTCGCGTTTTTTCTTCCTTATTTCGATTTTGTAAATCTTTAATACTTTAATAAAGTTTTCAAAATAAATATGACGCATTTGCTCAAGTTCAGATTTGAATATTTCAACGTATTCATTAGAGAAATCCGCGATTTAGAGAAATTCGCGATTTTGAGAAATTCGCGATTTTTATTCTCTTCTCTGATTTGCATTCTCATTTTATAAAAGTGTTTAAAATGTTTAATTTACATTTCATTTGATTTTGTAAATTCTTTTATTTAAATATATTTTATATATTCTATTAAAATACTTATATAATATAGTTTTTGTATAATTATTTAAATTATCAATTTAAATAATATTGTATACATTTAAACTATATTATATTGATATTTTAATATAATATTAAATATATTGAAATACTTATCTTTATACTAATACATATATATTCATTTACATTATACGTTAAACATGTAAATTTATATATATGTATTCGTATAAATTCAGAGGCAAGATATCGTTACTATATATAATTCATTTATCTCGTTAGCTGTGGGTATGTATACTTGTATATATATCTGTATATATACTACATGTATAAGTATCCATAAATACATTTATATCGACACATACGTATGGCATATCCATCTGCTTAATACGTTTGTATCAACATGAATGTACTTATGGGTACTTGTACATATCGTATTCGTATGTACAAATACACATATCCACATCTAACCAGAACTTATCATTTATAAGGTTATACTGGCAAGCATCACTTGTTTACACATTCAGAAGAAGACACGACTCCTAATGATACTAGACAAGCCTACGGATGACTTACCTTTAACCAGAACAATGACTTAGCTTACACAGTTCTAAGGTTTGTGTGTGTATGTCCAGTTGGTATCCATTACTGTTTACCCGACCAAGTTCTTCCCCGAGTGATATCTCTCCTCTGTCTCGAGGTACGAACCTGTTTCCTGCAAATCATGACATGGTAACGGAAGTCATTTGCTCAAGACCAAAGTAATATACATTAAGCATCGTAGAAAGTTAGAACAACATTATTTCATAACTCAATATGCTAATTTCATTCAAGATTTACATCAATAGAAGCATCAGATAAAGAGACAATCATTTAGGATACATCCAATTGATCACAAGAACAATTCAATTTATTCAACAGAAAGATTCAACATTTACAATGTACATCCTATGAATAGTAGCTATACAATCGGGGTGTAACAGGTCATCTGTGGACATTAATATAATTCATTACTTCCATTATTTAGTAAAGTCACAGTTTAAAATGTAAGACCTTTACAATTTAGTTTAGAAAATATCAAAATCTCAGAACACAAATATCAGAAAGGCTAAGGCTTATAGGAAGAGCAGGTATGACATTATGAACTACATATTAGCCCAATAGGCAAATATCACAAAACAACTAACTGAGTAAAATTGATCAGATGCTGATACTTCTTTCTTAGACTAATAATAGTTAAACTAAGGATCACCTCCAAAAAAATAAAAACTATAAATTTTAAAAACAACGAACAACATTTCAAGATTCAGAATCCTACAGTGCATGTTTGATCATATAATGATTTCAAGTATATTAACCTGTCTAATATTCGCCACCGGTCACCAATTTTTGCATCAACATCATCAAGTTCTTTTTCTAGGTTCTGAAGCATAGCATCAACCTGCAATCAATATTATGCCATCAGACTCAGCTATATTATTATGCAACTCTAGACACAATAGACAGGTTACTACATAAAAAATATCCTTCTGCAATCATGATTAACACATCATTCTCTAAATTGTGCAATATAAAAAGATTTGATGTTATCAGAATAATAAAGTTCAATAGAATTTGTTTCCATAAAAAAATGTTTTCATGTAGATGACACACCAAGCCCAAGAATGACAATATATGCACAATTACATATATGAGAGGTCCAGATTCTTGACCCCCTTTTCTTCCAGCAAACTATTTGAGATGTTTGATTTGCTAGTGAAATTAACTGCATTTATGCTTAATTAAAAATGAGAACACCAAGCATCCCCTATTCCTTATAAGCTTCAATAGCTAGTGGTTTCTGTTTAGTAGTCAGTGTTCAACAGGTATGCATCCCCTTCTCCAAAATGCCCACATTTTTTAGACGGGAACATCCCCAAGACATGGGGACTTAGAGGGGACATCCCCCTGCTGTCCCACTACCATCACTCAAGACCCGAGGGCATATTTGAGACATCCTCCTTGTTCGGGGACTCTAGGACATCCCCAAGATGTCCAAGGGACTCTAAGGAATCTTCCAACCATCCCCAAGACTTCCAGACATCCCCATGGCAAGAAAATGAAAAAGTCAATAATTTTTAAAAATCAAAAACTGTTTCGATCTTACATGCCATAGACCTTAACCCTAATGGTCCATGGGCTCCACCTAAACCCTAAGCACTCACAAAAAACTTATAAATAGGTATCTAACTTCTAAGCCTCATTTCAAATCACTCATAAGTTTCAAAATTAGTAAGGACCCCATGAGGGGTGCTACCCCTCAACGCCCAAACCTCCACCCACCGTTGTTAATGTTCAATGCAATCATTGCAATGTTTTAATGTTTAGTAGTTTAAACTTTACTTAGTATGCCAAAGTTTCATTTGTAATTCTTACACTTATTCCTTATAAATCTTTTTATAACTAATTTTTCAAGTACTCTATGTATTTGTGCCGCCCCCCACTACCACCGTCGCCCCACCATCCCCAAACTTAGGCACTTGCTTCCCCCATCCCCCCATTAGGAAACTTTGTGAAACATAAGGGGTAAATAATATTCACTTCTTGTAATGGAAGGAAGTGGATATAGCTGCATGGGAATCCCCTATTGTTATTTGTTATACCCATACAAAAAACTTCATACTTTGTTCAATTTCAAGCTAAATCTTGTCTTTCCATTGATTCAAAGGTTATGTTCCAAAGCTTTCTCATGTTGGCCTTTGTCATCTTTCTTGGCATTTTTGCAAGCACAAGGAAGAACTTTCAAATGCTATTGGCAAGGCAAATAATGCAACTCAATTATGAAGAAATATTGATCATCACTTATAGTACTTGATTTCAATCACCTTCATCTTTTTTCAATGAATTCTTTTAAAAGGGTTGTCTGGTCTCAACGACATTTTATCAAATTTGAGCAAGCTTCATCTACATTCAAGGAATTTTGTTATCTAAATATAGAATTTTCATTGTTCTCCATGACCTTTTAGCAAGGTTTTTCAATAAATCAGATGTTTTGAATTTGCAAAGTATAGGCACTTGTAAGGATCAAATAAAAAAATTCCATCTAAAATTTGTCTCTTAATTGTTGCACACCCTAGAAGGGAAAAATTGTGAGTATATTGCATAGGCATGGAAGCAAAAAAAAAATGCCTTATTTGCTGAAATCACGCCTATACAATCACATGTAGCCTAACAAAGGCATGTGTAGGGAAATGCAGGGCACAAAACAATATTTGTTTGTAAAAGTTCATGATTATACAGAGACGTACACTAGAATGAAGAATTTTTTGATAAAAACTGTATCCATTATCAAGTGTGTGTGGCATGAATAGATGTGTGCCTGAATGAAGGGACTTTGTCTTCAAAGAGCAATGCAAAAATGGCAATGTTCAACAAGCACAGAAGGAAAGAATAAAGACACATTTGATTAAGGGAAAATTTCAGGAGTTTATAACACCAAATTTGAGCTTATTGTTAAAAACACCTGAGTATTGATGGGCACACCTTTTGAAGTGTCCCACCCCACACTGAGTTTTGGCTTTGCGAATTTGCTCGATTAATTTTCAGTTTTACACATGGGATATTTTGTACACTTTCATTCCATTTGCAACTCTTGACATTCGACCATATGCAGTAATGAGATAACAACCATTCGCAGTCACCAACCTGAGTGCTATTATGAAGCTGTTTTGACACTATGACTGTGCATAAATACTACAACAGCAAATGCTTAACAGATGCAATATTCTGATTTGTGTCAGAAGTTACAGTATGATTGAGATACATAGATTTTCACATGACATGACTGCAGTTATAACATAAGCATATAAAATGAAGTATCTTTCGGGTCTGATCATTCAATTTCAACGGGACATTTGTAATCAATAGGCTGCATTTAAACAGAGGTAAGCCATTGATACAACAAACTCAAATTGAGCTTTTAGATAGCACAGAAATTGATATCAGACTTGACTGTAGCTAATCATGGGATGATACAGAACACTTAAAGGGTCTGATTTAAATGAGAACGATACTAAGTATGAGCCTACAACTGATCAGAATTAACTTCTGCATTTACAACCCAGTTTACAACATCTATAACAGCTAATAAACCCCCTACAATCAAGGTCTATGCAACAGTAATATTAAATGCAGCTATAAAGGGTTCTTAGACCTGAAAAATGACGTTTGTCAGTGATAATATGAGCTCGAACTGCTGACAACAAGCTCCAGATATATCATAAACTCCACAACTTGGCCTCTTACTCACCTTTGCCATGCCATACGGCCCTTCTACAGACAATCTGGGCGCCAAACTTCACACACAGCCCCTGATATGGAGCCTCACAACTGCTGCAGACAATAACTTATAACTGGAACTATTTGTCCAGATCTGAATGCATCAGAAAACCCTCCTAGAATCTCACGCCAGGCTTAGGAATGAAGTTTGCAAGGTTCCAGCGAAGAGTAAACCCTCTAACTGAAATGAACTTGAAGAAATGATGATATGATAATCGAATTTCCAAACCACTGTTTCAAACCCCTGATTAATCCAGTAATTCTTTAAACAAACTCTGAAGCACAATGCACAACCTCTGAATGAAGCTGTCTACAAGCTGGCTTGGGAGATCTTTCACTCCTATACCGAGTTGTTCTTCCTGAGGGATTTCGTCCTCAAAAAGCTTGAGATTTTCAACCAGCAAACCCTAGCTGAAACTCTTCTCCAAATTTCTCCAAAACAAGAATAATATTCATGAATGAATGAAATGAACTCCAAATGCCTTTTTATACTTCACCTCAAATTCACTTTTTAAATTCATTTCATCAATTTACTTTCATTTCCCTTTTAATTATGATGCACAACTTAATAATATAAAATATACTTCAAATCATTTAAGTCTCTTTTTAATAAAGTCCTTATGTCTCCCTTTTAACATAATAAATTAATAAAGCATCATTAAATCACTTTATTAATTTCCATTTAACCCTTATATCACCTTTTATAATAAAGTCCCCTTTAAATAATCACTTTATTAAAATATTATAAAGTGACTTAAGAATTAATCACTTTACTTTATTAAATTAAAATATTAAAGTTAACACTTTAGTTTTTCATCTTTCATGCTGAAACCATCACCTGATCACTCCAACTGGAAATTGATGTTTGTTGTACCCAAACCAAATTTTTTGCTTCATTAAGGCATTTTGCTTAAAATAGTCTAAATCTTGTAAAAGTGAGGTCAAAACTCAGTTTTTAGGAAAATTAAGTATGGGCTTTTAGTCAGTTTGATGTCAAGAAGATACTGGTAAAATTTGGAAATTTTGAAAATTATGGTTTCCAACACCCTATTTTTAGGCAAAAACCCTAAAAATTGAAACTTGTCAGAATTGGTTGAAATTAATTTTGATTGGCTTATTTCACATCACAATCACAGTGGCGAAGTCAGTTTCAGTTAAAAATCAGTTAAGCCTAGTGGGTAGTTTTCAATTTTTCAGGAGAAAAGTTAGAACCTCTAAGGTCATCAATGGTAGTTGGCCAGTACCAGGTGTCAAAATTTAAGCCTGAAACTCAAAACAGAAGATGCTGCGAAGAAAGATGCTGAAAAAGATGTTTTTCGACAGAGGGGATTTTCACATGGTGAAAATTGCAAAAAATATTCTAAGTCTGGAAACACTACGCCTTGCTATGTGGGAGACACTGGCACAATCAACGTGCAAGTTAACTTTGCAGTGTCCTTGCACATAAAAATGTGAAATACAGTCACACACACATGTCAACGGCAGTAATGCTACAATGCAGTCAACTCAGCAGGCGTTTCGGTGTTCGCAAAGCACGAAATGGAGGAAATTATCATTTCCAGAGCAAATCTGCGCCCCTACAGGCCAAAGGCGCCCTTCAATTTGGAGGCTCAGATTCAATTGTTTATGGTTGCAAATACATTCATTATCTTCGGAATTTTGTCAACTTTCCAGCAAGCTATCAAGCAAGCCTATCCGAGTTGCAAAACTCCGGCAGACGAAAGCGGAAGCAGAAGGTACGAAGAATTTACATATCACAGAGACAGTCAAATTTGCAATTTTTGCACCCCTGTAGCCCAAGGGCGCCCTTGAATTAGACCTGTCAGATGATGGAATTTGCAAAATCCGTTTTTGGGGGATCTCTTTTGATTCAGCCCAGCTCCGCGATACATCCGTTCACAAGTCCATAAGATATGATGAGTGACTGTGGCAGTTGTTCCAACAAGCACGTAAAACGAAGGGAAAATAAAAGTGAAAATATCAAAATGTACCTCTATAGGCCAAAGGCACCTAGCCTTTTGGTCAGCTAGATGAAGTTTTCGGCAGCTGTTGTCTTCACGAGATCTGTGCAGAATCCTCCTAGCTATCCAGTGAATCCAACCATCAGCCCTCGGGATCAGTCAGACGCCCGTAGATGAAGACTTAGCGGAAAATGTTGAAGGATGAACACAAGCAGAAAATTGGCTAAGTATGGAATTTACATACTTCCTTGAAAAAGGCGCCTTTCTACTGGAGGTCTTAGAAGCAGTTTTCAAGCTTCGTCGCTTCCAAGAACATCTCTTCCAAGTTGTTCCATCTTCGCGATGAGATCATCGACACGCACATCGGAGCAATCCAACTCTCGGTGGCGAGGGTCAAAGTGGAGCATTCGCGTGAAAGTTGCAAATTGCAAAATCATTATCAAAAGTGTAATTGCACCCCTGCAGGCCAGGGGCGCCCTTGCATTTGAGGACCTTGATTCAACTTTTAGACGCCATATATACAGCCATTCTTTGCAGAATTCTTCTAGCTACGCAATAGATCTAGCATCCAGTCAACGGGAGTCATCATTCACCGGCAACGGCTAATTGAAGCACTAAGAGGCAAATCAAGAAAATGGCTAAGTCTGGTGTCATATGCACCCTTTTGGGAAAAGGCGCCCTAGTTTTTGAGGCATCAGACTCAACTTTTAACTTTCGCAACTCCCAGCGACATGTCATCAAATTTGTTCTAGCTACGCAGTGGATGTGTCAGCTCAGCTCTAGTATCAATCGAGCATCTAGAAATCAAAGTTCAATAGAGGCTATGGTGACGTTTTCAAGCAACTAAAAATAGGAAGTTAGCTAAAAATCTCAAAGTTTTGGAGGGTGCCTGGAAAGTCAAAGTTTGACTTTTTGGAATCAGCATGCATTTTCAAGCCGACCCAGAAAGGTGGAACTCAATTAACTGAATAAAATAATATTAAAATCTTCAGTTTCACAAGTCAATTTTGCGTATTTCTTCAATATTTTAAAGGTGGCGCCTATTTTGAGACTCAATGTCAGTTTTGCATGTTGAGTTAAACTAAACCATAAAGAGGTGGCACCTATTTCTAACTCAGAGTCAGTTTTTGTTTAACAAAATGGGGTCCAATCAGAATATTTTGTTTTAAATTTAGGATTATCTCCTAAATGTGACACCTAAACCCTCAAAATTCTTTAAATATGCATAGAGGCATCCTTTATTCTCACAGCAGGTTGAGTGCAAACGAGTTTTCTCTTGTGCAAGCATGATTTGAAGGCTCCATGGGTGTTATTTTTCAGATTTCTTTGCAGATACAGGTCCAGATTATTCAGCAAACTTCATTCAAGGATAGGCAGAGGCAAAATATAACTTTTATCTTCTCTCTCTTATTTCTTCTATCCTTGTCCTAGGTTTTCTCTCGCACGTCCAAGTATACGTCAGCCTTTTCACGATTATGATCATCTGAGTGTGTTGTGCACGACTTTCTCTACAAAACCCATGTGTTAGAATTTTTCAGGAAAATTTGCCTCATAGCTTCCATTTTCGAAGCTTTTTGCTTTTTTCTGGAAATTCCTTTGCAAGGTAGAAGAAAAGTTGACATTTTGAAAAAACGAAGGATTTGGGTTGGATTAGAATCATCTTCTGCACAAAACCCATGTTTCAGTTTTTCTCGGCAAAAATTGCTTCTGGAAACCCTAAAACCCCTACAATTCTCGACTAAAAAGTCTTTGCATTTCAAGCTCAACTGTGTTTTTTCGAATTTCTGACATTGTGGGTTTGCTTAGAATCATTTTCTCTACAAAACCCATGTCTCGGAATTTTTCGTGAAAATTGCCCCTTGACAGTGTATTTTTAGCTTCACCAGGGGTCGTTTTAGCTTTCCGGAGAAAGTTGTCATAACATAGTCGTGTTTACAGTCAACAAGCGAGTTTTTCAAAATGCAGTACACAAAGACTGAATTCAAGACCAAGGCGGTCTTAATTCATGATTTCATCAGAACGGCTAACACGGATTTGCATCAAGTGTATCTAGAGGTTGACTTGAATGCGTCAGAAATGAACCAAATTACACTTCAAAACATCGAAGAATCCGGGTTGCTGGAGGTGGCTTCACTTCCTATCTCAATACAATGCATAGAATTCGTGATGTCTTCTGTAAAGCATTACAATTCTACTACTCGAGAAATTCAGTCAATAGATGGACGGCTGATTTGCAATCTCAAGCCCAAGGACATTGAGAAGTGTTTTGGTATTCCCCAACATCCGGATAGTTTAGTCATTACCATGGACCAATGTGAGACGGCATTCATGGCTAATAAGGACAAATGTTAGAATAAAATGGCAGAAAAATGGCTAAAACAGAAGAAAGTTAACTTGCCAAAGAACGTGGGTCGCAGTGAAATTAAAGATGAGTACGCAATTTTGATTACCCTTCTTAATCACGTTTCTGGTCATGCATATGCTCATAAATTCCAGCCTTGTATGTATTACATCATGACTCAGATCATTTACAGAAGGGAGCATTATGACTGGGCCTCTTTGATCAGCGACATACTCCACAAACAGATGACCGGCTTCTTGGTTGCTCACGAGTTTCACATGTGTTCATACCTCGTGTATCTGATTACCTTCCAAGGCTAGTTTAGAGGGTTGAACACTATGGGAATTCTCAGTGTACAGAAAGTTCATCAATATTACGACTAGCTTGAGTTCACAAAGTCCGAGTAACACTACAAGCATGTGCAGGAGGCATTTTTGGTGTACACAATGAGGAACCTAGATCGTGAGCTACCTGTTCGCATCTCAGCAAAAGCCAGAGCAGCAATGGTAGAATGGGCGGATTGGTTCATTCAGTTCCCTACCTATACCTACATCCACATCTAAGGATATGCAGGTCATCCAACCATGCTACCCCGCTATCCTTTGGATAGAGTGGTTTCCATGGAGTTTCTAAGGTAGTTGTATGATGTTCACTCACATCTATGCAACAAACGTAAACTAGCTACTACTTTTCCATTACAGGTGCAAGACAGCAGTTGATGCCAAGGCTACGGGCCACAAGTTGGAAAGATTTGATCTTAAGTACCTTGTTGAGTGGCGCTCATATGACCCTTGGGGTTATTACTCAGCACGCCTTGGCGGTCGCTCTTATCACAAGTCTTCTATGGAGGACTACTAGGTCAACTACGAGGATGAGTTCGAGGTGCGCAAGCGCAATTACAGCAAGTTCACTCTCTCACAGATTTTTGTCTTTATGTCAGAGGATGTGGGAGGGCTATCAGATGATGATGGGGATGTACTTCCTCCATTTTTCAGAGAATAGGTTGATACGCAGCCACTTCCAGCTATCGATTGGTTTGCTAAGGAATTCGCATCCGTAAAGGAAAGGTCAAGCAGGGTTGTCAATAACAGCATACTCTACTTGGAGAGCAAGAAGACGAGGAGGGCAGTCATGCCAAATACAGAGCCACCACTGGTGGATGTTTCACTACCTTCCACGTCAAAGACAAAGCCCAAACAAAAGAAAAGGAGTAATCCTCCTAAGGGAAGCAAAGTATCTGGAAATTCAAAAGGAAAAACACCAATTGGTGCCTTGGACCATCAAGAATGACATATGGGAGTTGCCACAAATTCAATCAATAACATGCCAGAAGCAGAGATACAGCCTCCCATGCCATCACCAACACCACAACAGTCTCCAGTTTCAATTCACATTGACTTGGGATTAGACTCGCCACCACGTAGCAGTGCTTCTACACATTCACACTCATTAGGTTTTCCTATGACTAGCACTGATCCTTCCAGTGAGATTAGTCGAGATTCGTCTTGGCTTGAGAGTTAGCTGGGTAGGAAGAGGAGGCAGCCATCCTACAAACTGGATTTCTCAAATTTTGATCATGTCTACTAGGACACACCAGACAAAAGGATGAAGAAACAAGTCCATGTTGAGAGGAACACTGATAAGGAAATCATAATAGAGACCGTTGCACCTCCAGAGGACAAGAACTTGGACGAGGTAGAAGTTGAAGACTTCGCCTTGATTAAAGTCAATCTTGGTAAAAGCACATGTCAAGCTGACGTTGATCTCCTTCAAGTTGCAATGGAGAGCATAAAAGAGAGAGTCAGAGCATAAAAGAGAGTCATAAAGGATGGAGAAGATAAAGCAGCCCTCAAGGCTGAAATTCAACAGCTTCGCCAGTATATCTCCAACCTTATGCATAGCACTGAGAATGTCACCGCCTTGCTCCCGCAAATGTTAGAGTTACCAATAGAGCAGAGTCAACTAAATCAGCTGGTTGTATACGGGAAGCACCTGAAAGATTGGGAGGAGGAGTTCGTTACAAGGGGTCGCTTCACACTTTCAGAATTGTACCAATTGAGGTGCAACGCCCACAAACTTCGTACTCAAATCCAGGATGAAGAGCGAGACTTGGCAGTTGACAAACCAAGGAATGAGATCATGATTTCTCACCTGAGGACGGCATATGACTCGATCACAAATGAAGAAGATAAGGAAGCTATTTTTACTTAGAGAACACAATTAATCTTCAAGACAAAAATACATGAGACAATTGTTGTAGAGTTGGCCGAGTGCAGAGAACAGGTGACTAGCGCTATCCAGTTCGTAAGAACTTTCATGTCACAACTCCCTTTCCAATATCAGTGTGAGGATGGTGAGTACATTGAGTTCGCCAATGCACAGTCAAAGTTGCAGGTGCTCATTCATGGTATTTTCAGTGGAGATTCCATTGGCTGTAAATTGGATCAACTTACAGTCATGTCAGCGTTATTTGATGAGGCGGCCAAGACTGGAGGAGAGTTGCATAGTCAGATCACGGGCGATCAGGAGATGCTGCGAAGACACAAACTGCTTCAGAAGAGTATCAGTGCCCCAGATGGTGATGCAGTCAACGACCTCATGGAGGGGTTAATTGCCCAAGATCAAGGCCAGTGAACTTCAGATCAGGATGTCCCATCTTTTTAGGATAGACATTAGACACAGTAGTTAACTTGATGCCTATTTCCGAGTTAACTCGTTGTTCCACATATCATGACATGTCTATCTTGGAATCATCTATGTACAGTTGGAGTTCTCATTTAGTTTTCAGTTTCCGTTAACTGATGTTGGTTATCAGTTAAGTTTCATTTCAATAAGGACATGCATGTTGCACATGTCCATTTAGTTTAGTCTTGTTTCGGTTAACTGATGGTAGTTTTCCAGTTAACTGTATAGTTTCATTTATTTAGGTTTACCAATAAATCTTGCATGCTTGCAAGACTCATGTTAACTCAAGGTGATTTTAGGGTTCCCTACACCTTTGAGATCTATAAATAAGAGCATTCTTACCCATAGTTTGAAAACTCGGACTCGCCGCGGACTCGGCAGCCCAAAAATATGACTCGAACTCGGGACTCGGCACGGACTCGGGAAAAGACTCGGCTAGGACTCGGCAAAAAAAAAAACCGTAGTTTTACAAAAAAACAAGAACAAATTAATGCATTTAGAGAACATAAGAGCCTAATTTGATTATCAAACACTCATAATTCAAATATTACACATGTCATATGATCATCAAACACTCAATAATTGAAATTTAATCATTCATAGTCATCAAATACTCATAGTTTCAATGTATAACATCATAAGATTATAAATGTTTACATATAATCTTGGCTTCTTTCAACCCCAATTCAATTTGCAGACCTCTATTTCACAAACTTGAATGCTAAAATGAAAGAAAAAGTTAAAAAAAACATGGGTTTTTAACCTCTTTTGACTCCTAGCCACACAGGAGAGTTCTGGGTTGGGACTCCCGAGTCCAACCTCAGGACTCTTTTTAACCCCTTTTGACTCCCAGCCACACAGGAGAGTCCTGAGTTGGGACTCCCGAGTCTGACCTCAGGACTCTCCGAGTCCTGAGGTTGGACTCCCAAGTCCCGACCCAGGACTCTCCTGGACTCGACTCCCGAGTCCGTGGCGAGTCGACTCGGCTGGCCTATGGACTCCCGAGTCCGCGGCGAGTCTGCCGAGTCTGCAAACTATGTTCTTACCCATTTGTATTTAACTTTTGCGTGTGATAGTAATATATGTTGTGCCACCTTGCCTGAAATAAGATGGGACAATGTGATGATTCAGCATGCTAGTCACACAAGACTCTACCTCCTCAACACAAAACTCACCAATAGAAATCTCTACTCCACCAATGTAGAGACTAGTAACCCTGTCACGAGCGGATGCATGCACCTCATTGCTAGCTGGTCCACACAGTGTATGCATCTCTACGTCCGTCATGTCTGTATCTTGGGCCCTCAACCCATAAGTGCCACTCTCATCCGCAAGCGTCATAGCAGCCCTGGAAGACTGAATTTCTATTGTGGATGATGTTGATCGCCCCAAGCTCAATTCCTCACAAAGCTCGTCTATCTGAATCTCCAATTCTTGAAGGGCGTTCTAAGTGCTCTTCGGAGAATCTTTGGTAACCTCAAGCTTTTAGGAAAGCTTTTCAACCTCCTCCTCTTTCCCTTTCAACGCATCAAAGTAGGTCTCACCAAGCATGAGTAGGTGATCTCTATCTGAGAGTAGTTGTAAGTAGTTGGTCTTTGTTACCATCAACGCCTCTCTGAGTGCATGGTAACCTTAAAGGGAAAGTCCACCTTCAGGATTGTTTTGTCTCACTGGAATCCTCCAACAATACTTTGACATCAACTGAAGAGTGTCATCAAAGTGTCTAATGGCTGCAACAATCTGATCTTCATTCACCTTCAGTTGTCCTGCCAACTGATTGGACTCGTGGGACCCATCAATCTCATATAAATTTTCAGATTTAGGATCAACATCATGCAACATAAAATCTGATTTGTTTTCAAGGCTGATATCAACTTCATGAGCGTTGAAAATGTCATCCTGGGGTTTTGTCTAACAACTATCAAGATGTAAGGCATTCTCGTCATCAACCACTGCAGATTTGAACCCCTTTTCTTCCACCTGCTCCTCATCAAACAACTAGGGCCCCAACTTACCCTCACATTGTTTGAAAACAATGTGAACCAAGTTATAAGCACCTGTAGACGCCACCTGTACTTGCTTAAGAACAGCCAACAATAGAGATAAGATAGGTTGGAGAATTTCATCACTTTCATTAATGATTGTAGCCATAATGATCCTCATGTAGTCCTGAATAGATTCATCATGTTCCTCATTGATAGAATCCACAAAAAAGATGAAACATCTGTAAAATAAGGTCATTACAATCACAGTCAATCATAACAACACACGATCTCACCTGTGCCATCAATTCTAGGACCTTGCCCTCTTCCCAAAAGGACTTTTGACATCACCTATCCCATCAAAGCTTCCAATAATCAGCTGCAATACCTCCCTCATTTTGCCAACATTATAAGGAACTTGAAGAGCTGTAATCCTTATAATTTCACTGAGGCAAAGAGTAACAGTGAGCCTTATCTCCTTGTTTTCGTGTCTCAATAGCTCATGCTCACCCAAAGAAGTCACTGTTGGAGTCATTGCTATCTGCAACAAATCAGAAGGCGACTGTCCAACAAGACTCAAACATTCTTCTATTCTTTTCAGTGTGACCAAAGTATCATCCCTGGGTTGAGAATGACTACCAAGCTTACTACCTATTTCGTAGAGTATTCTTGCCAACCACTTTCCATCATCTGATACCAACTCTTTGTCGCTAATTAAATCCATAATTTAAAGCTGAGACTAAAAACTATGAGTGCTGGTCACTCAACAAAGCAAAGATGTGAACCCACTGAATTTTTTGATTTACCCAACAGGATGGCAGGAAAATTGGCTCTGATACCACTAAAGTGTCCCACCCCGAACTGAATTTTGGCTTTGCGAATTTGCTCGATTAATTTTCAGTTTTACACGTGGGACATTTTGTCAAACATTTTCATTCCATTTGCAACTCTTGACATTCAACCATTACATATGCAGCAATGAGATAACAACCATTCAGTCACCAACCCGAGTGCTATTATGAAGCTGCGTTGACACTATGACTGCACATAAATACTACAACAGCAAATGCTTAACAGATGCAATATTCTGATTTGTGTCAGAAGTTACAGTATGATTGACATACATAGATTTTCACATGACATGACTGCAGTTATAACCTAAGCATATAAAATGAAGTATCTTTCGGGTCTAATTATTCAATTTCAACAAGACATTTGTAATCAATAGGCTGCATTTACACAGAGGTAAGCTACTAATACAACAAACTCAGATTGAGCTTTTAGATAGCACAGAAATTGATATCAGACTTGACTGTAGCTAATCATGGGATGATACAGAACACTTAAAGGGTCTGATTTGCATGAGAACAAATACTCAGTATGAGCCTACAACTGATCAGAATTAACTTCTGCATTCACAACCCAGTTTACAACATCTATAACAGCTAATAAACCCCCTACAATCAAGGTCTATGCAACAGTAATATTAAATGCAGCTATAAAGGGTTCTTAGACCTGAAAAATGAAGTTTGTCAGTGATAATATGAGCTCGAACTGCTGACAGCAAGCTCCAGATGTATCATAAACTCCACGACTTGGCCTCTTACTCGCCCAGCTCACCTTTGCCATGCCATACGACCCTTCTACAGACAATCTGGGCACCAAACTTAACACGCAGACCCTGATATGGAGCCTCACGACGCTGCAGACAATAACTTATAACTGGAACTATTTGCCCAGGTCTGAATGCATCAGAAAACCCTCCTAGAATCTCACGCCAGGCTTAGGAATGAAGTTTGCAAGGTTCCAGCGAAGAGTAAACCCTCTAACTGAAATGACGATATGATAATCAAATTTCCAAACCACTGTTTCAAACCCCTGATTAATCCAGTAATTCTTTAAACAAACTCTGAAGCACAATGCACAACCTCTGAATGAAGCTGTCTGCAAGTTGGCTTGAGAGATCTTTCACTCCTGTACCGAGCTGTTCTTCTTGTGGGATTTCATCCTCAAAAAGCTTGAAATTTTCAACCAGCAAACCCTAGCTGAAACTCTTCTCCAAATTTCTCCAAAACAAGAATAATATTCATGAATGAATGAAATGAACTCCAAATACCCTTTTATACTTCACCTCAAATTCACTTTTTAAATTCATTTCATTCAATTTACTTTCATTTCCCTTTTAATTATGATGCACAACTTAATAATATAAAATATACTTAAAATCATTTAAGTTCCTTTTTAATAAAGTCCTTACGTCTCTCTTTTAACATAATAAATTAATAAAGCATCATTAAATCACTTTATTAATTTCCATTTAACCCTTATATCACCTTTTATAGTAAAGTCTGTTGGCGTAACAACTAACACCTCTGGAGTATAAGTTGGTACGGACAGCTATGCACACTACGCAATGAGTGCTCTTCAAATTAGGAGGGGAAGCTCCCTCGTTGTGCTTAACAAAAATGCTTTGGAAAGGGAAAAGTAATCTAAACTATCTCCTGTCTTTTTTGTCTCAGTTGTAGAGGTACAAGGCTTTCACGAAAACTCTATACGTTGCAGCTAAGTATTTTCTGGTTTCGCAGACTACTAACTACAACTAGGCTAATTGCTTAAAATCTATCCAGTTTCCTCAAGAAAACAGAGCATGAGGAAAAGGAGCAAGGATAACTATCTGACGATAAACAAGTATAGATTCTCAACTTGAAGGCAAGGTGGCACATCTATCAGCTCAATCTAAACAAGTTTATTGGCAACATCAATATACAATAAACAAAGTACAGATTCTCAACCTGAAGGCAAGGTGGCGCAACTATCAGCTCAATCCGAATAAGTTTATTGTTCACACACATTACACGATAACCAAGAACAGATTCTATACTTGAAGGCAAGGTGGCACAACTATCATCTCAATCTAAACAAGTTTATTGAACACAAAACAGATTTGATCTAACTAAGGAAAGAATTCACCATTATAATTGCATGAAACCCTATGTGGCATAACAATTCATTATAACAGCAAAAACGCATGAACAGATACAAAAAGAGCAATATTGAGGGCAAGGTGGGCACAGCATATATTTCTCTCTCGTGCAAAAGTTATGTACAAATGAGCGAAAGCTCTTATTTATAGACATTGAAAGGTGTAGGGAACCCTAAAATCACCTTGAGTCAACTACAGTCTTGCAATGCATGCAAGATTTATTGCTAAGCCCTAATAAAGTAAACTATACAATTAACTGGAAAACTACCATCAGTTAACCGAAACATCTAATCTAAAAATGGACAATGTGCAAGCATGCACGTCCTTATTGAAAGCATGTTAATTGGAACACTACCATCAGTTAACGTAAACCCTAAATACAACTCCAAGTAAATAAAGCAAATCTCAGAATAGATATGCATGAGACAAGACAGCGAGTTAACTTGAGAAAGTAACGCCAAGTTTAACTCCTGTGTAAAATGTCTATTCTAAGAGGTAGGAACTGAAGTCTACTAATCGTGATCTCGAGCAACCAATCCCTCAACGAGATTGTTAACCGTATCACTGTCTGGAGCTCTGATACTCTGTCGAAGAATGCTATGCTGGTGCAGCATGTCCTCACCAGCTGTGATCTGGGACTGAAGTTCACCTCTGCTCCTTGTTGCTTCATCAAACAACGCTGACATGACTGTAAGCTGATTAGTCTTACAGCCAACGGTCTCCCCATTGAAAATAGTATGAATGAGTGCTTGGAGCTCTGACTGAACGTCGGTAAGCTCAACATAGGCACCACCCTCAATCTGATATTGGCACGGTAAGCGAGATACTAAGGTTCTCACAGATCGGAGTGCACTAGTAACGTGCTCTCTACTCTCATCCAACTCTGACGCCATAGTCTCCTCTATCTTTGCCTTGAAAACCAATTGTGTTTTCC
Organism: Sequoia sempervirens; assembly: GCA_007258455.2. Taxonomy (NCBI): domain Eukaryota; kingdom Viridiplantae; phylum Streptophyta; class Pinopsida; order Cupressales; family Cupressaceae; genus Sequoia; species Sequoia sempervirens. Next base: position 323,355,754 of record VDFB02105785.1, read on the forward strand.
AAGAATAGATAGCTTCTTTATCTTCTGCATCTATGATTGATTCATATGCCACACTTAGGTGAGCAATCATAATCTCATCCCGGGGTCTATTAATCGCCATATCTCGCTCCTCATCCTGGAGACGAATACGGAGCTCTCGTGCATTGTACGGCAACTGATATAACTCTGTGAGCATAGAACAGCCTCTAGCAACGAACTCCTCCTCCCACTCATCCAAACGCTTGCCATATGCAACTAAATGATTAAGTTGGCCTTGTTCTGCTGGAGGCTCAATCATCGGTGGGAGTGTAGCAATGACCTCTGTCCTGTGTACAAGGCTAGAAATGTATTGACGAAGCTGTCTGATTTCAGCCTTGAGGGCTGCCTTATCTTCTCCGTCCTTCAGCATTCTATCCGTGGCACTGTCTGTAGCAACCTGTAGGAGATCAACCTAAGTCTGGCGTGTGCTACAACCAAGGTTGACTATGATAACCTCAAAGTCCTGAGATTCCAACTCACCCAAGCTCTTCCCCTGTGGAGGTATAGCAGTCTCGACGACAATCTCCATGTTAGTATTCCTCTCCACGTGGACCATGTTCTTGATCCTCTTGTCTGGCACATCCTGATAAACTTCATCAAAATTGGAATGATTAAGAACATAGGATGGCTGCCTCCTCTTCCTTCCCAGCTGAGCTTCGATCCAAGATTGATCTTGGCTAATGCTACTAGAAGGGTCTGTACTAGCAACAGGAGGTTGTGACGAAAGTGAACGTGTAGAAAAACTACTGCGAGAAGGAGAGTCCAAATCCAATTCAATGTGAATTGGTGCTGGTGACTGCTCCAGAATTGCTGTAGGAACTTGAGGCTGCACCTCAAGTACTGGCGGACTCTGAACTAGCCTCTGAACTGGCTCTATGATAAGCTGTCTATCAGGCTCCGTGTGTGTATTAATAGCAAGCGCCTTGCCCTTTGAATTGTTCGGCGCTTGACCTTTCTTAGGAGGGTTACTCCTCTTCTTCCGTTTAGGTTTTGACGAGGAAGGTAGTGAAGGATTCACTACTGGCGGCGGCTCTGCTCTAGGCACACTTACCCTCCTGGTCTTCTTGTTGTCGAGGTAAACTATACTGTTCTGAATAACTCTACTTGACCTCTCCTTCACTGTCGCGTACTCCTTGGCGTACCAATCAACTGCTGGCAACGGCTGTGTGTCAACCTGTTCTCTAAAAAACTGAGGAAGAACCTCTCCCTCATCATTCGATAAACCTCCCACATCTTCTGATAAGAAAACAGAAATCTGTGAGAGAGAAACAGCCGTAGCTACGTCTGCAAACCTCGAAGTCATCTGCGCAATTTGCCCAGTAATCCTCCATAGAAGGCTCATGATATGTGCGTCCAGCAAGGCGAGTTGTGTAATGACCTAAAAGATCATAAGCACGTGCCTCAACAAGATACTTGAGATGATATTTCTCGAGCTCCTGCCCTGCAACTTTGGCATCAATTGAAGCCTTGCACCAATACATTCCAAATTGAAAAGGAAAATTGAGAGATGGTCTGTGCCTGCGACGTAAAAGACGATGAACATCATGCATCTGTCTCAGGAACTCCATAAAGACTGTCTTATCCGAAGGATAACGTGGAAGCATAGCTGGATTTCCTGTAAATCCGTATACTCGGATGTAGGTGTATGTCGGGAACTGAATAAACCAATCTGCCCAACCATCCATCGCTACTCTAGCAACTGCCGAGATACGAACGTACAACTCCCAGTCTAAATTTCTCACTGTATAAGTCAGGAAAGCCTCATGAACACGCTTGAAATGACATTCAGCCTTAGTGAACTCAAGCTGATCATAATACTGATAGACTTTAACACGAGAATGCCCACGGTTTAGTCCTCAAACCCCTGATAAGCGATCAAGTACACGAGATACGAACACATGTGAAACTCATGAGCAACTAGGAAACCGGTGATCTGCTTGTGGATAATATCGCTGATGAAGGATGCCCAGTCATAATGCTCCTGCCCAGATATGATGCGACCAATAATGTAATACATCCAGGGCTGGAAAACATTTGCATGTGATTGACCTGAGACACGATTCAAGAGTGTAATTAGAATCGCGTACTCATCCTTGTACTCACCACGACCCACATTGTTTGGCAATCTGTTCTTTGCTTGCTTTAACCATCTTTCTGCCATTTTACTTTGGCACTTGTTCACGTCAGCATTAAACGCTTGCTCACACTGCTCTGTAGAAATAACAAGACTGTTAGGGTGCTGAGGTATACCAAAACTCCTTTCAATGTCCAGCGGTTTGAGACTGCAAATGACTCGTCCATCTACTGACACTATCTAACAAGTAGTAGAGTTGTAATGCTTAATACAAGCTATCACGAACTCAACACAATGAACGGAGATAGGTATGGAAGCGGCCTCCAATAACCCGGACTGCTCAATATTTTGAATAATCGAAGCTCTGATCTTAACCGGATCTAGAACTGCTTCTGGCAACACCTTGTGGAGATCTGTCTCAACTGTCCCAAGGAAGTCGTGAGTAAGGACTGATTTGGTCCTGTATTCGAGCTGAGTGTACTGCATTCTGGAAAACTCGCCTGTTGACTGTGAACTCGACTATGTTCTGACAAGATTTATGGAAAGCTAAAAATAGCCTGTTGAGGCTAAAAATAGCCTTTTGAAGAGTTATTTTCGGCGAAAAATCTGAGATATGGGTTTTGTCTAGAAAAAGATTCTAAGACAACCCAGAATGTCAGATATGCGAAAACCTAACCTCTACTCGACCATGCAAAGAGTTTTCAGTTGAGAAAATTAGAAACTCGAGAACGAATGTTCTGAAGTTAAAAATTCCTGAAAAATCAAACGCACAATTTTAATTCGAGGAAGCTATATAGAAATGATCCAGATGCTGAGACTTGTCGAATTTTGCCAATTTCAGGAACATGCGAATTGAAATCTGAGAGAAATTTGAGAATCAAGGAGGAAAAAGACATTTTTTTTTATAAGCTCTTTCTTCTGTGAAAATTGCCCCTGTTCCTGAAATTTGCTGATAAATGTGAACTTTAATTTGCAAAAAGATAAGTTTGATGAAGTCGCCTTTGAAAACTGATGAAGAATTTTCCTTTGCTTGAGGAATTCGCCTTTGCTTGAAAATTACAAATTTCTCTTGAAGCTGTGAGAATGAATAATGATGGTGCCATGTTTAAATAAGAAAAATTTGTACCATCTTGTTCACTGCAAGATTTAAAACCTAAACCAAAATAGAAGGCTTCTAATTGGACCCCTTTCAGTTACACTGATACTGACTCGAAGTCCCGAAATAAATAATAATAAAATAATATTTATCATGCAATTTGAAATCTCAGCACAAAAAGGGCGCCAACTTTAAAAATTCGCCATTTAATGCTAAAAATGCAAGAATAAATATTAAATATTATTTAACTTCAGTTGACAAACCGAATGAAGCTTTAGGATTCACCGGCAAACCTCACTAATTCCGAAAAGCCATCATTTGGCCTCATAGGCGTCCATTTGCTCAAGATATCACACTTTTTATTAACTTCCTACTTTGTAGCTGACTACAAAGTTACAACTGGCCATTTTCGACACTGATTTCTGGAAAACCGGACGAGGCTGAGACTGAACTGGTGTATTCATCGTGAAGCCTGCAGAGCAAGGAAGAAATGTCTGCTGGAAGTCATCACTGTAAAATCCATCATTTAACACCTCAAAAAATTAAGCGCCCTTGATTAAATTGATTTTCAGGTACCAGACTTAAACCATTTCTCCAAACTGCCATCTGACGTTTCAAACAGTTGCTGACAAAGAACGGTGAACCCTGCTAACAGGCAACCAAGTTCACTGCGTGACTAGAAGCATTCTGCATCCAACGGATATACGCACGGCATCTGAAGGCTGTATTAAGGACCCTTAAAGTAAAAGCGCCTCTGGCTTGACAAGGTACAAACATCATTTTGACGAAAGCGTAACTCTCAACCAGATGCCCTACTTTGACCTCTAATATCCGGAGCTGGGATGACCTGATTCGAGCACCGTCTATCTTAACGAGCAACCAAAAGGACCCACAAGAGAAGTCTCTAGAGGCGGCGAAGCAAGAAAACTGATTCTAAGACCTCAAATAGAAAGGCGCCTTTCCCAAGATGGAATAAACGACCAGACTTAGCCATTTTCTGAGCTGTCTCCGTTTTGCCGTATTTCACCAAAGACCTCGCACGTACGAGCGTTTGCAAAATTCTGAAGGCCGACGGCTGAGCTCGTTGGATAGATAAAGTAATTATGCTCGAATCCTGTGAAGACTTCGAATGCGAACAACCTCATCTGACAGGCCTAAAGGCTAGGCGCCCCTGGCCTACAGAAATACACTGAACATTTTATGCCAGTCCGCCTGTAAAATTACGTGCTTGGTAGAATGTCTGCCATGATCTGTCAGAATGTCAGATTAACAGGCAACTTGGTGCATCGCGGAGCTAAGCTAGAGTAGCACTGATGTCAAGCAGACCTTGTCAGCAAACTCTGCCATCTCATATGTCATTTTAAAGGGCGCCCCTGGGCTACAGGTGCACTGGAAACACAACGAAGAAGCTCAAGGATGTGAAGTCTCTTTATAAGCTCATCTTCTGACGTTGACTACCGGAGCTCTTGGACTCAGATGACTGTGTTTGATAACTCGTCGGATAGGCAAACTAGTCGTGAAGAGATTGAGTGCATCAACCACTAAAAATACCAAGATCCAACACCCCTTTAAGAAGTGCGCCCTTAATCTATAGGCGCGCAAAAGCTGGAAAAGAACAAGCTTCTGCAATCTGGAACTTTGGAATCTTCAACTTCTGTCGCTAGTTACCGGAGTTACGAGTTTCGGATAGCCTCGCAGAATAGCTCATTGGATAGGCAAACTAATTCTGAAGAGACTGACTGTAGTTATGAGCATCTATCACAAAATCTAGGCCTTCAAAAAGAAGGGCGCCCCTGTGCTACAGGTGCGCAATTTTGCTTATCCTTGAAAAATCTTCAAAAATTGACCATTGAAATCATCATTTTGATCATCGAAATGACCATAATTATCGTCGCGAAATGCTCCTCCATCATGAAATGCCTTGTTCTGAGTCTCTGATTCAGGTTCTGATTAATAGAACTACCTTTGACTAACAAAATACTGATAAAACTCCATGCTTGATATTGCCCAAAAACTGTACTTATCATCATTTTAGCAAAGTTTAAACTATTTTATGCAAAATGCCTTGATGAAGCAAAAAATTTGGTTTGGGTACAACAAAGTCCCCTTTAAATAATCACTTTATTAATATATTATAAAGTGACTTAAGAATTAATCACTTTAATAAATTAAAAATTAAAGATAATACTTTAATATTTCATCTTTCATGCTGAGACCATCACTCGATCACTCCAACTAGAAACTGATGCTACAACTGATCCATGGGTGATGTCTGAACAAAGCAGGCCAGCTACCAGTCTCCTCCTAAAAGGTAGGGATTCCCCTAAAAAGTAGGAAATTGTCACTCATAATCGGAAATGGCTCATAAGGCCCCTTGCCAAGCTCCACAAGCTCCGGGTGGTCACAGGTGAACTGTCAGTCCCTTCCTAAAAAATAGAAGACTGGATCCAAGCTCCTGAAACACCACGCAGACTTCCCAAAAAGTCACAAGACCCCCGAAAGAGCTCCCTAACCACTGTGTTAGCCTACATGAACCCAACTAATAGGCTAACCACCACGACTAGCCACTGCCTAGGAAAAGGGGACATTACACCTTTGTATTGTATACAAGAGCACATGCATTGTGAAAGTCGATTGAGCTGAAAAAAGAGGCTATTATTGATATAAAAATACATCTCAATCCCTAAAACAATTCACTAGCATGATTAATGGGAGATATATCTATTAATAAAAGAAGTGTTGCAGTATAGAGTTGTGACTTTTAAAATCAGCTAGAAATAAAAAGTGCTACTAATTGTTTCAAAATAAACAAGTCAAACTTTATTAAAAGACCTCTTAGCACCAATTTTAGGAAGGAATAAATATTATGCTCCTCGAGACATGTCCCCTGCATAATTTGACCTTGCTCCCTATAGGGGATGTTTGAGGAGGCAAGGATGGGTAGGAAATGTCCCAACCCATACCAAATTTTTTTTAAAAATCAAAAATGTTTTAAAGACAAGCATTTTCAGTAGGGAACAGCAAGGGGCAACTAGCCATCCCCTACAGCCTAATCATACCCCCACAACCCTTTACACAAACTGTAAACCTAAGAAATCCACACTAAAAACTAAATACAAAAAACAAACTCATTTTACCATTTTCCAAAAATGTGAAAAGATAGAGAAGGAGAACAATTGTGAGTTGCCCTCAGACCCCCACAAGGGGCATAACCCCTTCACCTTGCTTACAACTTCATATAGTCAATCAAGAAGAATAGGCTTACCTCTTAACAATAAGAGAAGTCGATGGTTGTGCACAATGTCTTGTGTAATGTCCCTTTGCCAGTCCATTCCATCGTTTTTGGAAACTCTAACTTTCCTAAAGAGCACTAGCTTTATCAAAAGGGTATTCTAATAGTGGTAGAGAGTTCTTGGAGCCAAGATGAGTACAATGATATTTTCCGTGTGTAGATCTGACATTTTGAGAACACTCCACACTTCTTAGAGAAGTATGTCATCATGGGAGAGCGCCAACCCTCATATAGACTGATTTTTGTTTATTGCTCTGTCTGATAAATTAAATACATGAATTAATAATAGAGATAACAATGCATATCAAATGCATGCATAAAATATATCTTTATTTGCATATGAAATTATTATAGAAGAACACCAAAGATGGTCAGGCGAGGATTAAAGTCAATCCAATGAGATCATACCATCCTCCTTGATAATACACAATGTATTTAAAGGACCCAACAATTGCCAAGAAGAACACAACCATCAACCAATTGATGCTTATAACTACCCGAAGCCATCAACCAATTACTACATAGTCAAATAACCAATTTTATCGAAAAATAATAATAGACATTGCACAACAACTACAATTTCCTATACGCTAAAGGTATTGGTGGTTTGGTCAAAATATGTGTTTGGGCTTTTTAATATTTTTCATATCTTTGCTGTAGAAAGAAATTAAATTTATGAAATGAAATGAAATATTTTGATGTCGCCCACAAGACCAAACAATCTAAGGGACCAAGAACCACAACACTAAGATATCTCCAAATTCTTTTTGATGTCGTATCTCCTACTATGGATTTTGACCAAAAAGCTAGCAATCTTGTTGTTCTTTGCTTCCTCAAATAGCTCGTGCAAGTTGCCAACCTTCAAGTACGGATATCCTCATAAGTTGTGCACTCCATGATAAAGTGTCATTCTATCTCCACCACCCCCTTCCTACAAAATATGCATATTCTATCCTCCCAAACTTCCTTAGGTATAATTGATTAAATAGTTAAGTTGTCGAAAAGTGGAAAATTAAAAGGCAACTTATATTTAATTATTTAAAAAGGTAATTAAGTTTGGAGGGAAAAGGTGGACATTTAATTAAAAGTAATATTTAATTATTTTTAAGGTTGGATGGAAAAGAATAAAAGAGGAATTATTGAATAAAGGGATTCATTATATTCATTATCAATTTCCGAACACCCTAATTTTGGAGAGCTTTTGCTTTGGGTTTTATCCTGAAAACAAAAACCCTAATGGTTTATCCAGGAATTGGAATCAGAAGACAAATTTCTGGTTTGCACCGTTGGCTTCATACAAAGGTCAAATTTGTATTTAGAAGGAATTACAAGTTGTTACAAATGCCAACAGATAAGAAAATACAAAAAATATATTTTTCTATATTTTTGCAGGTATCAATATTACTTGAATAATACATAAATCTTTATTTTATTTGTGGGATCAAACAATTGGTACAAACTATATAGCTTTGGCCCAGCTATACCAGTTTTAATTGGATAAGAGGACCATACCATTAACCAGGGGCGTGGGATTGGTTGAAATTTTCTGCAGAGATAATTGAAGGAAAATGCGTATCTATATTACTTCCAACCACCACTTGTCAAAAGTATATTGATCACACCATTTAAAATTACAACTTTCACATAAAAGAGGAGTCACATTGAACGAGGGTGAATTGGAATCAATGACTTAAGAGAAATCTAAGTCTTAAGGACAGCTGCTGCAGATGGGAAAAGTCTTATAGCAGGACGTGTAATAATCAACCCCCAATATTTTTTTTTTGTCCCTTCCCCTGTTTGCTGCTTGCTGGTTTGTGTATTTAGTATTGTTTTTTGCAATGTTTTGAAGGGTTTTCCATATGCATTGACACTTCATGAAAGTACACAAACAGCAGTACAAAAAGAAGAACAATATGCTTGAATCGAATATTTTCAAATGCTACTATAATCTGATTTTTTGAACAGAACTTTACACAATCATTAAAGAGCATTATTAAACTCAGTTCAGTACATTTTCAGCCCTGGAAGTCGCCTCACAGCAGCAAGAAAGACTTCTTAAACCTTCGCCCAACACCTAAAATCAGAGCCTTGTTTCTCCATGATCAAGAATGAGTCCCAACGCAGCCAAAGGAGCAGATATAACAACCACCTACCCCCCAAGAGGTCAGGTTACAAGCTGAAGACACAACTCCCAAGGGCCGTACCTCCTGGGAAGGTCGGCCTTCCTTCAAAAATCAAATACCCCACTAAAAATTTCGATCTTGGGCTTGAAAGAATCACCCTTGCAAGAGCTTTCATTTGGCCAAGTGCCCATTTTGATTGCTACCTCCATTTCAGACTTATGAATGAAAATATGATTCCCAAGTTCAAACCAGAAGCTTCAGAAAACTGCAAATAACACACCAAAAATTGAAAAGAAAGCACTCCACACCAAAATCAGCAAACCCACACCCAAAAACCTACTGAAATCCACTCACAAATATTGATAAATCTTCATCTTTGAAGCACAGTTGTGATCTCTAAATGAAATCACCCAACACTAGCCTGAGCAAGGTCTTTCACTGCCGAGGCCAGTCTTAGAAACTGAGGGGTATCGTCCCCATTTCAGTCCTGCAATCTCTGGTTTCAAACCAGCAGCATATCCCTGTAATTTCAATCTCCAGCCTAAAGAAAAGAGCCTCCAAAATGATCTTTTATCAAACTCCAAGTTAGGGCGACCAAGTAGCCCTAAAACCCATGCCTCTCCTCAAGCTTTTGAATTTAAATTTAATTTTTAATTCTTTCCTTCATACTTGGGCGCCCAAGGTGAGAGATAAAGTAATTTGACTTTAAAAACAACTTAAAGTCATACAACTAGGCATCCCAAGGTCACCTTTTTTTAGAGTCCCCCTTATGACCCCTTTTTAACTTAAAAATATAAAGTCACTTTATTAACACACATTTTGAGACTTAAATCAAATATTTAAAATAATTTCCTCAAGTGACTTTATCATCTAAATATGTTGCACTGACAAGCCTGACCAGGTCCAGTGTTCCAAAAATAGACTTACTATTTTTAGTAAGTAATAAAAATAGTAAGTTACTGTCCAAAGGCTCAAACTAGAGAGTAACTGACATCACACCAAGGCTCATTGTTGATTGTGAGCATCCAACTGGCCCTCCTAAAAATAGAAAGTCTCGGCAAACAACAAACCCAAACTGGAACTGAGTCCCTTAACTGAACCACCTAGCCAACAAGAACTCAGGAATTGGCTATTGGTGATGTCCACTACACAGAGGCTAGGAGGGGACATTACAACATGGCATCGACCACCACATTTCACGACTTAAAGAAAGTCTTAAAAGATTCACAACAATTTACAAAGGAAAAATTAAAGGCAACAATCAGAACCTTCAAGGAAATCGCAGCTCCGAATAAAATAAGACACCTGACCATCTAGCATAAGGAAGAACATTAAACAACAAGAAAACAAAGGAAGGAATCACAACCTTTAAAATGGGGAAACCACAACTCACAAAAAGGTGGTGTGGGGGATTTAGATGCTAGCGCAACACTCAAGGGAATCGTGGGAATTTGCAAATTAGGTTCTTTCTTATGATTTGTGAATTCTATTAAATAATATTTAGGCATTGCTTTCCATTATGCTTTCAGAATATCTTATTCACTAAAAATGCAATATTTATTTAAATCTTGCAACTGAGAAAACAAAAATAAAATAGAATTGTCAAAAAAACAAAAATAAAATAGAATTGTCAGAAAAACAAAACAACTTCAAGATCAACAAAGCCCTAAGTATTGTCAAACTCCAACCACATATTGGGATGTTGATCCCAAAGATACCACACGAGTTGATGAGGAGAAGACACAAGAGGGATTGGTTGAGGTTTCATTCGATGAGGCAACCCCTCATAGTAGCAAATTGGCAATGACTTAAGACTTAGACCCCGATTTTGATGCAATGTTAACAAACATTGATTAGGGGCAGCAACATACTTTCTACATTTTTGTCATTTTTAGTTGGAATTTGCAGCCTTTAAGCATTTTGTTTTAATTTTTATACATTATATATGCACATCCACGATGAAAGCAATTGAATTTCTTAATTCACTTGTCAACTCTATTATTATGTAATTAAGATTCCATCATGTGTACAATCAATGCCTTATCAATGTTATCATATGAATATTTTAAAATTTCCTATATTTTAAAATTTTCCCCTTTTTTAAATAGATATCCCCTAAAAAATAGCCTCACAAAAAAATCTATCCCAAAAATGCATCTGCTATTGTCCTTGTCCTAGAAACTTTGGTGGAACACAGGATAAACGCTATGTTAGTGGTTCATCAACCAAAAGCCCTAAGTTCAGGTCCAGTTCGGATTCCAATTCAGTACAGTCGTAGGCTCATTTAGGGTACAAAAAAACACCTGTCGGTTCATCCCAAATGGACTTAGACGAACCCAAAACAAATTGAGAAGCATTCTCTTTGATAATGAAACGAACTCTAGGAATATTTTTTAATTTTTTTGTTTTGTTTTTGCCCAAAATGCAATTCTTTAAGACACATCCAATCACTATCTCTCATCAAATGCGATTAGGGACATACACATCCAAGCACAACATAACAAATTTGAGGACTAAATTCTCATTGTCACGTATGTAGCCATCGTTATAGATCATGGCCACTTTGATCACAAATGATATGAGACAGTTACCATTGCCACCTGGAAACCAATCTTGGCTATAATCATTTTGGCATAAGTAATTTTATCATAAACAATTTTGTAACCTCATCGCTAGTGACTGATGAGAGGACGTTGATTGTCCTCCAACCTCTTGTGCCTCCATCCTCTAGTTAATTTGACACTTAGCGAATTTGGCTTTTAGGCTTAGTTTGAGAATGCCCCCCCTGATGTGAATTTCTCTTTTACAAACCATGGGACTATTGAGTACCACCAATCATGCACTCCAAATACAATTTTCTTTTTTACATCCGAAAACAAAATCTATACATTACCAAATAAATCTCTATATGCTTTAGAAAATGTACACACATACATATTTACTAACCAAAACTTCCCATAAGCAGAACATGCCTCAAACTATACGTTCTGCCAATGTCAAATTTTCAAATTCTCTTCCTACTTACACACTACAACCACAACACTATCATCAAACCTGATCTGGCTTCTATCACATCTTAGATCATCACATCTTAGTCACCACATAGCAGCATGTACAAACCCACAATGCACTACATCTCCCTTGTTGACTTTGCCAAATGCATGTGCTTCCTTCACTAATGCCATTATTGTATCTCCTAGCCAAGCACCTCTCCTTGACTTGAGGGCCTGAATGCACGTCACCCACTTTGCTGAAGTAAAAGTTGATCTAATACAATAAATGGCCAACGCATTAACTCTAGGAATGTTGATCTACCCCATACATTGTTTCCATAGCATCCCATTCAACTAAATCCATCGGCATCATGTTTGGCTTTGATACCATATTAAGGATTAAGAATACTTCAATAATAATTTGATTGAAATCATTTTGTTCAATGCATGTTACAAATTTACAATGTTCCACGGGGACGACCCCCCCCCTTCCCTCGCCCCCTCAAAAAAAACCAAACGTTTCCTAGACGTCCCTGTCTCAGAGACTTGGGGAGGGGGGGCGGACATTCCCCCACCAACTCACCACCATCGCACCACCAACGCCACTATCTCCAAGATGTTGCCAGGACTTTGAGGATGTCAGGGTGTCCTCAAGACATCTAGGGGACTCCTAGTTGTCTTTGAGCCATCTTGAAGATGCCTAGGCCTCTCCTGCAACCAAATGACCAAAAACAAATCTTCTTTAAAAAATCAAAACATTTTGTGCCCAAGGCCAAACCCTAATGGCCTATGAGCCCCACCTAAACCCCACAAACTCTATAAAACTGCCTCCTATCCTCATTTCAATTCATAAAAACAAATCAACAAGAAGCTAATAGTGTGAGTGTGAGAGTGAAAGCTACAAGTGTAAGGTGAAAGAGTGAGAATGAAAAGCAAGAGGGTTGAGGAGGAGCAAGATGAAGAGCAAGAAGAGGAGTGATGTCAAGTTAATGTTCACTTCAAAATTCAAATGCTTAAAACTAGTTACCAAAGTTTCATTTGTAATTCTTATACTTATACATCTCTTTATAACTATTTTTTCAAATACTATATGTATTTCAATGTCGCCACCATCCCCCTGTCGTCCCCAAACTTAGGCCCTTGGTCCCTCCGTCCCCGAAACTCGTCCCCACGTCCCCCCATCAGGAAACTTCATGGAACTATGCAAATTTATAGCATTAGCATATCCTATATTATAGGAGGATTGTTATGCCTCCGATAACCACTCCTTAGATATATGAGTTGTTTTAACAACTCAATAGAAACAAACACTTCCAATTAACAATTACCATATTAACAAATATGGGAATGATGTAATATTCCTAACATTTATAAGGTTACAAAAAACTAATTTGTGGGATGTAGGATAATAATTAATTTATCCCAAAAATCAATCTTTAAAGAAAAAATGCTTAAAGCTACTAAAAAAGCAAGAAATAAAGCACTTCAAAGAACAGTTGAAAAACTCGCGAAAAATGTGGCGAGTTAATGAAAACTCGCGAGTTTTTTCAACTTCTGAGTTTTTGAGGCACTTGTATGCGAAAAACTCGAAGTACTTTTTGCGAGTTTTCCCAAAAAGTACAATGAGTTTTTGGGAAAAACCCGTGCGATCTGAAAAACGCCCAAGCGGCCGACAAAAAGGCATTTTAAGTCATTTTTTCATTCTTTTTTGTCTTCTCACTCAGCAAAAAACCTCTCCACAGCATTGTGCACCTATTTACAACGATTTTGCATTGAGGAGACGAGATTTGAAGGGCATTTACATCACATTTTGAAGGCAAATTGGATTTCCAAGTAGGTTTTCTGATTTTTCTTGTTTTTTTTTTTTTTTTTCTTCATTCTTGTTCATTCTATGTTTAAAAAACATCATAAATGTAGTGTGAAAAAGATTTAAATACATTTGTATTCATCAAAACAAGATTTAGATTCATCAAAACAAGATTTTTTGATGAATTTTTTTTATTTTTTTACATATTTTGCTGATTTTTTTAATTTTTTGAGAATTTCTTCAAACCCTAGTTATTTTTTTTATATTGAATCCTCATTTTTGTTGAATAACATGTTTACAATCTTAGATTAGCTTAATTTTTTACTAGTTTGAAGTAATTTTCAGAATTTTTACATTTTTTCACATTTTTTTGAAACCCTAGTTCATAGTTTGAGGACTCTACGAGTCTGGGAAAAGACTCTTGGGACTTGCAAGTCCTAGGGCTCGCCGAGTCAACTCGCCAAGAACTCCCGAGCCGAGTCCTGGAGAGTCCAAGCGAGGACTCCTGAGTCCTGGCGAGGACTCCTGAGTCCTGGTGAGTGACTCGCGCAGGTCCTAGAGTCGGACTCCCGAGTCCCAACTTAGGACTCTTGGCATCGCCTAGAAACAATGAGTATGAATGTTTAAAACTTGTTTTTTGTTTTTTTTTTCATTTGAAAGTTTGAAACTATGAGTATGAATGATGAAATTTCAAATATTGAGTGTTTGAAGATCATATAACATGTGTAATATTTGAATTATGAGAAATTGATAATCAAATTAGGCTCTTATGTTCTCCAACTGCATTAATTTATTTTGATTTTTTATAAAACTATGGTTCTCTTCTTTGTCGAGTCCTAGCCGAGTATTTTGCCGAGCTTGTGCCGAGTCCCGAGTTCAAGTCCTATTTTGGGCTGTCGAATCCACTCCGAGTCCACGTTTTCCAACTTTTCCCTAGTTATTATTTTCTTTTTAAAATCCAATTTTTTTGTTATAAAAATGTTTAGAATCTTAGATTAGTTTAGATTTTTAGTAATTTAAAGTAATCTCTTTTGATTTAATCTAATTTAGCTTGTTTCTAAATTTTCTATCCAAAAACTAACAAGTTGTGCTTTCACTTTGTGTAGGTTAATTGAAAATGGCTTCTGAATCTGCTTTTGCCTCACGCTCTACCCCATCCGTGCCTAGGGGATTTGTAGGCACTCATCCTTCAGGAGCTAGAGATCATGCCTGGAAATATGCTTTATCTAGGACCCATACCTGGCACAGTATTTTGCATTAGATGTGAAAAAGTATATCGTGGAGGCATCAATCACCTCAAATACCACCTTGCAAGCATCCCTCAACGTGATGCTAAGGCTTGTCCTAAAACCACAGAAGAAATAAAAAGACAAATGAATGCAATACTTGCAGCTGCAGAAGAAAAAACAGTGCAAAGAGAGAAGGCAAGAGCAGCAATGCAAGCAGCCATAGCCTCTTCTCAAGGTGCTCTAGTCAACCTTGAGTCGGATGATGATGTTACTCAGGGCATAGTGGGCTCTCTTCGTGGTCCACGTGTGCAAAGACAACCCACCACCACCTCCATCCCTTCATCTACCTCTAGTAGAGCACTAGGGGCAGCCGCAAGACCTATACACATGCATGATTATTTTGTGCCTAGAAACACACTTGGTGCACAACCTTCCTTAGAGGCAACTAGGCGGAATAGGGAGATGCATGAGCATGCAGACATTGCTTGTGCAGATTTTTGGTATTTTAACAATATCCCTTTCAATGTGGCGAGTTCTCCTTACTAGCACAATTTGGTTACCGCATTGACAGTTGCAAGGAAAGGCTACAAGACGCCTTCTCGCATAGATTTGAGTGGGAGGTTAGTTTATGTTCTTTAATTTATGTTTTTTAAGTTTCATTAATGTTGAACTTAAGCTATTTTTTTGTTTACAAATTAAAATTGTGTACGTAATTTCACTTTGTACTTGTAGGTTGCTTGCTAATGCAACTGAAAGGGCAAGGGCAGTAGTAGAGGAGCAAAAAGAAAATTGGAAACAATATGGCTGCTCTATTCTTTCTGATGGGTGGACGGGTGGCAAAAACTGTACCATCATTAATTTCTTGGTTGCATGCAAAGATGAGCTGGTGTTTTCAAAATCAGTTGATGCCTCCCACATAGTAAAAAATGCAAAAAAATTGGCTAACATGTTGGAGGAAGTTTGCATGGAGGTGGGGATTGGAAATGTTGTGCAAATCATAATTGATAATGCAGCAGCATATGTGGCAGCAAGAAGACTCCTCCAAGATAGACACCCCTCAATTTTTTGGACACCTTGTGCAGCACATGTCCTTAACCTTCTTTTGGAGGACATAGGAAAACTAGATTGGCTCACACCAATTGTAGAGGACGCGAGGAGGATCACTAAATATATCTACAATCACCCTTGGGTTCTTCACTTGATGAGGGAGCACACCCATGGGAAAGAATTGGTGATATCGGGTGTCACAAGGTTTGCAACGGTTTTCTTAACATTGCAAAGCATTCTTGGTTCTTTGATGGCTTTAAAACAAATGTTTGTGAGTCAACCATGGGTGAACTCAACTTATTCGAAGAAGCCGGAAGGAGAAAAGGTTTTAAGCATTGTCTTTGACACCCAATTTGCACAAAGGGCTGCAGAGATTGTGAAGGTAACTTCAATTTGAAAACTTTGAATTTGAATTCAAATTGAATATATTTTTTAATGTCTTTGATTGTAAATTTGTAACTCTAATCTTTTTGCATTTTTATATTGTAATTTGTAGGTGTCAAAGCCCTTAGTTAGAGTTTTTTGCTTGATGGATGGGGATAAAACCCCAATGGGATATCTTTATGAGGCCATCGATACGGCCAAGGAGGCTATAAGAAATTATTATAAGGGGGACAGCCTCAAATTTGATCTCATTTGGGAGATTATTGACAGGAAGTGGAACCATCAACTCCACCAACCCATCCATGCAGCAGGGTACTTCTTGAATCCTCATTTCTTCCATTCAAGCACCTACTCAGATCCTCCTGGAGAGGTTATGGAGGGCCTCACTAATTGCATTCAGAGGATGACACCCGAGGTTGAGGTGGCAGACCTCATTGTTAATGAATTGCGAAGTTATAGGGGAAAAAGGGGTACACTCTTCTCTTCAGAGCTAGCAAAGAGAGCAATACACAATCAGCCACCAAGTATAAAATTTGAAATTTACAAGTTACAAGTTACAAATATTGATAATTTGATAAAATATGTTTTTGCAAATTTTTATAATCAGATTATATGCACAGAAAATTAATTCAAATCAGACAATGACACAGCAGATACCCTGGGAAAACCCTCCTCTTGAGGGAGAAAAACCCAGCAATAAAGATCTCTCTTATATATATAAGTGATGGCACCAAATCGCTTTACAATGAGGCCAGTCACAAGGCCAATCTTCATAACTTACACAAGATACAAAGACAAATAATAAACTGCCTCTCCTTAAGATCCAATTCTGCCTTAGAAGAATTCACAATCTGCTCTTTGAGGAATTCGCAATCTGCTCTTGAAGAATTCGCACTTGCATGAAAAGATAATTCGAACTTACTTGATGATGAATGAGGAAATACGAACTCTTATTTATACGTCTTTGAAGAGTCACCTCCTTTCTCTTGATACAAGTCGGCCAGATATAATGAATATATTTTTCTTTTAATTAATCGCGCCAATAGAGAGAAGTCGGCCTTGGAAGAGTCTCTTTATTTCTTTAACAAATCGTTGCCATATAAATTAAATAGCCTTAAGGCTATCATTTAATTTATTACGGTGGAATATAAAATCTCGAAGCTGTTTATCATTAACACTCCCTCTCAGCTAGAGAGGGTACTTCCAGCTGCTCAAAACAAATCACCTCAACATGATGCCCATCACATTGGCCACAATCAAATGTGAAAAGAAGAATATCACCTCAACGTGATATTAGATATCGCCTCAACACGATATCAACCATAATGGCTACAACCATACTATGGTAAGTACAAGTGTTCATCACTTGCGTGATGTTGTCACCTCAACGTGACTTTCACCATGACTCTCTCAGAGGGTGAAACACAAGTACAACATATGTCATGGAGTCTCACACATGACATCCACCATGACTCAGCTCAGAGGGTGGAAACAAGGGCTTTCACCTCAAATTCCTCCGTCTCAGAGGAAGATGCATTATCAAGGGCTTGCACCTCAAATTCCTCCGTCGTTCAAGGAAAATGCATTAAACAAGACTCACTGATACTGAGACTCTTACTCAAGGCTGGATTCTCCACCATACCAAGCTTATCTCGAAGTACACAAACTTTATCCCCGCGAGAGGCTTGGTGAGAATATCCGCTGCCTTCATCATCGTTGATGTACCTCAACTATGTACCTTCCTCAATACCATATCTCTCGATATAGTGGTACTTGATCTCAACATGCTTGGTTCTCACATGAAACACGTGGATTGACAGAAAGCTTCACACAACTCTCGATTATCACAATGAATGAGAGTAGGCTCCATTGATTGTCCAAACAACTCGCAAGGAGCTACTTAAGCCACACCGCCTCCGAGTTGCCAAACAAGCTGCAATATACTCTGCCTCTGATGTACTCAGTGCTACAGATGACTGCTTCTTGCTACACCAGGAAATCATAGCTGAATCCAAACTGAAGCAACAACCAGAGGTGCTCTTCCGATCTGTGACACAACCTGCCCAATCAGAATTAGTGAAACCATGTAACTCCAAGTCTGCATCTGAAGTATACCTCAACCCATATCCAACTGTGCCACGCAAGTATCTCAGGATATGTTTAGCTGCAACAAGATGTATCTGTCTCGGATCACACATAAATTGGCTAAGTGCACTCACTGCATAGCAAATATCAGGTCTAGTGTTAACTAGATACATCAAGGATCCAATCAGCTGTCTGTACAATGTAGGATCCACCAAATTTGAACTAGCTGCAGCCTCCTTCAATTTATGTAGATTGGTCTCCATAGGTGTAGACATGGATTTTTAATCCATCATGCCAAATCTCTTAAGTATATCAATGGTGTACTTTCCTTGACTTAGAATCATCTCATCTGGTTTCTGCCAGACTTCTAATCCAAGGAAGTAATGCATGAGTCCAAGGTCCTTCATCTCAAATTCCAAAGTCAACTCCTTCTTACACTCCAAGAATCAGTGATCTTCTCCAATGAGGATCAAATCGTCAACATATAAAACCAAAATTAATGCATCACCATTGATTACCTTGAAGTAGAGATTTGAATCAGCATCATTCTTCAAGAAGCCCAAACTTGACAGGTACCGATCAATCCTTTCAGAACATGCACGAGGAGCCTACTTAAGACCATACAAGGCCTTCTTCAGTTTGCAAACATGTGACTCCTTCCCATGAACCTCAAATCCATCAGGGTTGCTCTATATAAACTTCTTCCTCAATCACTCCATTGAGAAAGGCCGCTTCACGTCCATCTGGTGAATCTTCCATCCTCTAGATGCAGCAATAGCAATGATGGTTCTGACAGAAGTATAGCGAGCAACAATGAGCAAATGTTTCTTCATAATCAACTCCCTCTTTCTAAGAGAACCCACGAGCAACAAATCTTGCTTTGTACTTCTCAATGCTTCCATCTGCAGCATGCTTAATCTTGAATAGCCATTTAGAAGATACCACAGACTTTCCCTCGGGTCTAGGAACAATATCCCAAACATCATTCTTAAGAATTGATTGATACTCCTCTCTCATAGCATCTTTCCAAACCTGATGACAAGATGCTTCCTCGACACAAGTAGGCTCGGATTCTATAATCTGACTCATCAAGGCAACATAACTGGAGAACTTATGTGGCCTTTTGCTTTCTCTGAATGTGCCTCTAGGAGCTGCAAAGCTTTCAGCCTCTTGCATAGTGCGCTTGGCCCATAGAGGTCTCTTTCTCCCAATAACAATGTCAGTAGGCCCATCAATAGGTTCCAAAGGTTCAACAGGATCAATATCTTCTTTTGGTTCTGAAGTCTCCCTCTCAATCTCAGGAGTATGGTCAACTTCCATATCCTGAGGAGACTCTTCATTATCAATCTCCATATGAATCCCCTTGGATCTTCTGAATGCAACATCTTCCTCGAATGTGACATCCCTACTGATCTCTATCATCTTCTGACCTGCAATGTAAATTTTGTAGGCTTTTGATGTCTCAGTGTAGCCCACAAATATTCCCTTCTTGCCAGAAGGCTCCAACTTGGTTCTCTTTTCCTTAGGAACATGAATAAAGACGGGACATCCAAAGATCCTCAAATGACTGACTTCAGGCTTCTTCCCTGTAAAGGCTTCTTCTGGAGTCATATTCTCCAAGATCTTATGAGCACTTCTGTTCTGAACATACACAGCTGTCCTAGAAGCTTCTGCCCATAGGAAGGTTTGCAAATCTTGATCATGGATCATGGCCTTCGTTGCTTCCACGATCGTTTTGTTCTTTCTTTCTGCAACATCGCTTTGTTGAGGATTATAGGGAACACAGAACTCCCTCTTAATCCCTGCATCAATACAAAAATTCGAAAACTACCAGAGGTGTATTCTCCACCATTGTCGATCTGAGGACCTTAATTCTTTTACCAGAAAGATTTTCTACCAAGGCTTTAAACTCTTTAAACCTATCCAACACTTCCTCAGACTCTTTAGATTTCAAAAAATAAATCCAAGTCTTCCTAGAGTGGTCATCAATAAACAAAACATAATACAAGAATCCACTTGAAGACGAAACAGACATAGGACCACATAAATCAGAATGAATAAGATCTAGAATACACTTAGATCTATTTTCTCTACTATGAAAAGGGGCTTTTATATTCTTACCCAATGCGCAGCCCTTGCAGGTACCTTCGTGCTCCTGGTTGAACTTAGGAAGGCCCGTCACCATCTTCTCCATGATAGGTAAGGCTCGGAAGTGTAAGTGAGCCAATCTCCGATGCCAAAGATCGCAAAGACTTGAAGAGTCATGAACCAAAGCTTGTAAAGAACGTGTGCAGACCTTGTAGAGGTTTTCATGTCTAACTCCAATTACTTGAGCATTCTTGAAGCTAGAGTTCTCCATCCACACTAGAACTTTTCCTTTGGAGAAGGCAACTTGATATCCTTTATCTTCCAAAGCTGAAATAGAAATAAGGTTGCGCTTGATTCCAGGAACATAAAGAACATTACCCAACTGGAGTGAGATGCCAGAATCCAAATGAAGTGTAGAGGTCCCAATTCCTTTCACGGAGTAGCTAGCATCATCTCCAATGATGACTTGTTCAGAGGACTCCTTTTCCATCAAACTTGATAAGTGCTCCTTAAAGCCGGTGATGTGTCGTGAAGCACCACTGTCGATTATCCACGTGTTGGTGTCGGAAGGTACACTGCTTGATAATGCCGAATAGAACAAATATTCACTTGAATCATTTTGTGGAGAAGCATCATCAACATCCGCAACGGTAGCTTGTTGCTTAGGCCTAGTTGGACAATACTTGGCGAAGTGCCCAAACTTATCACACCTAAAACATTGAATCTTGGACATATCCCTCTTCTTCTTGAATGGAGGTGCATCATCATTTCCCTTGTCACGATTCCTCTTGAAGAATCCTTTCCTTCCATCCTTTCCTTTCTTCTTTGAAGCATGGGAGGCGAGAACATGAATGTCTTCATTCTTTGAACTTTGACCAACGCCTCTTGCCACCAACCTTGATTCCTCTTGAATGCAATCTGATCTTAGGCGATCAAACTTAGGCAATTTCGATCTTGCACTGATTCCCTGAATGTAAGATTCCCAAGACAAAGGTAGACCATTGAGAGCAAGCATAGTCAAGTCTTTGTCATCAACCATATGCCCTATTGTCGAGAGTGATCTCTCAAATCTGCAATCCTCATAAAGTATGCAATCACTGTTTCACCTTTCGCCATCTTCACATGATGAAGTTGTTGCTTCAGTGCAAGCGCTCGACTGGTATTGTTGATTTCGTACATCTCTTCCAATGTTTTGAACATGTCTCTCATCTTCAACTTAGAGACGATAGGCACAATATGATCCTTGACGGAATCAACCAATATCTTCATTGCTTTAATATCTTTCTTCACCCATTGTAACTTCGCTTCTTCCTCCTCAGGTTCAGGAACGCTGGACTCTACGAACTCACCCAAGTCATTTTCACGCAAGGTAAGCATGATCCTAAACCTCCATGATGTGAAGTTAGATGCACCCTCGAGTCTATCCTCGATCTTCAACCCATTCACCATCTTGACTAATGTAGATAGATGAACAACTAGGTATTGCTGATTAGGAATAATCTGATCACGATCCTCTCAAACCCGCTCTGATACCATGTAAATTTTTATAATCAGATTATATGCACAGAAAATTAATTCAAATCAGACAATGACATAGCAAATACCCTGGGAAAACCCTCCTCTTGAGGGAGAAAAACCCAGCAACAAAGATCTCTCTTATATATATAAGTGATGGCACCAAATCGCTTTACAATGAGGCCAGTCACAAGGCCAATCTTCAGAACTTACACAAGATACAAAGACAAATAATAAACTGCCTCTCCTTAAGATCCAATTCTGCCTTAGAAGAATTCACAATCTGCTCTTTGAGGAATTCGCAATCTGCTCTTGAAGAATTCGCACTTGCATGAAAAGATAATTCGAACTTACTTGATGATGAATGAGGAAATACGAACTCTTATTTATATGTCTTTGAAGAGTCACCTCCTTTCTCTTGATACAAGTCGGCCAGATATAATGAATATATTTTTCTTTTAATTAATCGCGCCAATAGAGAGAAGTCGGCCTTGGAAGAGTCTCTTTATTTCTTTAACAAATCGTTGCCATATAAATTAAATAGCCTTAAGGCTATCATTTAATTTATTACGCTGGAATATAAAATCTCGAAGCTGTTTCTCATTAACAGTTTTCAACTTTTGACTTTCCTTTCTAAGTTTCTAACTCTTAATTTGTTTTTTGTAGATGTTTGGTGGTCAAATTGAGGTGGAAATACCCCACATCTCCAAAAAAATTCCCTTTGTATCTTATCGCAGTCTTGTAGTTCGTCCAATTGTGAGCGCAATTGGAGCTTGTTTGAGGCCATCCACACAAAGAAGAGGAACAAACTAGCTCAAAAACGCCTGAATGACCTTGTCTATGTGCAATATAATCTTCGGCTCCGCACAAGAAAGGTTAAAGAAATATCAGATAATCCAATTGATTTGGATGAGATAGATCCATACAATGATTGGACAGGGCGAGATGAGAAACCTCCATTGTTTTCCAAGGATGACATCTATGACTTAGAGCGACAGGCAATGGAGGAGGGGGGTGGATTTGCATTCTCATTGGATGACATTGAGGGTGATCCTAAAGAACTAGACATGGGAAGAGGAAGATGTGAATTTGTAAAAACTGAAATATATTAATGTTGTATTTACTTTCAGATTTACAAAAACAATTTGCTATTTTCATTTTGTTTCAGACTATCAGTATCAACATATTGAACATTCCACATGAGGATGCAATTTTGTATCTAATTTTCTTTCAAATCAATCAAATATAACTAGACTCAGCTTGTTTCTTCTATGTACTCATTTTATTGACTCATTGGATGCATCTTGTCATTAAATTTTGCAAAAAAAATGCGTTTTTAATGAAGTTTAAGCAATTTTTTAAGTTGCCAAGTTTTTGCCGATTTTTTTCCGAACCGTATTTTTTGAGCTTGCCGAGTTTTTACAATTGGCGAGTTTTTCAACTATGCTTCAAAGCATAAAACTGCCCTATACAAATCTGAAATAAAAGCCACCTACTCAAAAAAACCCAAAAGAAAACATTTTTATTAACATTTTTTTAAAACTAAAAAGTGCCTCAAAACTTAAGTTTGACCTATAGTGAATGCTCTTACCTTCTTTTGCCTCAATTCACAAACACAAGTAAATAAAACAACATTTTTTCCTCCAAGCTGCCATTGCTGATTTTTAAAGGTTGCTACATTTTTCTTCAAAAGTAGTAGATTGTGAGGAGCAAGTGAAAGATGCAACCTTCATTGATGATGTCCTCATACAATTAATTGAGATGGAGGGCCTTAAAAAAGTTTTCCAAGTCAAAATGAACAACACTGAAAGTTGTAGGACAGCTAGTTCAATAATGGAGGATATATATGAGGATATTTTTTGGACACAATGTGTCATCCACTCACTCAACTCGATATTGAAAAATATTGGCACAAAGATCGAGTGGGCAAAGAAATCTACATGGAGACCAAAGAGATTCAATGTATGTGAAAAATCATCATATGTCACAAGCCATCTTTAGGACCATCTCCAACTTGGAGTTGTTGCAAGTAATTTTATTTTTTAGTATATTTTTAAAATTTAAAATTTTTATGTCATCTACTTTTTTAGTTTTTAATTTGTTTTATTTTTTTACCATGCTAGGCTGTTGAGACTCAATTTGAATCAAACACAATCATCTTGTGATGACTTGTGAAGGTGAGAGAGACATTGAGCACCATGGTCATCAACATTATTTGGAGTGTATGGAGACAATCAAATACAAAGAGAGCCCAAAAAGTCAAAGTATTGAACCTAGATGATCAATGGTGTGCTCATGTGGAATATGTTGAATTTCACTAGACCCATCATGAGTATGATTAGGTATGCTAATAAGGATCGACCATGTTGGAGTGAAATTTATGATGGCATGGACTCCATGGTTGAAAAAATAAGGACCATAATAGAAGCCAATGAGGATGATTGCATAGAAGCGTTTTTCAAAAGGGTACAAAAGGTCATTGTTGACCATTGGAACAAGGCCACACCCTTGCATCTCCTAGCATTTGCTTTGTCCCCAAAGTACTATAGCACAAAGATACTTTCCTTGCCGAGGAAGGTGGCAGCATATAGAGATGAAGACGTTGCTATTAGTTACAAGACTACATCCAAAATAATTCTTAAATGTAAATATACAGTGTTGTCTTGAGTTAGATTGGCCACTTCGTACCTTCAAACAATCATGATTTTTGTGCTCTTTGAGACAAGTACAAGAAAGAAACTCATGAACAGTGATACCGACATGGCCAAGACTCTATGTATCTGCAACCTCTTGCAATAAAAGTTCTATCTCAAGTATGCATCTTTTTATTTTTTAACTTCCTCAATTTTCTTTTGTTGCTATAAATTATAATTTATTTTCTTAATTGTAAATGCTGTATGCAAATTCAATAGGTTGCAAATTCTTCAGCTGAGTGAAATTGGAGTACATACTACTTAGTTAAGCATAACCGATTAGGTGCAAAATAAAAAAGAATATTTGGTATTTGTGCACTCCAACTTGCATTTCTTGTCATATAAAAGGCTTCATTACTACTAGGGGGTGATGAGAAATTGGGATCTAACTCCTGAGTGTGCTGACTTAGACACTATAGTTGCACAACTTGCCAAAGTCTACAGATTAGGACACCTCTACATATGGCATAGCTAGTGAGAGTGGCAATGCAATTGATTGTGGTTCAAATGAAATTGAACCAAATCCTGATTTTGATGCTTTCAACGAAGAGCAAGATGAATATTATTGAATATTAATTGTAATTTTCATTTTGTATTGGCATTTGACAAAACACTGAATTATGAATTTGAGTATTTTCTTTTTTGCAAATTATGAGGTATTTAAATATTTCATTTGTTGGAAATTATGAGTATTATTGTTTTTATAACTTTTAAATTTTCTAAATATATATATACCCACTCCCAAGGGGAAAAATGCCATTTTGGCATGCCCAAACCCTAAACTCATGCTCATAATTGAACCAACTTTAGATTTTATAAATTTTACTCCTTAAAAATATATATCTACAAACTATACCAATTTTGCTTAGTTTGGCCAAATACTGAAGGTTGAGATGGTCAGATCTCTCATGCCAAAAAATACTATTGTTATCATCCACAACTAATGCATATAAATTAACTTTGATAGGATCAAATAACTTGTACAAATCACCTTGCCCAGTGTCAAGGAAAACCATTCTGATTTATTGATTTCAATCACAATTCACTTCTTTCCAAAGAAAAATTCACAACAATATTAGGATTTTTTATAAGTTGACTAACAGACAACAGATTTTTTTATTCATATTTTGAACAAACCTAGCATTCCTTACTAGGAATTTTATTACATCACTGAAAACAATAATAAGCCTTTTTGGAGAACCAGTTGGCTTTGCCTTCCGACAAGGAGGGAAAACAACTAAATGAACCACTAGAAGAAGGGGAAATAATAAGCCAGAAGGAAAAGCTATTGACTCCAACTCAAGAATCTAACTTGGGGGAGGAATACACACCATAGAGTAAAGATGAAAAAGCATGGATAAACACCAAATCAAGAAAGAAGAAAAAACCAGATGTAGGAGGAAATAGCAAACAAGGCAGACCCCAGTTAAAGGAAACAAGAATCAAAGAAACGGCAAAGGATGTGGCAGCAGGGAAACAAAAAACTCTTGATTCCCTGGCAGGGAACAAAACAAAGAGGAAGTAAGGGAGTAAAGACTCCCTTTGGGGGTAGTATCAAACTGATACTGCTCTTTTGTTTTAATTGATCAATGAAGATTTTGTCTTGGAATGTCAGGGGTCTAAATGGCCCTTATAAACAGCATGTTCTTAAGGCTTGTTTAGTTGAGGTGAAACCGGATATCCTTTTGATCAAGGAAACCAAGATGAAAAAGGAGAGTTTTGAGAAAACCCTGAAGTGGCTTTGGCCAGGAACGGGTTTTGAAGCCAATGATGCAAATGGTGCCTCTGGAGGGATTGCTACTTGTTGGAATTCTTCAAGGTTCAGTGGAAAACTGAAATACAATAATAAGAATAGCCTATTAGTCAGCATGGAGGACAGAGACTCGTCCATTAATTGGAACCTGGGCAATATCTATGGCCCTAACTCGAGATGGGATAGACTGGATCTATGGAAAAAGCTGGAAGTTATGGCAAACAGCAAAGATGAGCTTTGGATGCTTGGAGGAGATTTTAATTCCCCTCTATACCCATCTGAAAAGAAAGGAGGTTTAACTGATTATTTGGATAGTATGATTGATCTTGCAAGCTTTCTTGATTCAGTCGGATTAATGGACGTACCTCTTACCGGTTCTCTCTTCACTTGGACAAATAGGAGACAAGGCAATCAACTCATCCAAGTTAAGCTGGACAAATTTTTGATATCCTCTAACTGGAATATAATGCAAAATCTCTCCCTTTCAGCCTCTCCTAGAACAGGGTCTGATCATAATGCTCTTCTTTTGGAATGGGATGACAGAGTGATTAAAAAACCATATCCTTTTAGATATGAAATCATGTGGTCCCTCCACCCGGACTTTAAATCACTAGTTGAGGAATGGTGGAATTTACCTTGTGCTGGAACCCCGATGTTTAGGCTAACATAAAAATTAAAAAGAATCAAAGAAAAGGTCAAAGGGTGGTACAAATACACCTTTGGGAACATCTTCACCACCAAGAAAGAATTGAAATTAAAAATTAAGGAAATTCAAGATCAAATGGAGACTGGAACTTGTGATGATGATATCTATACCAGAGAAAGGGAGTTCAGAGCTCAATGGCACAAAATAAGTAAGGAGGAAATTTTCTGGAAGCAGAAGTCTAGGATTCGGTGGCTTCGGGAAGGGGACAGAAACACTAAGTTTTTTCACCAGTCTACTTTGAAGCATAGAGGAAGAAACAGAATAAGATTCCTAACCACATCAAATGGCACTCGACTGGAAGGGGAAGAAGAAATTGCAAGGGAGGTTCTTTCTTTCTTTTCAAACTATCATGAGCCCCCTATCATTGATAATCAGGAGCTCGAAGAGTTGCTGCAGGTTATACCTAAAATCAAAATTGAGGAAGACTTGAAAGACTTAACTAAGACTATTTCCATGAAAGAAGTAAAGGAAGTTGTTTTCTCCTTTGGTGCTTTCAAAGCACAAGGACCAGCTGGATTTCCCCCCAGTTTCTTCCAAGTTTATTGGGATATTGTGTCCTTGGACCTCTTTATTGCGGTCAAGGATTTCTTCAATCAGGAAAACTCTTCAATCAGATGAATACTACTTTTTAAGCACTTATTCCCATGACTAATGAGGCTGCTTCAATGAATGATTATAGACCTATAAGTTTATGTAACACAACCTACAAGATTTGCTCGAAAATCATTGTTAATAGGCTGAAACTGGTTCTAGGAAAACTGATTGAGATAAATCAGAAGGGTTTTGTGCAAGGAAGACAAATATTGGATGCAGCAATATATACTCATGAGATCTTACACTCTATGGATTACAGTAAAAAGCCAAGTATGGTGTTGAAGTTAGATATCTCCAAAGCCTACGACAGGGTCTCCTGGAATTTTTTATTTGTTGTTCTTGAAAAATTTGGCTTCACTGGGAAATTCCTTAATTTGATAAAAGTTTGTCACTTCTCCAAAGCATTCAGTTCTAATTAATGGTATGGCCCATGGATTTTTCTCACCTAGCAGAGGTTTGAGACAGGGGGACCCGTTGTCTCCTTACCTGTTTGTTATTGTGGCTGAGGCCTTAGGGCGAAACATACAGAAACAACTTAATAATAAATCTCTGAAAGGCTTTTGTGCTGCCTCTTCCTTACCCCCTACTTCACATCAACAGTTTGTTGATGATACTATTCTTATGGGGGAAGCTTTTGTGGTCGAAGCTAAACATTGGAGATCTATTCTGAACAAATATGCAAAAATTTCTGGCCAATGTATAAACTACCAGAAAAGCAAGCTCTATTTTTTTAATTCCAGCCCGGCTGTCAAAGAAAAAGTTATAAGAATCTTGGGATGTTAGGAAACAGAGTTACCTGCTACCTACTTGGGCTTACCTCTTTTTTCTCGAAAACGGAACAGCAACTATTAGAACTATACAGTGGAGAAAATCCAAAGGAAATTGACTGGTTGGAAAGGTAAATTGCTGAGCCTGGCTAGAAAAATTCAACTTTTAAAGGCTTCACTACAGCACATACCAGTATACTACCTATCAATGTTTAATATCCCAGCATACATAGCTAAGAGAATTGAAACAATTCAAAGAAGATTTTTATGGTCAAGGGTTGAGGAAAAGAAAAGAATGGTACTTATCAAATGGGATAAGGTTTGTGCTTCAAAGAAAGTTGGAGGATTGGGAGTCAGTCAATTAAAACTCTTCAATAAAGCTTTGGTGGTGAAAATGGGTTGGTTCCTCCTAGAAGATGAAAAAGATTGGGCCAAAATATTGAAAGCAAAATATCTTAGAAATAAGGGTGCTAGCTGTTTTATTAGGAAGAAGGAGCTTCCGCATGGATCTATGTTCTGGAATAATCTTCTCAAAACAAAAGGAATCTTGACTAAAGCAGCAAAGATAAGGGTTGGAAATGGGCTAAATACTAATTTCTAGGATGATAACTGGTCCACACAGACCCCTCTGTCGGCTTCTGAAGACCTCCAACAAATTAGATTCAGACTGAAAAGAGGTAATGGCAAAAAGGTCTCTAATTACTTAGTTTGGGAAGATTCGAAACCCAAGTGGATAGGATTCAAAGACTACCTAAACAATGTCAACTTAAGAGGAAGCAGACAACAGAACTGGGATGCTGCTTTAGATTGGCTTATGGAACAGGTTGGAAATCCTGACTTTTTCTCAAGAAACAAAAAGGATGAATGGATCTGGACTAAAAGTGCTAGTGGTAGGTTCTTTGTTAAACCTGCCTATGATTCCATAGTGCAGCAAAACCAAAATTTGGGATCTTTTGACTGGCTCAAAGTTTGGAGAAAAAATTTAATCCCGAAGATAAATTGCTTTTGGTGGACGGTTATTCATGGTAAGATCCTTACTATTAACAATCTAAAGAAAAGAGGTTGGTATCTTGTCAATAGGTGTAGTCTTTGTAATGAAGAAGAGGAAACTATTGTTCATCTGATCTTCCAATGTTCTTATGCTCAAGAAGTTTGGGCTTTCTTTCTTAATATGTTGAAGGTGGATTGGGTCTTCCCGGCCAATGTTCAAATGTTTGTGGATGGATGGAGCTTTAGTCCTTATTCCCATAATATAATTTAAGACCTCTGGGAACAAGTCCCCCCATTCTTGGCTTGGGGCTTGTGGAAAGAAAGAAATAACAGGGTATTTAGGGATACAGCAAGGACAAGCAAGGAACTATGTATGATTGTAAAAAGACAAATCCAAGAAAATTTGGAAAGCTGCTCGTATAGCCAAGCTAAGAAAGGGCCAACACAGCAAGAACTAAGTATAAAACAGCTATGGGGGTTATCCCATGACTTAAACAATATTAACTGGATGAAGCAGCTCATAAGAATGAGTATTGTTTGGATCCCCCCAGATCCAGGATGGGTGAAGTGCAACTTTGATGGCTGCTCAAAAGGAAATCCGAGACAGGCTGTTGTTGGGGGTGTGATCAGGGATGATAAAGGCATTTCTAGCAGGATACAGCAAAGGCCTAGGAACAGCAACGAACAACTATGTTGAAGCTTACGCTATTTGGATCGGAGTAAAACATATTAGAGAGAAGAGGTACAGCAAAGTCGTTATAGAAGGAGACTCTAAGTTGATAATTGATTTTCTTAATGGTGTGACTCAAATCCCTTGGGAAATCAAGGAACTATTAGAAGATTGTCAACGTATGATACAAGATATCCAACACTATAAAATATGCCATTCCTTAAGGGAAGGAAATAAGGTCGCGGATGCTATAGCCAACTTCGGAGTTAATCAAGATATTTTATTCTTTGGGACTTCTCTAGGTTACCCAGCCAAATTAAAGAAATTATGGCGGCTGACAGACCTGGAGGAAGAAATATTCAAAAAACGGAATTAATTGATGGGAATGTCAATCATTGATAAAAGTGATAGATGGAGGGGTCCAGTGATGATGTGGACCATTTGGATGCATGATGGCAAGATGATAGGGTGCGGATGGATGCACGTTGTTAAAGGATTGTTAAGTCCCGATGAGAGGAAAGGCCAAAATTGGAAAGGACAACTAGGCTGTAAAGTTATATACTTTGACAAGACGGATTTAATTAAGGAAATAAATGGTATGAGGAAAAATCTGGAAATTGATACCCAATTTGATGGATGGACTCATGTGTACAACAGAAATAAAAGAAATTTTAAAATTGGTGTTATCATTGTAAGAAAGGGAGGCAGAGTTGTCACTATCATTAATGATGATATGCGAAAAGGTGACAATCGAGGCTTTAGTTTCTTGATACTTCGGAGGAAAAACCATATGTTGCTAATGTTTCAAATGAGCAATCACAGAGTAGCCATTAGGAATGAGATAGTTGAATTGTCTGTAGCTAGCATTGAGAACAACAAAGGCCAGAGAAGAGATTTTCTACTTGTGCCCAAAAATTTCCAGAGTCAAGAAAGCACCATGGGAGGTCCGAGGAAGCGAACAAAACCCCATAAATATGAGTCGCTTCGAAACAATGAGGAACTTTGGGGTCTCTTTGAGAGGGCAGGTTTCACTCCTTATTTTGTTGCTATGGAGGGCTATAACAAAAAACTAAGCTACAAATTCGCCAATGCTTGGAGAGATGGTGAGGTTAATTTGGGTGGCATTCAATTTAAGGTGGACGCAAACTTAATTGCATAGGCTACGGGACTGGATTATGAAGGAAAGAAAGTGGCCAAGGTCAGCAACGGTAAGTATCAAGATTACATTGAAAAGTTCTTTGAAGACAAAGAAAAAGCTGAAAGGTTTCAAAATGGCTATTCTAGAATTAAGCTTCCGCCGCCATATCATAATGTTTGTTTTATAGTTATGAAATATTTCACCCTTGAAGGTCGCTACCATTCTGTCCATGGGTATCATTTCCCCATCCTCAACCATATAAGACATCTAGAAAAAATCAATCTTTCGTTCTTGTTTTCTTCCTTGAACCAGAGTTTAACTCATGGTGCCAACACGCCTTTACACCAGGGACTCATTAGAGCCATTTGCAAGTTCGTTTTAGCCAATGCTCTTCAGAGAAACCCTACCCTCAAATTGATTGAAAATCCAAAACCCCAAACCTCGATGAAAATTGAGCTTATTGAAGACACTCCCCATCCTACAACCAAAAAACCTAAAAAGAAACATCCTAAACCGGATGAGGCTTTGTGGAAGGATCTGCTGGTTGTTACACCTGAAAAGAGAATGGACGGCTCCATGGACCTGAGGGCTAAAAAGAAGAGGAAAATGATGTTGCGTGAATTGGGGGAGGAACCGGATATGATTACCATTCCTGATGATAATGAGGCGGGAGGTTCTAACCCAGGTGGGAGAAGGTCTAAAAGACTAGCTTTGGCGGCATCGAAAGGTCAAGACAATAACAAAAACTCGCAGAGCCCTAAGGAGAAAAGCACCCACAGTCCGCAAGAAAGTAAAGAAAAAGAGGTGTTGGAAGAGAATGACTCTTCCACGGAAGAGGTCCCGGACAGCTTGGGCAAGGATTCGGCGGAGGAGGAAGATTCGGAAATGGAAAGTGATGATGGAAATGAGAATGAGGATAAGGATGAGGAATTGCAGCAAGAGATGAGTAGGGAGGAGGACAGTGGTAATGCTATGGGCAGTCAAGAGAGGACAGAATTAGAAGACAAGGAGGAAGATAAGGTCGAAAAAGTTGGTAATGAGAGGGTCAAAAAATTGGAGGAAAGGTTGAATTCCTTGGAAAAATGGAGGAAAGGGAAGGATAAGGATGGTAGAATTCAAGTTATTGAAATCATTGAGAAGAGAAAGATTGAGGAAAGACTGCAAGTTTTAGAGGAAGCAATGTAAGAACAAGACAAAGACAGCAGGATTCAAACCCTGGAAAAAGCTATTAAAAGTTTATGCTCTGTGGTCGATGCTGTTATGAAGAAGGCGATAATGGCCACTGTTTCTGGAATGGGCAAAATTAAAAAACAACAAAAGAAAAAAGCAAAGAATGAGAAAGAGGACTTGGCTGGGAAGATGGAGCCGAAGGAAGCAGTGGAGGACACGGTGGAGGACCTGCTGACAGCGTGGAAACTGATCAAGGAAGCATAACAATGATGCTTCGTGCTGTTGTTCTTTGTTTTTTGTTTAGATGGTCAATTTTGTTATCTTTCAAACTTTGGTTAATGGCCGTTGGGGCCTATTATATACTGTCTGTAGGACTGATAATAGTTTTAGTTTCAGCATGGACAATTTGAATATTATTAATAGGTTTATTAAGTTAAGTAGGATGGATGCTACTGATAGTGGGTTAAAGTTTTTTTATACTGTTGGTAGAACTGCTATGTTTGATTGAATGGGTATTGGATAGGGTTTTTGCTTGTGGGAGAGGGGAAGTGTGGTGGACTTCCTTTTTTGTTGTTTCTTGCCACCTGATGTTCTCATAATGCTGTATTATTTTGTTTGGGTCAAGGCCCCCTCCCTGCTTAATCAATCAAAAACATTTCATATCACCCAAAGAAACAAAATTTATGGAATAGAATCAATAGTAAACTTCCATAGCAGCCTCGACAACATGGAATGTAACCTAATACACCAAAATCAAGAACTAACCATTGGCTGCATCACTATTATCTTAGGATGCCACCATTGCAATGTACTTTTCCTTCCAAGAGTCTTTTTCCACCTCCACTACCTCTTTAGCTTGAGGCTCCAACTTCTTGTGGGATAGATCATATTGTTGTTTCTAGCATTCTTTTTTGATATGCTCAAACTAATGACAACAATAACATTTGTCTTTGTGTTTAAACTTTAGACTATGAATCAAAAATCAAAGTTTTCTTCATTTTTCTCTTCTACTATATAACTAGTGCACTCTTAAATTGGGCAAAACTAGACTTGGTAATTTGCACTTCTCTTTGTTCTTTTTGCAACAAATATGAACAATTTTTTTCAAAGGTAGGAGTTTAACTCTCTACCAACATATGAAAAGACTCCACAAAAGTTTCAAATGATGACAGTAACCTATTAAAGACCAAAGCAACAATATCATCTTAATCTACTAGTTTGTTGATACTAGAGAGTCGATCTTATAGATCTTTTATCCTATGCAAATGCTCTAAAAGTGATCCACCCTCACCCAACTTTGTGGAAAACAAAAAAATATCTTGTAAAACTCTACCTTTACTTAGAAGTTTGATATTAATTTTTAGACTCTCTCAGCAATCACTAGCAAAAGTGGCATTTTGAATTTCTGAAATCAAGCCATTGGAAACAAACAATTTCAACAAGGCACTTTATAATAGTTGTCAAAATACATAATATTTGAAGCCATTCTAGTTTCTCTTTTGAGGATTATTCTAACACAATTTATATAATCTACAATAGTGAGTAT
Organism: Sequoia sempervirens; assembly: GCA_007258455.2. Lineage (NCBI taxonomy): Eukaryota > Viridiplantae > Streptophyta > Pinopsida > Cupressales > Cupressaceae > Sequoia > Sequoia sempervirens. The sequence continues at coordinate 323,389,532 of VDFB02105785.1, forward strand.
TTAATGATTCCACACACTAAAATTTTTAACTATCAATTTTTGTGCTTTGGGAAAAATTAGAATATGGGTCATTACAATGCAATCTAGAGGTTAGAGAAAGAACTACCAGACTTTGATAAAATAATGCAATCTAAGGCAATATTTTTCTCAAAAAACAACACAAAACTTGTATGTTTGGAGAAATCAATTGCAAAGGATCTGAAAAGAAAAGGCATAAACAGTTTCAAAATACTGAATCTGTAATTAGTATCTTCCTTGATTGCATTTATTGTCTTTGTGGCCTACACTTCCTAGTGAAAGTTGGCTCTCAATAGTGATCAATTAGCCCTTGACAGAAGTTGACCCCTTAAGTTGGGCCTTTGACAGCAAACAGTCATCCCTGGACCTGCAAGCCTGTACAAAATTAGTATCTTCAATCAGATTTCTTCCCCTCGGTCAGCCCTCCTTTGTTTGACAGCCAGCCTGCTTTTGACAGTAATTTGAAAGTTTTGAAAGCAATTTAACCTTCAAGTGGCCTTCAAGCAAGCCTTTTGATGGCAATTTTGTAGTCCAGGGTTTGAAAACAAACAATAATTTGATAATCCCCTTGGACAGCATCTTTTGCAGCAACAATAATTTGATCCCTTTGAACAGCAATTGGAATGCACAACAGATTTGACAACGATTTCTGCTTTCTCCTTTCAATCTTCTTCTTCATCAGATTGGTTTAGCACATCCTCACCTAGGGCTCCCTCACTTGGAATCAGCATATCCTTCCTAGTGCATCCTTGTGTTCATACCAAATGTTGGAAAAATGAATGTATGGAGTAGAGAAAATTTAATGCACGCACTTCAATGTGAATGCATCTATTTAGTATTGAATGGGGAAGTTAAATTGGTGGTTATAACTTACAATATAAGTTACTTTTAGACATAAGTAATATAGAAGTATTACATCATTAACATAAGCAATAAATGCCTGTGTACAATGTATAGCCTAACATTATCTTATATCTAATAACTGTTTTCAAGAAAAACTGACTGCATAAACATGAACTCTCTAATAGGATAAGCCTATTGATCATAATATTAGACCTACTGTTAGACATTAATGCAATATCAACTCAATTATTTACCCTGCAAAACATACTATCCACCAAAGCCCAATAAGCTTGATGTCATTATTGATCAAAACATTCAGGTGGCATGAACCACAGAAATAACCATCACTTTTTTGACAGTAGATTTTCTTCGGAATTTGAATGAGAAAAGAGGGTGTATACCATAACATGCAACATACAATTATGTTGAAGTCATCACACCAGACTTTCAAACTAACAAACTGAATAGGAAATTACAAAATGATCCTTGAGGAATCATAGAATATGCTTACCCTATTTATGAGTGAGGATGATACTTTGCTGCCTTGAGGAATCATAGAATATGCTTACCCTATTTATGAGTGAGGATGATACTTTGCTGCCTACAGAGATTTCAGCTGTATCACTCTGTGCCCTTGCTGCACGATATGCCTTCTTGGCGGCTTCTTCCCCTTCACCCCCTTCCTTATCAACCATGCTATTATAAAGTTCTATCTGTAATGTAAGTATACAAAAACTTCATTAATATTTTCTTTAACAAAAAGCTCAAACTCGGATCCCACTTTAGAATATTAAATGACAATAATTAAATCTCTCCACTGAAACACAGGCAAAATAAAGATACACAAAACAGAGTTGAAAAAGACTAAAAAGAACAAATACAATTATGAGCAAGCACCTGAACAAAACATAAATTATTGCTCTACATAAGAATAATTTATTTTACAGGAAAGTTGGTGTAACCTAATGATTCAAAGACAAGAAAAAAAATTGAACCACAGTTATTAACATATTGTCATATAAGAAAGCAAATTTCATCATTTGACTTGTTCTTTTACTAGTTAATATTTTAAGTCTGAACATTTGATGTTTACTCTTTCTTTTCTACTGGCTAATAATTAAGTCTGGTTGGAGAATTGAAAATTCTGAGCATGAGATGTTCAATAATTATCCTTCAGATGAATTGTCAGTATGACATTTAAAGTTTTCTCAGTTTCTTAAGGCAATCGAGAAGCCAAGCACGCTCATCATTAATGATATCCATGTTCTGAAAAAAATGCCATTACGACTGTTAGCCAAAGCATCCCTTTATAAAAACAACCTGCAAGAATACAGAAAGACTTCTGAAACTTCCTCCTGGATGTTGGCAAACACCATTCAAAAGTAAATTATTAATCCATTGGAACTATAAGCAACTTTGAAAATCAGGACAGCAGCTTCCCATAAAATAAAGCTATGCTAGGTGTAATTTTGTAATAAACTTGAATCTAAATGTGCACAACACTCCCACTCACCTAGTGCATCTCAAATGTTACAGAGCTCACATAGAAAGCATTTCATTTTTAGACCATAACTTGGACCTTGATATATGGCTCAAGACAAGATTTAAGTCTGCTAAACAAAGTGGCTGCACCACACCAAGACATCAATATCAAGTTTGTAAAAGCCACCACAAAATTCAGAATATTTGTAGCCGAATCTTGCTAAGGAATTTGTCACACCATCACCAACTTAACCTATTCCAAACATATTGAAATATTATTAAAATTTAACAATCTCTTCATTATTCATAAATGATAATTTTCAAACTGACAACTACAAGTGGCAATATAAGAAGAGCATAGTAAACTTGTCTAGTGGGGACTGGGCTTTAATCAGGACACTCCAACAAAAAAAAAATTAAAAAGGGAGATAAACTAAATTGGAAATTCACTGGGCAGTTTTCCAAAGAGAATTCAGATGAAAAAAGAAACAGTAGAATGCTAGAAGTGGCTGACATGGAAGATTTGTGGTATTTAAATGACCCAAGCAACAATTTACTTTAAAAATCAAAATTTAAAGCATTCACTATAAACCCAATATTCAATAATTCATACCGACCAATCTCTATGTTTGTACCACATTGTCTTTCTGATATGCTTTAAGGGACCCCAATTAACCTTCCTCTTCACTGAATTCAGTGATTTCAATATTGTCAAATGTTAATGTTTGTGTTAACAAGAGTTTCACTTACTTTTGAGTCCAAATTTTGAGACAAGTGCAGAAGAAGCTTTTTGCAACAGCAACAAGACAGATTTCTAGTAGGGACATTTCTGGCCAAAATAAGCCTTTACCCACAGAAATAAATGAAGCTTTGAAATTCAAACATTGGTTCTTAATGTATAAGTATTCTATAGCATAGAATACTATTTAATTCCCGGTATAAGGAATTTATGTACTACTAAAGAACCTAGTAGTTCTATTACTTCATACGACTCCACACATATAATGTAAGGCTGTTGAGAGCACACAGAAGTATGCTTTGCTCAAACAAATTTAATTCATGTTAACTATATAAAAAGGAAAATTTTAACAGCCTGTAATCATTTTTAAAATTAAATCATCACAATCCTTGCAAAACATTGGTTTCAAACAATTGCAAACTCACAATGTGGGTATCACACTTCATCAAACCTATATGTCAGCAACAATTTCCTTTAACTAATATTATAAGGCCCTTTGGACTAAAACTCTTATGTTACTAGTTCGCCCAGGGGGGGGGCCTGGGTCCCGGTCTGATCCGACCCGGATTCGAGGTCGGGGTTCAGTCCCCTGTGGGTTCGGACAAGGTCCAGCCCATAGACCATGGGTCCACCCTGCCAAACCTGAGCAGACCCAAGGCATCTTTGGGCATTTATGAACATTTTTTGTGACTTTTTTTAACTTTAAAAATTCCAATTCACCCCTTAACCCTAAAAAGATATCCGCCATGAAGGTTTGTGTGGCTTTGAAGGTCTTAATTTGGGTCTTATTGTGAATGCAAAATGATGTACGCCATGAAGGTTTGTGTGGTTTTGGAGGTCTTAATTTGGGCTTGGTGCCCCCAAACCCCTACGAGGGGCACTGCCCCTTGACCCCACTAGGGGTGTTGCCCCCAAACCCCCACGAGGGGCATTGCCCCTTGACCCCGCTAGGGGCGCTACCCCCAGACCCCTACAAGGGGCGCTGCCCCTTGACCCTATTGGAGGCATTGCCACCAAACTCCCATTGAATTCATTTGATTTTCCACATACTCTCCAAGTTGATTTTCCTGGAGTATACCTAGCCTTACTCTGCGAGAAAGGTTGCAACAATCATTACAACTAGACTTTCTCAAGTTTCTAGGTTCCCCATTCCTGGAGCATCCCTAATCTTAATCTTGGAGAAAGGTTGCAACAATCGTTACAACTAACTTCCTCAAATATTCTAGTTACTTGGGTAACCTAGAGAAGGATTGTAACAATCGTTACAACTATCCTCCTCCTAGGCTATAAGTAGATTTGTCTTAACTTCATATTTCTGCAACATCATTCATCATTTTTTCTCAAGGATGGTTCCTTAACAGGAAGATTGATTCATTACTTATATAAGGAATATTATATAGAATAGTTGGCTCGTCCCTGATCTTTTAGGGTTTTTGCCATTCTTGTCTTTGTTTATTTTTGAAAGCCTCAATGGTTTCTTTCCTTTCCCATGTAGCATCGTCTCCAGGGAGTCCTTTCCACTTAATTAGGAACTCGGTGATGACCCTGTTCCTTAACCTCCTTTCTCTGATGTCAAGGATGAATTCTAGCTCTAAGATGAGTTGTCCATTGTCTAGAAGAGGTAACTTAGGTAGCTCAAGCACACAAGCAAGTAGCTCAAGTAGGCAAACAAGCAACTCAAGCACATAGGCAAGTAGCTTAAGCACATAGGAAAGTAGCTCAAGAAGGCACACAACTAGCTCAAGCAAGCAAACAACTAGCTCAAGAACCCAGGCAAGTAGCTCAAGCAACCAACCAGCTAAAGAAGACTAGCAGGTAGCTCAAGCACGCAAGCAACCAGCTCAAGCAAGTAGGCAACCAGCTCAAGTAGGCAAGCAACTAGCTCAAGCACACAAGCAACTAGCTCAAGCAAGCACAGGATGGCAGGAAAGATGCTTTGATACCACTGTAATGTCCCCAACTTGGGATTACCCTAAATCTGCCTTGATTTCTTGAAGATATCCTTTTGTGATGGTCTAGTGTTCATATTGCATTCTTTTTCTCCTTCTCCCGATCAATCATAGGATAAAGACATTCATAAATTTATTTATTTTTTTCTATCAAATAATCACAACTACTTATAAGGCTCAATAATTGCTACAAGTATCTTTACTGTATAATTGTATTATATAATACATTTCATATAAATATATATATACAATAATGTCAATGGAGCAAACATATTAACAATGTTATAAGATAACTAGTAGCATGCATGATTTATTATTCCCAATGCCACCAATAAAAGGTAGATAACATTAAATAAACAGCATCATGTATGAATTATCATTAATTTCACTGTTATTTAAATCCATAATTTATTTATTAACACCATTATTCAAATATACAAACACTTATGTAAAAATACTTATCTCCTTATTTCAGTATTTTCTTCCATAATTAAATCGGTTATCAATCCCTCAAAAAAATGCTGCATTCTTCATATTTATTTCTGCTTGATTCCGCTCCAATATTGAATGATATTCCCTTCTTAAAAATTCCCCCCATTCATTCCTTGCTTCTCTCTCTTTTATATCCTCATATTGGAGGGGCATAGCCTTTGGGATTAGATATCTCTTTTTAAAGGAGTCATGCCTTTTCAAACTAATCGCTGCTTTTGTTTTATTAAAACAATCTTTAATGTTATGTTTTTATTAATGAAATGCTTCCACATAAGCGCTGCCTTGTATTAATGTGACCATTGCCTATACTTAATTTATATTTATATGTTATTATTTTATATTTATATAATTTATTTTTTTATATCAGCTCTTTATATATATTTTTAATATTTATTTTATTATTTAAATTGTCAAAATTTGTATTTTAATATTTATTAATTATGATATTATATATAATAATTATAATTATAATATTATCTATATTTGTGTTTTATATTTATGTATCTTTAGTATTTATTTTATTATCTTTAGATTGTTAATATTTATAATTATAATATTGTCGATATATATATTTATAACTACAATATTATCTTATGATAATTGTAATTATAAAAATATTAAAACGATAATATTTCCTTTTATAATTTTACTATGTATTGTGTTATTCATTTTCACTTATTTGTATCTCAGAGTGTTCTAATTTCGGGGACATGACAAAGTCCATCTATAATATCATCATCTAATTGGACAATCTTCTCTAATGCTTACCTGCAAGAAGAAATGCAGCAATGTAGTTAATTTTAATATATAATATATATATCATGACATTCATGTTTGAGTAATTGACATTCTAATGTTTTTTTATTTTTATGGTGGTTTTGTTTATTATACAATATATGATGCTATGTGTGGTATTTTGAACTTAATTATTGTTGTAAATATGTATATATTTTTTATTTTTATATGTTCTGTATGGATGAACCCAAAACGAACCCAGCCCCAAAAAAAGTTTTGACCAAACCCGCGAACTGAACCCTCGAACCCAAACCTGAACCGTAGCTAAAACTTGTGTCAACTACAAATTCTTCTCTTAAAAAGGGAAAATCGCACCCCCCTGGCTCCTCTGCTTCCTTCTCAGTCCCAATCAGTAATAATTCTCGATTTGAGAGGACGATATTTCAAATTTCAGTTCTGATATTTTTTGCAAATGAGCGGTGGATTAAAAAATGGTCAATTGTTTCATTATTCTTGTTACAGTTTGGGCACCAATTTGGAGCAATCCACTCTTTTTCTGCATATTATCTGCAGTACATATTTTTCATGAAAAATAGCCACTCAATTCTCAGCCAAGTTCTTAGGTACCATAGTTTACTCCATTTTTTGTTTTTTTCCTGCCAGTAATCACTTTAACCTTCTAGGCTGGAGAAACAGTGCAAATGCCATTCATTGTGTGCCCACACTCTTTTCTTTCATTCGCTAAAGTTGTTGACTAGTCCCTTAGATGAATTTGGTGATCCAGCATAATTCATCTTAGACGTTCTTAATGTGTAATCAATAACTTTTTGGTAACCTTTGGCCTGCAGAAAAATTTTGGCCTTGGTTATTTCAGGGGAAACAATGGGAGGTAATCCATTCCAACCATGTTCCCAAAATTTGGTTGATGCACCATTCTCAGTTTAACAACCACAAAAGCATTTTTTTGTGTGTTTTGCCATTGCAGAGATTTGTAGTTTCCAAACAGCATTCAAACAATTAACCAAAGAATATGTGATGTACTTATGTTTAAGTACAGTAGCCCAAGGGAAAGTGCCATTTCAGTTGCAAGTGCAGCATTGAAAATGCATCCATCTTCAAGATTCAAACCTGTAGAAACTGTAAATGGGTGACATGTCTCCAAAGTCCAAACAATGAGAGGCACTTCAGATAATGTTTAAGCTCACGAGTTTATTGTGAGCACCATCAGGAATTTAATCAGTTGATTGAAGATTAACAACATAGTCATCTGATAAATTGGAACAGATTTGATTATTTAGATTCTCCCTGCAAAATTTAGCCATCTCTTGGTCAATATTGACAATTTGAATTGAATTCAATCAAGAATGGGATCTCAGAGTTCTGTATTTTTCAGGTGTCATGGGATACCCATATACTTCAATGGAATCTCTTCCTTGCGGAGGTCCAGGACTTGAGAGTATTTTCTATATTTCTATGCTGGGATATTTAGGTAGACAACGTTAGATTTGGACTTATTAATTAGTCGTGCTGAAGCTTTCCCATACTTTCCAAAAAGGAACCTAAGGTATTTCATGTCTCTGGCAAAAAATACTGCCAGGGGAGAGGATATTATCAGTAAACAAAAAAATTTGATGAACTTTGTCCTTGTGGTAGAGGTGAGAAGCCATGGAGGTTGCATCAGATTTTTTTGCATCAATCAACCTGTTCAAAATTCCCTCCATAACTATAAACAGATAGGAGCTAAGAGTATCACCTTTCCTGAGTTCCTTAGAAGGATTGAATGGATTACCCGTTTCTCCATTCAAAGTGAGACTGAAAGTGAAGTTATAATGCAATTATTAACCCAGATGATTAAAGAATCTGAGATATAAGATTCGTGCAAAACTATCAAAGGCCTTGGGCATTTCAACCTTCAGGAGAAGTCCAGGCCTTTTCTGAGAGAGCATCTAGTGTATTGGACAGCTTGGATATTGCCCATGATTTGTATGTTAGGACTGAAGGCTAAGTTTATTTAAGAGATTGCAGTCAAAAGTAACTGCTTTAATCTATTGATATGATATTAGAAAGAATTTTGTTAACTGTGTTACATAATAAGATTGGCCAGTATTGTTCCATCACCTAAGCATGAGCAGTCTTTGATATTAAGGCCAGGTTGGCACAATTCATGCTTTAACGCATTTGTTTATTTTTCCAGAATCCCTCCATAACTGCAGAAAGATCAGAATTTATAAGAGACCAAAACTTCTATGAGGAAACTGCAGAGAAAACCATCCAATCCTTGAAATTTTTGTGGTTTGAGAAAAAAAACGACAATTTTTTCTTCAGTAGTGGGTTTGAGAGAATTTTGGTCACCGAGCTAACTGATTTTTTTTTTAATGTGCCTTATATATCAGAATTTCAAGAACAGTTTCCAAATAGGTATTGCCGGCAGTTCTTGTTCCCTAGATTTTGTTGATGTGTTGATGATTGAGAACAGCTTTGTGGAAGAATTTAGTATCGGAATCACCCTATTTAATACATATCTTTTTGACATTTGTCTCCAGAAGTACTCCTATCTGATTTGTGCTACAGACAGGTTGTAGGTAAGAGAATGTTCCTGCCTTCGCAATTCCTGAGTTAAGCCATTATACTCATTTGTTTTTGTGGCTTGGAGAGGTCATCTTAGAGAACATTAGTTCTTTGGAATATGTTCCCAAAGACACTTCAATTCCATTCCCCCATTCTAGATCAAAGATGGTACAGTCTTCCCATGAAATTATGCATTTCATAACTAGTAATATAGTCAGTTCTTGCTACCATTTCTCTATTTGTTGGTTGTAGTCCAGATGGATAGCCAAATAGCTTCAAATCTGAATTGGTATTTCCCAGGGGCCGGGACAGTAGCTTTTATGAGAGATGTCCAGCTGTATTGGCCAGTGCTCAGACAAAGCAGAGTTATGAAATGAATTGAAATTCGATGGCTGACAGAGAAGCAAGCATCAGAGATGATAGTTCAATCAAGTTTTCTGGTAATGTATCCTCTGCCTTCTCTTTCTTTTATCCATGAGAAGAAGCCTTGGACAAATTCTATGGGTAGCATTATTGTTAGTGTAATAAGCTGGATTAGAGCATCATCAATTCCCTGACTAAAACCCGCTCCTTTCTTTTCTGTGAGGAATTCAATGGTGTTGAAATCTCCCATGAGGATAGCCTTATCAAAAGCCTTACTTTGGACTCAAGTGGAAAGATGAGTTAATAAGGTAATACGATTGTTTCCATGGGGGAGGGGGGAAGATGTAAACATTCTCCATACAGCAAATACTTTTGAAATTAACAAGAGAAGAGATGAGAAACTATACACAATGTGAAAAATTGATGAGAGACCAAAGAAACCCCATGCATTATTCTCTCTGAACAAGTTAATATGTTCAATAAATGCCAATTATATTTACTTTTTGTCATTTTGTTCTAAGCATAGTCACAGCGAGAAGTATGGCTGTGTTTAGTGGTGCAGGGATACGAACGCCATTCAATTCAGATCATGTCAGTAAATGAAAATGGTACAATTTTATTATATATAAATATAGTCACCAAAGGATGTGGACATGGTGATGGGATGCCATCCATGTAACTATACTGGAATTTCCCAGTGACTGGTTTTAAGAAATCTGCATCTATTTCAAAGAGTAACAATATAAATGAAAGAGAAGGAAATGTTAGTATTGAGCAATGACACAAAAGAGAACAGAATAGTCTGAATTTTATTCAAAAGCCTCTAACCATTTTGCTAATCCAACTCACTTTCAGACTTCCAATCATATATTGTCTAACCCCAGATGGAACTTACCAAACCAAAAGGGTCTGAACAGAATTTTCAACTAGAAAGTTCTATTATCTCAAAAGATAGAAATTTGACAGAATGTCTAGTGCATGGTGAAACAATGCAACTCAAAGAAAAATAGGTAGCAAATAAATTGAATCAATTCATGTCCTTCTAAAAAAAATATTTACCTCCTTGTTGACAAGAGCCAGAAATTCTGCACGCTCCCCACTGACTGACTGCAAAAATGTGCACAAAGTGTATTAATTCAGCTATTAGATTTGGTCATACAAACTGGTTTCCTTACGTTGTAAATCAACACTTCAATTTTTTTTGCAAAAAAGAATGTAAGTTGCCGAAAAGGTTGGTCACACAAAATCTTACAGAAGCTGAAGCTAGTACAGCTAGAGCACGACTAAGCTTGCAAAGTCGTTCTTCTTTTTCAATAGCTTTAGATTTTGCCAGCTCTTGTGCTTCTCTAGCACTTGCAACATTCATCTCATGCAGAGCAATATCTTGTTGACCGGCTGCTTCGTCCTTAAGTCGTGCCAGCTGCTCCTCCTCTTTCTCTTCCTCCTCCTGTAAGAAAAAACCTGACTCAGTAAAATTACTGGATGGATTGTAATGCAATGATCATCAGATTCACAGTTAAATTTTCAGATGTGCAACACCAACAGCACTTATCACATGCCTCATCCACCTATGTTCTCCTTCCACTCTTTCTCTTCCCCAATAACATGCTGAGCTTATACTTTCAAATATTTGTAATAGCAAAGCCAGGATTATCAGATATTTGTGTTATTCGTATTTCTCATCACATGAATTCAACTGTAAGAATAGAAGTTTCAGGTTCTATTCACTAGAATGAGTGTTAAAAACCAACAAAATCACAAATCAGACAATGCATGTGAACTAATATGCACTTACAACCCTTATTATGTTGACACGATATTCAAATAATAACTATATCATCGCTAGTCATACCCATGTTGTAAATACAACTATTTTGCAGACATTGAACAATTCAAACACCATCAGCAAGACTTCAAAAAGACAATAGCAAATTGCATAAGCATAGTTCAGACACATTTAAGCTAAATGTAACCTTGATGAGTTCCTCTTGCATTTCCAGATACTCCAATTTCCTTTTACGTTCTGCAAGAGTATCTTCACTGGGAAGTGAAGTGGCACCCACTGTGTCTACCACCTCATCTGGAAGGGAAGAGAGTGTAGCTTGAACTGCCTCTTCTGGCTTCATTTTTCCTGAGACTGTAAAAGCTCTGCCAAAGATAGCAGCCCAAGGAACAGTTTATGGCGGTAAATTCAATAAACCTGAACGAACAGACAAGAATGGTAGAAATAACTATTAAACAAATAAAAAAGGAATGATTACCTGGACAGAATGAGGAGAGATGAAGGAACAGAATGATTAAGGGATAGGTCCAACCAATCTCGCAGCTGTGCACATAATGTAAAATGAAGATTCAGTTAAAAATTCAATGCAAAATACAGGTTCAAACTTATCAAAATGCTCTTCCCCACACATACTTTCAGGGTTGCTTGTAGCATTTTTATCTTTTCTAGAAAACAATGCAAAATTAACTAAGAAGACCACAAGTTATTCATACAGTTTAAAAATAAGATGTACAAAACTATCATATTGATATACTATGTTAGCAAGAAGGAACTAAATACATTAATCTGAAAGAAGGAACTATCATATTAATATACCATGTTAGCATTTTTGGCCATCTTCTGAATACTTCTAATACTATTTTCAAACTAGAACCTAAGCCTTATCAAGCATAAACATTATGCAAATAACAATGCCTTCAAACATAACGGGGAAAAAAATGTAGGATGGAAACACATAGATCATTCTATGATAGTGCCCCACACATGCACATATTGTGGTAAAGGAAAGAGAATACTAGATGGGGCAATGGAATGCACAGACTTACAGAATAGAGTCTTCTTCATTAGCATACATGATTATTTGCAATCCTCTCTATGATGGAAACACTTGGAGATCTATAGTGGTTTCTCATGTACAATCCAGCTACATAGAAAAAGATAGCAGGAATATGGGTGCAATGGTTGGGGAGCAACTCCTCTTGCCCAGACAACTCAACCTCATAAAAAATTAAGAGTATTCCTACTTAAACCATGACAAGTCTCATATATCTGATTTTCAAATATACTCTCTTCTTCATAATTCGTTACAATCTTTAATCAAAAACAAAAGCATAATCTATAGTATATACACAAGATTGCAATGGGTGAAAATCAAGGCATTAAAATCTTCTTTATCATATGTCATTAAAAGCTTCATTGTTTCTTCAAGATTCTAGTATTTCGCTCCATGCTTCAGTATTTTGTCAAATATTGGTTCTAAACCTAAATTGTTAAAATGATCAACTTCTTGTGACTGACAATGATTTTAAGATAGATTCTTAAATGAGTGTTTTTAGCATATCCTTTTCTCTATCACTATCACCATTTAATCATAAGTGGCTTTAGACTTATTATTAGTTTCATCCTAGATTAATATGATCAACTTCTTGTGACTGACAATGATTTTAAGATAGATTCTTAAATGAGTGTTTTTAGCATATCCTTTTCTCTATCACTATCACCATTTAATCATAAGTGGCTTTAGACTTATTATTAGTTTCATCCTAGATTAATATGTGTGAACTGGTATGAATGGTGGGTATACAATTCAATTGCATGGGGCTCCCTTGAAGAATATAATCAAATTTTTTTTTACTTCAAGAAAAAATTCAAATTTATTGTACAATACACAATGATATATGCAAACTAGATTTCTGATGGCATATGTTGCAGAAATCAACAAATGCATAAAAACAAGCATTGTTATGTTTTCTAAACTCTAAAAGGATCCAATAAACCTGTGTATTCAAAAGCATCTTTTTAAATCCCAACCAACTTTGTACTCTTTGAAAAGAATCACTTGCATGTAAAATATGTCTTGAGTAAGCTTCCAAATGAGTAATATATTGTTGTCGATGTATTGCTGTTGGAGTATTCTATCTTTATATTGCAATCGGTGCTTCCCCTTTGTTATTATTTGGAACAGTGCTCCTTCATTACTCCTTTATTGGTTATCGTTGTTGCACTCAATATTGGAGATTAAAAAGTTCATAACATCATAGTTATAGAATGGTCCCATGGGCACTGCTACAGCTTCTATTCTTTAGGCCCTGCTGCTCCTATGATCATTTTGTAGACAGCAAATAGCTTGTTTTGGAATGTTCACCTAAAAAGCAGGAGCCATTACAATGTATAATGCAAAACTCCAGCAACATGTAAAGAAGTGGGGCTAATGTTATGCAATGGTGCAAATAACTCTTTTTGCCACATGGCTCCAGATAAAATCTTCCCTCCCAATTTTTTTTTCTTTGCCACATAGAATTATGTGAAAGTTGAAAATAAGAAAGCTAGTTAATATAAGTTAGAAATAAGCAGGTTAGCTAATAAAAGTAAATAATAAGCAGCAATTAAAATAAATCGTTAGACCATCAGCTCATAAACAGCTCCTAAATTTATTACATTGCTCCTGCTTAGCAATTTTAGGAAGTTACTTGCATGGGAACATGGTGTTACCTGTTGTCGCATTTCCTCCACAGATAGTAAGCCTAGTTTTCCCCGATCTCTACAAGCTTGCCTAAGTTCAGCTTCAGAGAGAGACTCAATGCCCTCACTTTGTATCATCCTATCATCATTTTTTATCCTATACATAATATCAAGCAAACAACAAATATTTTGAACAAAATTCACATAAAAATAGAATATCTCAATAAATCCACCAATGCAAAGGTAAATATAGAAAAAATAATATCTTGCATTTTTCCATTGAATCCTCTCTCATAAAAAACCAATATCAATAAGATTAAAACCCAGATCATTCATATAGTAGATAAATAGTGAAAACATATTTCACATGCTTAATGTCATATTTATAAGTTACCAGGTCAAAAGCCAAGTACATAATCACGGCAATTTACATTTATTCATTTATACACAAGGAATTGTGATATTGTTCTTAATATCGTGATTATACAGTATTTGCTAAAAAAATGCTAGATGAGAAAATCATTCAATAATCAGAATTTTTCTACAATCTTAATTCAGTTGCCAATATTTTATAGAACATATTACAGAAAATCATTTAATCACTTCACAATTTACCTCCGCTTCATTAGCAAATTCACTCAATAAATTCAAGCTTCCTTCATTGGTTTTCCATAAAAATATGACTGCCTTGTAATTTTCCCACACATAACAATATCCCTTCATTGTGTTTTTCAAAAATTGCATACCTATTGCTTTTCCTCAGTTTTAACAGCCAAAAGGATAAGTTAATCAGGCCAACCACAACTGATTTCAAAAGAACATATCTAAAAGAAGGTGAAAATCCCAAACCAAGAGTTAAGAGGCATCGAAGTTGTATTGACCTTGGTCAAGGAATAGCATTCATTGCAAACCTCGTAAAATGATGTGACATGTCACAAAATCTTATAGGTTGACCTAAATTCTAAATGACTAAGCTGGTCTTATCAATATAAGCTTGTGAGTTATTTGATGCCAATAACAACTGTTCAGAAGGTTCAACACAAATGCTTAGCCATACAAACTTGAAACTTATACTTTTTTGTCATAAAATTTTATAAGATTGCTTTAAATAGCTAGGGATAAAGCATATCAAAAAGCTTGCCTGTGTTAATGCATTTAACAATCTTTCATGCCATAATGTTTCTACAACCTTATACTACCGTAAATCACATAAATCTTGTTTTACAAGGTGCTTGAGCCTCTTTTAATCAGCAGGTTGACTTGCTCTACATCACACAAACTTGATTTCCACCTTGAATAGAACCTGGAACCAACTGGAATCACGAGTCTTTCATGCGCAAAGAATTCATTAACTACTGTCAATTTCTAACTACAGTATACCTTTCTCTATAAATGGGCTTTATATCCATCCCTAAGAAATCACACCACCATTTTTATGTTGAAAATAGTTTACTACAAGGTTACATTATAGATGGGCCTACCAGATCAGCACAGACTGCAAAACAAGTATAACAAAAGAAAAGCTACTACTAGATTATCCAACCCTCAGGCCAAAGAACAGAATATTCCTGAGGGATAACCAAAACTTAATACAATTACAATCTTTTTGCATCATTTATCAAAATATTTATTGAGTATCAGCTGTGATATAAACAATAATAACCAGTGTTCCACGGAGTTTCCTGAGGGGGAGCGTCCCTTGTCGGGGATGCGTCTCGGGGACGGGGGGACAAGGGTTCTAAGTTTGGGGACGACGGGGGGACGGCGGCGGGGGGGCGGCGTTGATATACATATCGTACTTGAATAACTAGTTATAAAAAGATGTTTCAGAATAACATTTCAAATTAAACTTTGGAAAATTAGTAAAATTGCAAATACTATCATTTGGAATACTCAATACTTGAATACTATTAGTAATCAAATAAAATATTAAAATTTGACAAATGAAATTGTCGAATTTGAGATTTCTATTACATGAATATCGAAAATATGACATGTCACATCATAATATCATATCATAATCATAATGATAAAATTGATTACAATGAGTAGCATGAGTACATTGATATGAATATCATAATCAAAATAAGTACAAAATGCAAAAATGTAGTGAAGGGAGGCCTCTAATCATCCCCAAACTCCTCATCACTCGAACTGCTGGAATCCTCGCGATCAAGCGCTGTCAAACTAACACCAACCAACCCTACATCTGAAGCTGAAACTGGAGCATCCTCATCAATCTGTTATGGCTCCTCTGGGTCTACATCCCACCGTGCTGCTGGACTCTCTTTGTACAAAAGTGATTTGCGGTCAATGAGACGCAAAGCACTATGTACAGCCACAAGCTTCTCTGCTCTCCTAGAGGTAAGTTTGTTCCTCTTAAGAGAGTGGATGAAGCTATATGTAGACCAGTTCCTCTCAGCAGCTGAAGAACTAGAAACCTGGGATAACAATCGGATGGCTATAGTGGGAGTCAAAGATCCTAATCCATGGCAAGTCCACCACAAAATTGGGTCCTCCTGTGCCATAGTTTGCATATCCATCTTGGCTGCATCTGAATAACCACTAAGAGTGGCAAATTTGGTCCACTCAGTACGAATCACACTGGCATCTACACCATCATACATCCTCTCAATGCACCTGAAGAACCCTGCCTTCACCTCTACATCCTCTATCGGTGTTACTCTACCAGGCCTAGTCAAGTACCACTTAGGATTAAGTGCATAGGCTGCCATGTGCAAGGGAGTGTTGAGCTTCTCCCATCTCCTGTGAATGATTGGCTGAATGTGCTCGTGGTAGAATGCTAATGTAGGGTCCCTCTCTCGCACAAGAGCCCTCATCTGATCAAGCATAGAATCGATGCACTCATACACCTCTCCAAGGCTAGGTGCATTCGCATCCCCATACCTGATAACCTGGAAAACTGGTTTAATGATGGCGACAATATATTTTGCATCAGCCCAGAACACATCACTCTTCACTATATCCTTCACCCTCCTCCCCTGCTCTGTCTTAGACTCGGCCCACCTACTCCAATCTGCTGTCATGACCATGAGTTGCAGTGCCTCTTGCAACTCAATCATTCTGTCTAAGAGAATGAAATAGGAAGCATATCTCGTATCAATAGGTTTCAGGAACTCCTTCTTAGCGAAGGTCCTGAAGAGTGCATGTGATGTGTGGTGGTTGCAGATAAACATCTGCACATCTCTCGCATCATGAACCACTGCTCTAATCCATTCAATCTTTCCCATGTCCTCAAGTGCATTGTTCATGGCATGCACACAACATGGGGTCCACCAAATATGCCTATAAGTAGCCTCAACAAGTCTCCCTGCAGCTTTGCACACATGTGCAGCATCTGTCACAACTTGGACCACATTTTGTGGCCCAACCTCCTCAATAGCATCCCTGAGAACCTCAAACTGAAAATCAGCTTCTTTGCGATGCCCTAAACAATCAACTGCCTTAAGAAAATATGGGCCCTCAGTACATGTAACCATGATGTTAATGAGTGGACGATGGCTAATGTCCATCCACCCATCCATGACTATGCTGCATCCTGTCTTAACCCAACACTCCTTCATCTTCTCCATCAACAAATTGATCTTGGAATAGTTCTTATCCAAGATTGTGGTCCTCAATTTCGTCTCACCTGGTGGCACATATGATGGTCCTCCCTTTGCCACCATCGATATCATATCCTTAAAATAAGGAGATCGGACAACATGAAATGAGATGCCATTGGCAAAGAAGAACTTGCCAATGGCATCATCTATCTCATCCTTGAGCTGCACATTAAACAAATCTGCAATGGGGTTACTTTGAGTTTGACTTTGCAATTTCCGTTTCACCCTCCCCTCTGCTGCATAGGCACTAGAAGAAGAACCTGGTGTCCCTCTTACTCTCGTCTGCAAAGTATGGCTAGATCTTTGTTGCTGGCTATGCTGAAGCTGTGTCCTTTGAGACAAAGTAGTAGGCACAGGTGCAACTGGAGTATCATCAGGAACACCCCATAACTTATTTATTTCAACTTTGAATTTCAGGTTTTCTAGTTTTATCAAAAAACGACATATCCCCACACCTTTTCCTTTAGTGGAAAGAAGGTGTGCATTAACTCTAGTGATGCTGCCATACCACCCCTCACCACAAAAGTTGCACTTCCACCTCCTTGTGCTACCAGATGTTGCCCCTTGGTTGCCTGCTTAGATCTTTTGTTGCAAATTGTTTGAGAGGGGAACTGGGATCAAAAGGACCCGTAGCATACTTTGCCAATATTGCAAAAGGGCAATTTAAAGTACTTGCTTCACTTGCCATGGAACTAGTTTGGATTTCATGCTCAGCCCCATGGTCATCCCCCTCCGCCTCAGGGTCATATTCAGGATCAGCATCACTATGTGAATCAGAATGAACCTCATCCTCACTCATGTTGATGTCATGAGAGCTCATCATGACACTGCAATAAACAAATAAATTCTATAAGTGCCTAGTTTCAGCCTAGTTTAACAAATTTTAAAATAAAAAATTTTAAAATTTCATGATGAATCTTGATGGAAAGATGAAAAAAAGAACAATGAGCCTTGAAATGAAAATTAAAAATATGAATATGCATTTGCAGCCATGTATATGAAATTATGATTAATTTTTTAATCATAATTTCATAGACATGTGGCTGCAAATGCATATTCATGTTTTGATTTTCATTTCAATGCCCATTTCAAACATCAAACTACATTTTCAAAATGAATGTAAAAAGTTAAACTAAAAACTTGGAAAAGTTGAAAACAAAACAAAAAAAAAATTGAAAAAACTAAGAAAAAGAGTCATAAAACCCTACCATGTGCTTGAAAAATCCTTCAAAATTGGTGTAGAATGCTTCTCTTCTTCTTCTTCTTTATCCTTCTCACCCCTCTTGCACTTGCAGCACCTCAAACTCACTCTTTCACTCACTCTTCTCACTGGTTTTCCTCTTCTTCACCTAGCTGCTCAAAACATCAAATGCATATGCGAGTTAAAAAATGAGCAATTAGAGACTTTTAATTCATTTAGAGGCTTTGAGATGGGTCCCACAAACCTTTAGGGTTTGACCCCAGGCACAAAGGCCAATAAAAAATAAAGAAATTTTAAAAAAGTTGGCTTTTATTAACGTCCCAACGCGGGAGACTTCTAGGCATCTTCGAGACGCTCGAGGGACGCTTGGGCATCCCTGAGACGTCTCGGAGACGCCCAGGCGTCTCCCGCGTCTCCAAGACGTTTCTCACGTCCCGGCAGCGGTGGAGGGATAGCGGAGGGACGTCCCCTTGGCGTCTCCAAGTCCCCGAAACGTCCGAGACGGGGGGACAGCAAAAAAAAGGGGGGGGACGCGTCCCCGTGGAACACTGATAATAACTAAATATAAATCCCATTGTTTTTGTCTACATTGTCAATTTCCATTTCATAACTATCTTTAGTATCAGCACATCCATCCTTATCCTTGCTGAAACAAAGATAATGCTCTATCTCCAAATCATCCTTATTTTCATGATATATGTTTCCCACACTGCCAGCAATGAAGTCAGGGGAATCCAATCCATAAATGCACAAATGTTCATCTTTTTGTTCTTCATCTTAACTATCATCAGCTTCAGGGAAAACTTTAGTGGCGAATCTTCGCCAATTGGCAAATAATTGAAATTGGGACCTCCAAAAATGGCGAATAGTACACGCTAAAAAGGATGTTGAATCGCCAGGTTTTTACAAAAAAATAATTTTGTCCCAATTAATTCGCCTATTTAAACGATGCATCATTGGAACTAATTCGCCAGTAGTTTATACTGTAATTAAGAATACTAATTATATTCGCCAGTAATATTATATTCCTACTATTAATTTTGGGGCAATATCGCCACTAATAATAAATTACCATTTAATTTTGGGGCTTTTATTTATTGCCATCGATTAGCTTTTTGATCGGATGGCTGTAGGTTAATTCCACGACCTAATACGCATGTGCCTTTTAAAAGGCTTGTTGAGGCCCGAAATTTGTTTTGGGCTACACGATTAAATCTAACCATGTAGCCCAAAACAAATTTCGGGCCTCAACAAGCCTTTTAAAAGGCACATGCGTATTAGGTCACGGAATTAACCTACAGCCATCCAATCAAAAAGCTAATAGATGGTAACATTTTCACTTTTCATTTAGTCTAAATTTTAAAGTGATATTTTTAAAAAAACACTTAATCTGTGTGTGCTCCAATGCATTTTCGATAGTGAATTTATGCTTGGAGGTGAGGAGCGCGTCGAGGCCATTGTCCCCGGAGCCCGCGAGGGAGCGTTGCCCGTCGACCCCCACAAGGGGGCTCTGCCCCCTTGACCCCCCGCAAGGGGCGCTGCCCCTTGACCCCGCCGGTGGCTGCCGCCCCCGGGCCCCTACTTCAATATTTCAAAAAACAAAAAAAATATGGGGGAACTGCGCCAACCAACTATGCAAATTTTTAAACGAGAGATTCGCCATTGTAATTAATCTTTTTAGTGATTATTCGCTAGGATTCGCCACTATGATTATTGTTTTTACCAATTATTCATTAAGATTCACCAGGATTTTACAATTTGTTTTAATAATGTGCATAGATTCGCCAGGAAAATTAATAATTTTTTTCAAATAAAAGGAAAGATTCGCCAGGATTTTATACCTTCGCAGAGGGAGGGGTTTCTTAAAGTTATCCCTGATCAGCTTTACAACCATTTTGTAATGGCCAACCCCCGAATGTATTTTTTTTTTGTCTTCTAACTTGCTGCAATTCTGATTTTGTGTTTTGTTTGAAGATATTTTGCATTGAGATTCATATTCCATTCATAATTGGGCTTGCATAAAGTAAATAAAATAAAGTACTGAAAAAAGAGGTAGAATCACTAACAAGAGAACTTCCAGATCTTTTAGGAAACTGTTTTTTTGATGAAAGATAATTTTCAGACTTGCAAAAGTATATCAAAAGTTCTAGAAATACATTTTCAGACCTGGAATGTTGTTCATTCAGCAAATAGAGTCTTCTTAATGATAAAACACCCTCCACAGCTAGCACAACAGTGAACCCTTTGAAGTCTCAACGCCTAAAACAATGTTTCCAGACCTTGACACAGGCTCAGAGCAACCTATACAACAGTAGGTTCATTCTGGAAGAAAACCCTCAGAAATGGGCGCTCCCTGTAAAGGGCGACTTGCCTTTAAAATTCAGGTTTTGCTCTAAAAATATGTGCAGATATATGCTCCTGGTCGCCTTGGCAAGGGGTTTCCAATAAGATAATACCCAGTTTGCAAATTCGAACCTCGAAGGAGTTATGAACAATATATCAGGTTCAGCCTGCGAAGTTCGACCAGCTCAAAGAAATTCAAATCTCACTTAAAAATTGCCATCCAGCACTTGATTGAATCGCCTTGATGAGAGGTTGCTCAGGAATCAATACCCAAATTGAAAGCTTAATCCATTTATGAGTAATGAGCAAAAATAAGAGTTCAGGTTCAAAAAACCAGGTGCCCAGAAATCATTAAAATAATCACCAAATAGCCACTAAACTTCACCAAGACAATGCAATGTCATCAGAAGCCAAAATCTCACAATCCAACTTCAAAATATGATCAAAATCTTCAATCCAAAAGTCTGAATCTGCAACATTGAAGCACCAATGAAGCCTCTGAGTGAGACCTCCAAAAACTCTCCTAATGTTGTCTTTCAAACACAAAGACAGTGTGATCTACAGAGGTTTCCGTCCCTACAAACCCTTGTTTCCTCCAAAGCCAAGCTTCCAGAGAAATGCACAACCAAGTTTCATAATCCCAGCATAATGAAAAATGAAGCTTTTTTTTTCCCTTATACCTCCTTCATTCCAACACCCCAACACTTTAGCTTATTTTAATTTATTTTAAAATCTTTTCATTCATTCACTTGGGCGCCCAAAATATTAGCCTCATTTAAAAGATATAATTTAAAATCTTTTTACCCCCAACATTAGCTTTTTATTTAAAATTTAACTCTTTTCTCTTCATAGGCATCCACCCTCTTAATGCAATATAAAATACTTTAAAAGCTCTTTTAAAAACGACTTCAAGTCATCATACTAGGCATCAAGGTACAAAATAGTCCCCCTCATGACCCTCAACGAATAAATATAAAGTCACTTTATTAAAAATCCAATTTTCGAAAGAGGAATAAAATATTAAAATGTCTCAACCTTAGAAACTGATGCCTTCACTGAGAAATGTTGTTGAGAGACAACCCTGATCGGGTCCAACCTGCCCTGGATGACTTACTATTTTTAGAAAGTCCTAAAAATAGTAAGTAGTGCTCTGAAACTCGAATCGGAGGGAAACTAAGGAGCTTGAAAGGGCTCACCAAAGACTGAAGCGTCGTACCAGACCCCCTGCTAAAAGTAGCACTTACTAAAAATAGTAAGTGTACCCAAATCAACCCTAATTGAAAGAGGACGTCATAAAATGGGGACATTACACATTTCTTTCCAGAACAGGCCACCACTGAGCCTGTTTTAGTTCTGATTTGTATATCACTGTGACCCCATTCATCATCCAGCAGTGTGTAGAACCTGTCTTTAAGTATGTTTAAAACCATTGTAACCTGCAAAACAGTTGAGAGAACAGTGAAATCACAACAAGATTCCATAAGGCGCCTTCTTTTGCCATGAAATACTTTGTCATTCATCACTCTCCATATGTGCCAATGGATTTTACAAGATAAAACAAGCCAGATTTTATAACTTCTTTATCAATATTTTTGACAAAACAAAATAGAATTTCTCGCCAAGTTATAACACTTTTATCATCCCATCCCAGGGTATCCACCAAAAACATGGACCAAAGACTTTTATCATAATGACATTCAAAAAAAAGAAGATATTCAAAAGATTCAGCAATATTACATAATAGACATATCTATAAGGGACAAACCCAACATCACTAAGGACAAACCCAACAGCCAACCTTTTCAAAATAAGCAACCATCTAAAGCAAGACTTTTGAGGTTCAAGCCAACTAGACCAAATATGACTTAAGATGTAATTTTGTTCTCTATTAGACAAATTTTTCCAGTTACTGTTCATAATGGAGAAAACTTCCTGAGTAGTACTCGTGTAAGAATCTCAATACAAATAATCTTAAACTCTGTAAAACTTTCAATGCAATAATCTTCATTGTACGCAACCTAAGAATCTCAATAATCAAATCATAACAATCTCAAATAGATTTGCATCAATCATAAACCCAATATACGCACTCCACAGATAAAACTCAACCTCTCAACAGAATATAATTTATGTCAAGTTGCAATAAAAGGTTCAGAACATCAACATTACATACGCCTGGGCGTTGGATCAAGAGGTGATAAGGAGCTCCGCCCAGATGGCGTCGCTCAATATATACTAATGAGTTGGCTTGAATCCCGTCACAGAAGAATGCGTGTATTTTCTAGTGCTCCAGTGAGAGCAGTCGGTATGTCAGCAACTCTCGTCAAGTTTATCAATGCCGCCACTAAGTGATGAGTTATTTCTTACAAGTGCCAATCTGCATTGATATTCGCTCCAATGTCGATTTGCTCCAATGTCAATGTTCACTCCAGTGTCGATCTGTACATTGCGTTTTACTCCATACACGCCTAGCTAAGACTCCTTGATGAATGCTAATCTGTAGATGGCCTCGGCCAGAGGATTTCGCTCTCCCAGATAGATGCGGAATCTCCAAATGTATTTGCTATCCTCAGAAATTGATGCTCATCACCTGTAGGAATTGATTCTAAGTGAGCATCGATGAAGGATAAGATGAAATGGAGAATGATGACGGATGAGATTAAACACGAATTTATCCAGGTGCAGCTACGCCCACCTGAATGATCCTTCTAAAGTGAACTATGTCCTCCCTGTTCTGAAGGCCAGACCAAGTCCAAATTCGTGATATCTAATTCTAGGTAGAAGCCAAGTATAAATACTAGCTAATCCGCCACTTCAAATGAAGTCGGCCAGAACAACAATAAACAAAAATAAAAATTTAAACTTCAAACTAAAATGGCGCCAACCACAAACAAGTCGGACACAACTAAAATTATTCAATTATTGATTAGTGTTGAAAAACACTAGTTAATACATGTCGGCCCAGCTCAGGAGAAATATGGAACATGACAATTCGATAGATCCTTTTAGGAGAAAATTCAGATAGGGTTGAGCCATCAGTCCATTTTATGTTATCCAAGATTTCAGTATTGAAGTTCATCTTGACAGGAAGTTTCCCACTACATAAGCCTTTACAAAGAACAAAAAAGGTTCTCCTCTAAGAGTCAGCAATTGAAAATCAAGATTGAACATGCTCCCATGTAATCAATTTTCCATTACTGTATGTCTTTAAAGTCTTTGATACCTTTTGAAACCCATAACATAGCATAACAGCCTTGTAGCAAAGAAAGAGGCCTATTCTTGCAAGCCAAGTTCCACCAAATAGACCGGAAGGTGACAAAACTCCCTTCCTTCCTACAAAATTCCTCAGGCCCAAAAATTAAGTGCTTCACCGACTCCCAAGCCCCCTTATATACTCTGAAACACTGCAGACCTAGATAGTTTCACTGAAAACTTACCAAAACGTATATCATTGTGACGTAAACCCTACTAGCTCCTACAATTATTTTCAACAACTAACACTCTATTATTCAAGAAAAAAACACTTCAAGGTTAAGATCCCTCTGAAGCCTTAAGGATCCACTTAGCAACTAGGGTAATATCTTGAAGCTTCAGATCTTTTAGGCCCAAGCCCCCTTTTTCTTTTGATAAATAGCACCAATTCCAATTAGTTGTATGACTCTTTTTGTTTCCTTTTCTATCTGACCATAGAAAAGTCTCAGATTATCCTCTAAATTTTATATCTTTGACTATTTCCAAAGAGCCAAGTGGAAGCATAATAGATACTGAAAAAAGAAAGAACCTTTTGACAAAATTGTACCCTACCAGGTAATGAAAAAAAGTTTCCTTACCATTTCATATTTTCTTTTTCAAATATTTTTAAAATTCATTCCCACATGTCCTTAAGGAAAGGATCAACAACAAAAGGAGCCCCAATTATATTACGACTTTATTTGGGCCAACCCATTTCCAACCCCATTGGTCAAATCATTTAGGAGGAGAATCCTTTCAACTTAATACAACAAATTTGCTATTAGAAATCTTTGGTCCTTAGACAATGCAATATTTATTAAGTCTATTGATGATATTACAACACTCTCCTATAATTTAGAAAACAAAGATGTATCATCAGCAAATTCAGTGTTTATTACTTCACCATTAACAAGGAATGAAATGCACTTGACGAGGGGGCCCAGTGAGGTCTCTCTTAATAAATAATGTAGTGCCTCAAAAGCAATAACAAACAAAGCAGGGGCTAGTGGACATCCCTATCTTATGGATCTTTGTAGGGCAAAGTTCACCACTGATTTCAATCTAAGCAAAATAATCCTTAAAAAGAATTTCCACCATACTTTAAAAAAAATCAATATATCTTAACATTACCATGAGAACAGAAAGCAATTTGGTCTTATCACAAGAATTTTCAAGTCCAAAAGGAACATGCATGCATCCTAATTAGTGGTTTTGGCCCAATCCAAACCTTCCAAGCTAGTCACAAGATTTTCTAAAATGTATCCACCTTTAAATAACTTAATTTGGGTAGGAGAGATTATTCTTGGGAGGATAGTGGAGAGCCTCATTGCAAGTAACTTAGCCAATATTTTCAATGATAATTGAGAAGGGTGTTAGGAATCCCAATTCTTGATAAGAATTTTGTCCCCATCCTTAGGAATCAATATTATAACCTCCTTATTAATCTCTTTTCCAAAAGACCCTTCTCTAGAGCTTCCTTATAAGCTTCCACTAAATCAAAAATGATCCAATTGAGGTTAGATTTGTGGAATTGTCATGATCCCAATATTGTAACTTATGGAAAATACAATAAATATCAAAATTATAAATTTCAATTTAAATATTATTATCATAATGCTATATCAACGATACTATTTAGCAAATACAATAGAGACAAGATACATAGTAAAACCATAAATATGAGTAATTTAATTATAATTATCAGAAGATAATATTATAATTAAATTATCAAACACCATATTATAAATATTAAAATATAAAACAGTTTAAATATTATAATCATATCAGATATTAAAATTAAATATAAAATACGAAACCATAAATCTTAAACGATTATCATTATGATGGATAAAAGAGATATAATATTTTAAATATGAAATATGATGAAGACAAAACCAATCGTCCTCTTAACTGTTCAATCCTTAGCATAACATTTTTATTATTGATGATTTGAGCTGTGAGAACCGACGACACTTCCAACTGCTGCTGCTTTGTATGGTGAGAACGAGATCTTCAAACGACCATATACCTCCATCATAATGGTGGATATAAAGATGGATGCAATACCGTCGATATCTTCTTGATCGCCATATTTATAGATACACTTCTGTATAAATCAAGAAGCAAAGCTATCATGGTCCATGTCAAAAGCAAGACCAAGTATTTGCCGACATTGTTAGGCATCGCTAACGACTCAAAGACAACGAACCATATTAATAAAAGGGCATAAAACCAGAATTAATTACCGAAACTGACAAGCACCCTTTCAATTGCTAAAGAGTCGTGACTAAATAGAAAGACACGACTGCTCACAAACATAGAAATTAAGGATGGAGAAGTCGATTATGGGGAAGAGGGAGTAAAGAGAAGACGAGCAAGGAGTAGAACACAATCACAGCGAAATCAGGTGAGGGATTCCCACTTAGCCATTAATCTTCTAATATCCAAATATCAGATTGATTATTGTAACAATACTGGTAGCATATATTAGAATTATAGTGTGCATTTTCTGGGCCATTAATAATCCATGATCTCTGGAAACTGATCCAACTTATTGCATTGACTATGTCCAAATAATGAATCCCTCTGGCCAATAAATATAGCTGCAAACCTGACCTGTATAACTAGCCCAGACTAGGAACTGAATATGTGAGGAACTGAATATGTGAGATGGTTGAGAACTCCAATAGGATTATTTCTGAGTACGTTGTGTTGCCTTTATGCTAATTTCCTGTTCACTTATGTTAATTAGTAGAAATGTTGGAAGAACTAACATGCTGCAGATGTATATAGGTTTCTCCTTTAACTCAGATTTGATATATGAACTAGTCTTGCTTATTCCAATTGTTAGTGCCTAGATATCTTCAATATCAGCATAATGATACTTGCTTTAAAATGGAATTATAGTTCTCTTTAGAATTATCATAATTATATTTATGGAATAATTTGATATGAATTGGTGAATACAATTATGATTGAATGCTTAAAGATTGAATAATGAATACAATTGAATGCTGAAAGATTGTCTTCATGAATCTTATTGGGAGGAAGGGTGTGAGAGAAGTGGTGCCTAAAAACCCCACTTAAGTCCACCCCCGGAACCCAATGCAGGGATGGACCCTGGAGGGGTGGAAATTCCACTCATAGTCCGCCCAGTCCCAAGGCCTGGGTGGGCCATGGAGGGGTGGGGGTTCCACTCATAGTCCGCCGCAGCCATGGAGGGGTGGTAGGCTCGAGCCACTTATCTGCTCCCCCGACTGTCCCCAGTAAGTTAAGTGTCTTTAGAGGTGATGACGTGGGTAGAAGGTACAAGTGTTTCCACTAAGCACGCCACTCCAAGGATGGAATGGTCCTAGTTGGACGTTCAGCTCGAGGCCAAGGGGTTGGTTGTCCTGATCGGATGCTTGTTCCCTTGGGCTTAGATGGATAGCTTTGGGCGGATCTACCCATGCCACTCCTCAGCTGTCTTCATCATTGCTTTTGTGATTATGTTCATAATTTGGATATCTAGATATTAATGGTAACAAGACATGCGTATTTGTGTGGAAATGTTTGTTCATATGGTGAATGCAGATTTCAATCAAAGATCATTTTATTAAAGAAAACATTTATTTGAAAAGAAGAGGCCCTAAACCTAATCAACCAACGAATTCTAGGGCAAAGTCGGATAAGGGACATTACAAGAATTCAACGAGGAGACCATCAGCACCAAGAGATTTCTCATTCTTAAAAAAGTTAGACCCTACAGAGCTCTTCCAAAGTAATTTCCTTCTCCAAGTCACTGGCATCCTCCTTGCTCAATTTCTTAGGAATGATTTTCAAGCAAAAATGTTTGGCCTCCTCACTCTCTCTATTGTTACACTCAGAGGAAAATAAATCTTCATAAACACATTTTGGAGGCCTTGGAAAGATCTCCCCAAATCATAATAGGACCAACCAACTCTCTAGCAAATTTAACCATTAGAATATTTTTGAAATATTTAGTACCATTATCCCTCCTTTAAGTAGTTCATCTTAGCTCTAATCTTGACCCCTTGAGCAACTACACTTTGGAGGCATCCGATCTTATGCTAAGTATCTACCAATTCACTCTATAATGGAGCGTTCTCAAGATACTTTTGTAGGAGGTATTTAGTTCTAATTAGAAGCTTTTCTAGGATCTTCTCCTTTCTTTTATTATCTAAGGCTTTCTTTTTCACCACATGACCAACAAAAAATCTCCAGCTATTAGTCATTTTATTTTAGAAGTCAATTGCAAATTGAGAAGAGAGAATAGCTTTATTGATGTTTCTAATAGTGACAATCCCATTTTTGCAATTTGTATCAACAAACAAGTTGACATTCAACTTGTATAGCCCACCATTAAGGTTGAAATCCTAATTATTGCCCTCTTTGATTTGGATGGACATTTCAATAGGATATTGGTCAGATTTGGTGGATGGGATCACTTGCACACAAATATTATCATTCACATCCGAAACTAGAACAAATATTTATGAGTATAGAATCTATCCCATCTGAAGTAGACTCTTTACCAAACTAGTGAACCAAATACCCCTACTATCAATCTTTTTTTTCTAAGGGGTTAATTATAGTGTTACCCCGAGTTTCCGGGATGGGGACGGCAGGGGACGGCGAGACAAGTCCCCAAGTCCCTGATTTTTCAAGTCAATTTTGGGGATGGCTATATAAAATATAGGAAAATTTTAAATGTATAGGGAAATTTTAAATATTCATATGAAAACATGGATTAAGCACGCATATATACATTATAGAACCTTAGCATATAACATTTGTGTTAAAAATTCATTGTCAATACTCAATATGCATTCAGACTTCAGAATTCATTGTCAATATGCATGTGATATTAAACAATAACATACAAGTTATAAATGTATAACAAAATGCCCAAAGGCTACATTGCTGCCATGTAGTTTTTTTTTCAATTATGATATGAAAATCAAAATAAAAAACAGAGTACACTACTGCCATCCCCTAGCCGTCCCCTATCCCCGGGACGGTGACAAGCGGATTTAGACCCAGGGACGCATCCTCGGGTAACACTGGTTAATTACATTAAGAGATCTTTTTACTTTGGATCAGTAATATAATTCATTACCTTTTCAAGCTACAATGTTACCCCCTACATTATCCCATAATTCCATGAAATTTTGAAACAAGGGGACAAGGGACAAAGGGATGGGGGGGACCAAGGACATTGATTTGAGAATGACAATTAGTGGCACATTAGGTAGGGGTTTTGGGGCGACACCCCCAATAGGGCCAAGGGGCAATGCCCAAATTAAGGCCTTCAAAACCATGCAAACCTTCATGGCGCGTGCCATTTCTCATAATTTTATCACTATGTTTTCTCTAATGCCAGTTCCTTGCTATTTCTGACCAAATCTTCATTCTTCAAAGAACTAACAATGAAGCAAGAAAGTCTAAACAGTCTAAATGATGAGAGCTAAGAAATGCATGACAAGAAAATTGTCATTCTTGAATCTTTTTATTTATTTTCTTTTTTGTTTTCTTAGTTCTAGTAGATAAGTTTTTAGAAACTCCTAAAATAGTCAACAAAAACTCACAAATATTTATAAAAACTTCATGAGAACAAAGATTCACTACCATTACCACTTCCTCTACTCTTTACTTTTAGGGTTAGGGCTACAGTCCACTTTTCAATATAATAATTTAAAAAACCCCACTTTTTTGTTGTTTCAAAAAGGGGGGATGACCACAAGCTTTTGGACACACAAATGACAAAACAAAGTTTTTTGTAGGTCTCACAAACACCCCCCCAATGTACCCATCAGCAAGGACGCCATAGAGATATCCCCTCTCTAAGTGAAACATTATAAGGGCAAGTCCCCATGCAGCCACTTAGCTTATTTTGGCTAGCAGCCACTGCTCAACTTATTTAGGAATTATTTGTGAAGCTGGTGGCCCTATGAATATTTAATTTTTCTGCTTATTTTTAAATAGTCATCTTAAATTTGCATTTATAGTATTGATAATAGTTTATGTGCTTAGAAATTGGAAACAAATATTTAAAAAGAGGGCAAGAAGTTTGTGGAGCCACGTGGCTTTTGGCAATATGCAGTTGCTGCTTATTTTTAGCACCTCCTTTTTCCCACAGCTTATTTTTAATACCTAAACAGTAGCTACTCCATTAAAATAGGGAAAGATTCCAAATTATCCTTTTCCCATAGTAAAAATTTTGCATGGGAACACTACAGCTGCTTAAATTTAAGCAGAAAACACATTTAAGCAGCCACATGGGAACATGGGGTAAGGACACCCCTTGCTTGTTGGCGGCAATAGGGGGCAGCAAGGGTACATTTCCTTGGCATCCTACCATCTCAAGGACATCACTATCCCAAAGAAGGCAACTCTTGGGGTACCAAATTCTAGTGGAACACTACTTTATCCTGCTTATGCTCAATCATATTAAAATCTCCCCCAATAATCCAAGAAACATTGGGAAGTTTGGAGGACAACCAACTCCACAAATCACATCTATCCTTATAATCATATGGGACATATAAGGAGCATACGCCAAATTGAACTTCATGTTTCTCAAAAACAACCCAAACCACTTTATTATAGGGGGGACAACTAGACTTAACATGAGATCACCAGCTAGGGGACAATAAGATTGCAAACCACCCTTTCCTTCTAATGATTAGTAGACAAAAAGGAAAGATTCCACCAACCAAATTTCAAATTACATTCAAGCAAAAAACCAACAAATTTACCTCCTAAAGCAATAGACAATCAAGATTGTCTTTAGAATTAAAAAATGCTCTCAAAACATATTTTCTATCATGAATTTCCAAAACCCTAATATTCCAACTTGCACATTTTAACTTCATTTAGAAATGGGAGGAAAAGAAGCCTTTTGAACTTTACATAATATGTCAATACAACTGAGAATTTTTTTCTTCTTCCCCTTTTCCCCCTTCTTAGGGTTTGTAGAAGTAGACACTATTTGTTTTCTTTTTTCCTCCTCTTGTAAAGCGAAGGTATGTTCTACTAACCTCATTTCAAAACATCTCCTGAACAAAAAAATTATTATCTCTATTGGAACAATCCACAATGGCCTTTTGTCTCTTAGACTTCCCCATGAAAATTGGGTGGGCTTTCTCATTAGTTACCATGCCTCCAATGTCTCGAATGACAAGGAGGGCTCGAGTAGCTTGAGGCACTGAGGTTTTGTTTCCCCTTTTAAGCGACTCAAGCACTACTTCCTATGCATTTTTCTTTTATGGAGGTTCATCTTTATTCACAATTTGACAAGTCTTTGATTTATTCATAGAAGGAGGCTTCCAATGAATAGCAACATATCCCTCAGACAAAGGGCCCATTATTTTTGTGAGGGCTTTCCTTCATATCTATAATACCCTCACAAACATCTTTTGTACTTCCTCCGAAGAAGGGGCGACACTATTAATACAAGGTCACTATTCACCCCTCTTAAGTTAATACCAATTTCTCCCTAAGCAAGATTTTTACCATCTATAGGTCTACTAGTATTCATAGGAATTTTAGCAAAAATCTTTCCTTTGGTGAGAATAATTTTTGCTTAAAAAAGGCATTTAAACCCTCAAGCATTTCCACTTTACATTGAATCATGTTATTATCAAATTGAAAGAACAAAATATCAAGAATAGCTACTTCAAGGATAACAAAAATCAAAACCCCGGCATTCATATAAGGCTATGTGGATCTCATATCTTCCAACTATACAATATTTCCCAACAATTTAAGGGCATGCAGAATTGATGACCAAAGTTGGGGGGGTTGAAATTTTAGGACTGAATTAGACAAAACATAACAAGAGGTTTCTTTAGGATTCTAGGAAATAGCCCTAAATACTAATTTAGCCATGTTCCAAAACTCTTTGTTTAAGACCTTTTGCATATTAGAGATTTTGAAGAAAACCGATAAATAAGCCATGTTGAATCATTCTACAAAACAAAACATAAATGCCAATTTTCTTTCCCAACACATTAGCTGTCTAGTTATTGAAGAATCTTCTTGAGGGTAAATAATCTTAATTTGAACAAACAAAAAAGATATCAATGCTTTTTAACGTTTCTTCTTCTTTCTTCAATACTTTGACAATATCAAGGTTAGGCTTCATTGGAAGTGTGTTGTATGCTTTCCATGTTTAATAGTCAAATAGATGCATGGTTTTAAAGCATTTATGAACCACTTTTGATGTGCCTATTAATAACTGCACAAGCTCAAGGGTGAAAAAGATTTTTATCATTGTATTGTGAATGTTTGAGTTTCTATGCAATAGTGAAGAAGGTTATTGTACTAGATTTTTTACCTAAAGGGTTTTCCCAAGAGAAATGTTGTGAAAAAAAAAAAATTATTTTCTTAAGTTTCTATATGCATTGTGTTTATTTCTCTTTCTGATAAAATGAATTCATGAATTATAATAAAGATGACAATGCATACCAGATACAGGAGTAAAATATCTTTACTTGCACATGAAATCTAAGTAGCCGGTTCGGGTTCGGGATCGCCAGTTCGGCAAAATTTTTTGGGGGGTGGGTTCGGTTCATCTTGGGTTCTTTAGTACAAATTACAAAAACATGTAAATATATATATATATATATATGCAGCCTAGAAGCATGAATTAGGATTAGAATATCACATAACTGATAACATCATATAAACAACAAAACCACCATAAACTTGAATGTCATTTAAAACATGCATGATAAATATTCATTGTTCAAACTTCAAGTTCAATACTACAACACTTTTAAAGTTTTAATCATCATATGGATTCTCTAAATCATCCATATCAATGTCAACATTGACATTAGATGAAGTAGGAAGACTAGATGAATCACAAGTAGTGCCAATGGCACCATCACTAGCACTACTATTGTGCCCATGCTCCTGTTGGATATCCGACTCCTCATATGCAATATGTTGGGAACTGCAAGCATCCAAGTCAGTATCCTCTGGCACTATATCCCACAACTTCGTCTCCCCTTCCTTGTAGTTAGGTTGTTTGTGTGAAAGGAGACGCAAGTTGGAATGCACATATACTAAGTTCTCCGCTTTTTTTGACAGCAATTTATTGCGCTTTACTGAGTGGATGAAAGAATATGTGCTCCAATTCCTCTCAGATGCGGATGAACTAGCAACCTATGAAGACAAAGTAAACAATTAAAAATTTATAAATGGAATTATGAAACTTTTAAAACTAAAATATGAAAATTTATTAAACTTACTTGTGATAAAATTTTGATTGCAAGGGGCTGCAAATTTTGGAAGTATTGTCCATGGAAGTACCACCAAGAATGAGCATCCTTTAAG
Source organism: Sequoia sempervirens (assembly GCA_007258455.2). NCBI lineage: Eukaryota > Viridiplantae > Streptophyta > Pinopsida > Cupressales > Cupressaceae > Sequoia > Sequoia sempervirens. Next base: position 323,422,929 of record VDFB02105785.1, read on the forward strand.
AACCTATCACGGGAGGCATCAACATCTAGATGATTTGAGTGCACAAAATTAGTGAACTCATCCGTGACTACACTCCGCAAATCTCGATCAGGGAAGAGTCTCACAAATGCTGCCTTGTACCCTTCAACCACTTCTAAATCTCTATATGGAGGAAGCCTTCCTGGTTGTGAAAGAACCTGAGAGCTGTAGTATTTTGGAGTCAATGCAAAGGCAAGAAGGTGTAATGGAGTTGTCATTTTGTTCCATCTTTCTTCAACAATTGTATGCACTTGTTTGAAGAAAGTCTCTTCAGGGTCTTGCTCTCTTGCATTTATGGTGCACTTGATCTTCTCAAGCATTGAGTCTATACCATCATATATTTGTCCAATGCATGGCTTGTCCATGTCAGTATAGCGAATCATACTCAAAATGGGCTCGGTGAAGCTAAGGAGATACTCCACACGATCCCACCATGAGTCATCTAATATCATGCTCCTAATTCTTGTTGCTCTTTCAGTGCTGCTTTGCCTCCATATAGACCAATTGGTGCTAATCACCATGCTAGAAAGTGCTTGCCTAACTTTCACAAGTCGTCTCAAGACGATTGTATTAGAGGCAAAGCGGGTTTCTACAACCTATTGCAAATTAAAAAAAAATAATTAAAATTTAAAAATAAACTTTAAAGAAGAATTTAAATTAGATTGCACAATCAAATTATGAAAATCAGAAAATGACAAATGTAAATATTACTTCTCTTACCTTCAATAGCTCCAATTTTGAAAATGTTCTAAAGATCCCTTGAGACAAGTGGTGGTTGGTGACGAACATCTGAATGTCCTCAGCCTCAGTATACAATTGTTTGATCCATTCAATTTTATTCCCAATCTTTTGCAGCATAAGATTGAGTGAATGGACCGCACAAGGTGTCCAAAAGATATGTGAATATCTTTCCTCAACCAACAACCCTGCAGCTCTACAATTCTTCGCGTTGTCCGTTACAACTTGAACAACGTTGCGGGCTCCCACTTGCTCAATGGCTGCAATAAGAATATTAGCAATAAATTGCCCATCTTTTACTTGCCCCTCACAATCCACGGCTTTCAAAAACATTGCCCCTTTAGGGGACACCGCTATGACATTGATCAAAGGCCGATTTTTTGAGTCCTTCCAACCATCTGAAACAATGGACACACCTGTCTCAACCCATGAATCTCTTATAGGCTTCAATGCATCTTCAACCAACTCAACCTCCTTTTCCAATAAAGTGCTACGCACCTTCTCATAACCCGGGCCCTTGTACCCTTTTGGAGCTTCATTAACCGCTCTCAACATCTCTTTCCAATATGGAGAACGAACAACATTAAAAGATAATCCATTGGCATATATGCATCTTGCTACACATTGGTCGGCAAGGGCTCTACTCTCATTTTGAAATGCAACTTCCAAAGGTCCCTTTGCTCTCTTGTTTGCAAAAGGTTGTGCACTTTGAGCTTGAAGATTTGGAATGGCCATAAATGGGTGGTCTTCTACCACAATATTGGGATTGGGATTAGATGGGGGCTGCATTCCCTTTGATTTTTTTTTTAACAAAGGGTGATTTCCTTTTTGGGCTTCCCGTTGATCTGCTGCTTCTTGCTCCATAATGTATTTTGCAACTGTCTCAGGTTGAATAGGGGCATCTTTCTTTCCAGGGCAAGGTGAGATGCCTTTTCCACTTATGCCACACAAATGTGCTTTCACCCTATGGTATGAACTAGAATATGTAACTTCACACCCATTGCATTTCCAAACATAACCACCACCACCTAGAATCTGTCTTATCATTTCAACATACTGCCATAGAGGAGAATTTGCACTTGTTTTGAACTTTGGGTTTGGTTTAGCTACGGAGCCGGAGGTAGAACCCATTGACATTGTGATTCCTATGGCAATTTGTTTTGCAAACAACACATTCAAAATTTGAATGAAAACAAAATATAATAATTTTTTAAAACCTAGCTCTTTTGAATCTTGCACAATGCATACATTCATTATTCATAGAAGAATAGAAAAAAGAAAAACAAAAACAAAGTTTTTGTTTGTAAAACAAAAAAAAGAATGAAAAAACTCAAAAAAAAATGAGAAAAACTTACCTCTTTGCAAAAATATTCTTCAACTATCTTTGTGGCAGCCAATGAACACTTACAAATCTGTAGGAATGGCAATGCAGTCGTTTGTAGAAGCTTCAACAATCAATATTCAACTCCTTTTGTCAATCCAACAAGTTAAAATAAGAACTCAGCCTCTTGGAATGAAAATGCTTGTTTGCAAAACAAATGAATGAAAATGAGGTAGTTTAGGTGTTTAATTTGTTTTAGAGGTCACTTTTAGGGTTCCCTTGGGCGTGGGTCAAAGTCAAATTGAAGGAATTATTAAAAAAATACAAAAAAAAACACTTTTTGGTCGCCCAGACGCGCGGGTTCTCCTTGGGTTCGCCTTGGGTTCTCTCGGGTTCTGCTCGAGAGTTCGCCCGGGTTCTTCACCAGCGAACCAGGCCTCAAATACAAGGACCCTGGTCGAACCCACTGAGGGACCGGACCAGGACCTGAACCCAGTGCGAACCCGGACCAGGACTGAGCCCAGAACCAGGCGAACTGGCTACATAGCATGAAATTATTACAAAAGAAGACCAAAGATGGTAAGCCAAGGATCAAAGTGGATCCAACTAGATCATACCACTTTCCTTGACGATATAGAATCTATTTAAAGGATCCAACAATTGCCAAGAGGAACACAACCATCGACCAACCAACACTTATAACCATAGTTTGAGGACTCTACGAGTCCTAGAAAAGACTCTTGGGACTTGCGAGTCCTAGGGCTCACCGAGTCAACTCGCCAAGGACTCCCGAGCTGAGTCTTAGAGAGTCCAGGCTAGGACTCCCGAGTCCTGGTGAGTGGCTCGTGCAAGTCCTAGAGTCGGACTCCCGAGTCCCAACTTAGGACTCTTGGCATTGCCTGGAAACAATGAGTATGAATGATGAAATTTCAAATATTGAGTGTTTGAAGATCTTATAATATGTGTAATATTTGAATTATGAGAAATTGATAATCAAATTAGGCTCTTATGTTCTCTAACTGCATTAATTTATTTTAGTTTTTTTTGTAAAACTACGATTTTCTTCTTTGTCGAGTCCTTGCCGAGTCCCGAGTTTGAGTCCTATTTTGGGTTGCCGAGTCCATGTCAAGTCCAAGTTTTCAAACTTTGCTTAGAACTACCCAAAGCCAACAAACAAGTAATACATAGTTCAATAACCAATATTATCAAAACTTAATAATAGACATTGTACACTAACTACACATTGTTTCTATTGTACAAGTTTATCAAGCTTCTTTTTCCAACAAGCTTAACCATAAGCACTTTAGGGTTTGGGGAGACATGTTCTTCTTGAAGAGCACACAGAAAATATTGAGAGGCAGGGGGGGTGGGCGTGAATCAGTATTTTAAACTTTTAAAATTTGAAACCATATGAATCAGCAATCATAATATTAAGAGCAAACATTGAACAATATAAAGATTGATATTACGTGGAAAACCCTTTTGGGAAAAAACTACGGCAAAATATTGCTTTTATTTACTTCAAAGGGCACCAACCCAGATCACAAAAGTGAGCACCAACCCACTGAAAGCACCAACTCCAGCATGAGCACCAACTCACCGAAGAATATTACAACACTGTAACTCTTACTTCAAATTCAAATTGCACATCAACTCGATCCTTACATTGTCATTCAACATACTTCTTAACTTTTTGATATTCAAACAAAATCAAGGACTTCTCAAATACAAATCCACTAATGGAGAATGCAAAAACTGTAAATGTAATCACTCAACTATAGCATAACACGACCCACACTTATCCTTATATTTTTCAGTGAATGCCATTGAATGGCATAACCACAACACTAAAAATCTTCAACTTCAAGTCCAAAGCAATAGGAGGGAATAAATTAGAATAACCCGATTCTTTTTCAGCACCAAAATGACTAGTTTGGAAACGATTTGACCCCCAAAGACCTATATTAGCACAACACCATGACTTTTTCAAAAATGACTCCCACTATGTCTTTTCACTCAGCTCGACCATGACTTCCATGCACCCCATATAAACTCAGATGCAACACATCATCACCTAAGTTACCAGTTCGGGTTCGAGGACGGGTGCGGGTATGAGAACTCGGTACGTGGGTACGTAAAAATTTGTTTTAGGGGTTTGGGTATGTATGGGTACATGTGTATTATATATACAAAAAAATAAGAGAAATATACAAAATTGTAAAACTAAATCATTTCATAGTATGATACTTTATCATTGATCAATGCCAAATGCCAAAGATAAATATGAAATGCCAATTGATAGTTGAAAAATATTCAAATAAGCCATATCAATGATATCATATACGTCTATGTTCACCCAGCAAGTACCCACACGTACCCGCATACGAACCCGAACCGGGTTCGGGGCCTGCGAGTACGAACCCTGCAACTAGGATCTTCACCTTTTATTGATAATGAGTGGTCAGCAATATATGTGAATCCCACGAAGGAATTACTCATAAGCACAATTCTCCTTTGTTCGGCCAAACCGAAGACATTCAGCAACACACATTGAATATCTTATTCAAATTTCTATCCAACGTTAAGACTGCATACAGAGCACGAATATGCTCACACGACTAATTCCATGCATAGTCCACACTAAAGGTTACTCAAAAATAATCACTCAGCTCAAAAAAATGTTAACTCCTTAGGCAATGATAGAAATTGACCCAAACGACTCCACACTACATCCAAGAATTAGAGCGGATTTTTTTACACGCACCCACGTAGTAGAGTATTTTTGCTCACATCTTGCAACAACAAATAGAAATGCAAACATCACAAAAGAATTAAATCACACATTCTCACCCATAAATGAAAAACGGATACCATATGAAAATAAAATGCTTTGTAGGTTTAAAAATTTTGGATACATCTGCATATACATTAATAGTTGAGCCACCTTAGAAAGGAATCAATTGAAAAATAAAGAAGCCATCGACTATGAGAGAATAGTCAGACAAAAGTGGTCTGCGCGTAAAGAAATCACGACTCCATACACCATGCGCCGCTCCTCATAAGAAGTCATTACTGACCTTAGAAAAGCTCAATGGAAATTCTCCAGCTGCCCTTAATAAAAAATCTGAAGCCATCAGAGCAAATCAGTCAAGGCGTTACAAAGGAGAAGACTCAACCCATTTGACAAAATAATGTTGACATGGCACTAACATGTAAATCTGACTTGGCATAAGACTTCATTTGTCATGGCATATGACTTGGCATGTAAATCTTTGACTCCTTTGACATTCCATTTGGCACTGAAACAGAAATCAATTATAAGATAGTCGACCATATTATTTGCATTTCATATGAGTATCATTTGAGATGACAAGGAGGCGTCCACACAGAAACTCCAATAGTTTCAAATCTATTCCAAAGTGCATTACTCAGCACATAAAATCATCGACCAGCTGATAAGAAGTCACAAAGAAGCCGATATACTACTGCAATTGAAGTTAATACATACTCAATAAATGTAATACCATGTCCTGCAATATATTTTCATGTCTCTATGTGGATCATTCAATGTTCACAAACCTGGTAAGCTAAAACCAAACCTTTGACATCAATGACAAAATATTTCAACACTTCCCCCCTTCCACCAGCTTCTCCACCTTCGACATCACTATGAACTCTTATGCCATGCCTGAAACTTGCCAAGCTAGCAAGTCTAAGAACAAATACAAGCTCGTCAGTTTTGAGGACTGCCTTATACAACTTTAACCAATCTTATTTTCACCATCCAGCACATTTTTTGCTGATTTTTTTCCATTATTATCCTTTCCATCCAAAATGAGAGGAACTTCATTCTCCATTAGCTTATCTCCAAGCTTATCATGAGTCCCAGGAAGAAAGAACAGGGGATTAATCATGGCATGTCCGGGAGGGGCAGAGATCAGATTTTTCTTTGCACGAATTCCAAATCACCATAAAACAACATACCCAGCAGCAATAAAACCAACATCAGCTCTATCAACTTTTGCAACCATTAATGCATCAAGAGAACATACACAATAAAACTGGGAAAAAATCAAAAAAGGTTTAAAAATAAAACAACCAAGAAATTTAAAATTCAAATTATACACAACAAGAACAATTAGTCACAAAATCCAACAATGGCAAACAAAGGAGAGTAGATATACTAAGGCGATGAAGAAAACTAATCAGAGTGAAATCACTGAAGAAAGTGCAGCTCCAAAGGCAGCAATGGAGGATGACTATTCATCTTCCTCACTAGTCTTTAGAGCAGCACTCTTCTCTCACCTCCAAATCTTTGTACTTCATATAGAAGTGTTTGGGTCAGGGATGCATATCAATTTAGCATCCCAAGAGAAGATTTCTTTAGTAATGAATGCATTGTAAAAGTAGCATCAGCTAAGCATCACAATCACATGGAAAACCTTGTTCTATAAATGCCAAAAAGTTTACCATATAACTCTCACTCAAAGGGGCAATGAATCTACTTCCATAGGCAGAGCGCTAACTCTTGATTAAACATGCAAGATGAGATTCCATTTAAAAGTAGTGTAACTCTTCTAGATAGAGTGGAGAATCATATTCATAAAAAGTGGATTTAAGACATAGAAAATACTCTAGTCTCTAACCATATGACAAACACTTTCCAAATGGATTTAATCAGCCAGTTGTTCTTTCAAAGAGCGTCATACCTAGAGAGAGAAATAATGAATAATTAACTAAAACTGTATGACCATTGTTCCAGATACTTTTGTTTTCCAACTTCCTTCAACTTTTGAATTCTTTACTGAAGCATGCATATGCTATTGTAAAAGAAAATAAACATCAGTTTAGAGGTAACTGAAGTAGTTCAACAAGGGAATTGAATTTAAGTCCATAGGAATTCATAGTTCCTGGTGAACATTTGGTCACTGTAGGCTGATTAGACTTGTATGTGAGCTGTGTTAGAGGTCTTAGGAACTGTATTTGAGAATCAGACTGGTGGCATTCCCAAGTGGCCTGGGACTATAATTTCCATTGGAGTTGTGAATTTTAAGTGAGTTGTAGCTCACATCTTGTTGGAGTTTTCTCCAGCGTGGGTTTTTCCAGGATAAATCCCATGTCTTCTCAATTGTGCATGCTGTTTGCTCTCATTTACTTTCCTTAAGTTCAGTTTACTAATTGACAAATTTACAACATTTCTTTCATGAATCTGTATGTTGGAGACTAGTATATGGTCTAAAAATCTCAGTTTATAGATCAGTCATGCAAGGTGGAAGAAGGGGACAATGCTTACAGACTCAAATGTGTCATCAGTTCAAAAAACTGACCAAATAGTGCAGTGCACTGCTCCTCAAAAGCAACCTTGATGAGCTATTGGACATTTAGGGAGGCATCAAAAGGTTTCTTCTGGGAATCAGCCATCCTAGTGAACCAAGTTGTGCTCCTTCCATTTGCTATCATGCATGTGTATTTACAAGAATATGAATATCGACACCAATGATCCACATCACAAACCCCTGGATGGTGGTGTAGGACAACTCAATAACCTAGGTAGTAAATTACTAATTTATAATGAATATGCAACCAAAAAAAACTTGGCTCACTATCACACATTAATGAAATAAACCTTGCTGAATATTTGTCTTCTACTCAACAAAACTAAATAGGTATAGTTCATAGATGTGCAAAGATGGTTACAATCAAGAGCAACTACCAAACAGTTCAAGTTTTGCAATGAGCAAAGGATCTCCATTCTACTTTGTTGCTGTTTTCTCTTCCAAATGTTCTATGCATGTAGCACAAACCATGGAAGCGTTATCTAGAGTAACACTATACGGAGCAAAGAGGAGGTGCTAAGTGAGGAAGCCCTGATGCACTGAGATGATGGTGCTGACTTTAGGCCCCATGTAGCGTGGCATTGGCACTATGCAACATAATATCAAGATCCGATACTGGCATTGTGCAGCATAGCACCAAGATGCTTGAGACAACATGACTGTCACAGATTGGCTCGGACCAAATATGTTTTATTCCCTGTATGTTCAATGATGACCACTACACAACAAAAGTTTTAGCATAATAAGTATCACACAAAATGTAATATAAGATAACAAGTAGTTAAACTAATTTGGATATGTTTTAGACATATAAACCTAAAAAGCACCATAATATGGGGTCTTAATGTTTGTTTCAAAGAATATAAAGCCAATAACTTATTTTCTGTATTTTTAAATTGACAAGCATGTAGCTAAACAACAATCTTTACCGGTCAACAAAATACCACCAAGAAAAAGGTTAATTACAAAGGCAAAGTGGAAAAAAATTGATTGTTATTAACTGAGAAAAAAATAAGAAACCAACTTCATAAAATTTTAGAAATTGTAGATAACATTTCTCAGGATTGCACTACCAGTTTTATAAGTTTGGAAAGAATCTTAGGAATTATTGTAATTTGCTAAAAATCTTTGGCTTTACATAGACACTTCAAAGTTTCTCAGAAGTCATAATTATACCCTAAAATAAACATATTTCTTAAAAATTGAAAAAAATCCTTATTTTCAATTGGTAAATTATTTTTGGGTTTTTTTTCCTAAATGGCCAAATAGTAAATATTAAACACCTAAATTTTACCCATTTACGAAACCATCTATATAACACAAATTTCACAAACAAAGAAAAGCGTGAGTTGTTTTCCTGCAAAGACATGTGAAAATGTACATATAAATCTAATAAAACCTTCAAAAGATTTTCAAAAACAATTTAACATAGAGATAAAGCAAGAAAATATAGAACCAAAGCGATGTTATAAGACTCCACCATCAGCAATTTGATAAACATGTATATAGAAATTGTTTTATAAAGATGTCTTGCATTTGTAAAATGAGAGCCTAGCGTAAATTTTCATTAAGCTTGGGTGCAATCACAATACAACATAATAATAACTGTTTTTGGTTTTATTTGACTTTTGGCAAGTAATCGTGAAATCTTGACTTATATAATAATTAAACATCAACTACGTAAATTAAAAAAAAAAAACCTAGAGAACCATGCTAAGGATCTTGCTGTACAACTATGCTAAAATTTTAGGTCAACAAATCAGCCTAGACAAGAGCTTTCTCCTCTTTCTCAACACCCCCTTGATAGACAAAAAAGGATAGCCAATTCTCTGTTGCCTTGTCAAGGAGTTTCATTCAGTCTATCTTGGTATGCCTCTTTTTAGGGGCAGAATGTCAATCAGTTTGAGGAACTACCTCCTGGATAGATTCCAAAGGAAACTTGCAAGTTGGAAAGGCAGCCTGCTTGTCAAACTAGAAACTTGTAACTTATTAAAAGTTCCTTGCAGAGCCTTCCAATATATTTAATGTCCTTATTCAGGGTTCCTAGTAAAGTTGCTGATATGATTGAGCAGATTCAAAGGCGGTTTCTATGGACTGGAATTGAAGAAAAACAAAGGATTGCTTTGGTCTCTTGAGATAAGGTCTGCCTTCCCAAGAATCAGGGCAGTCTTGGATTAAGAAGAGTGAATCCCTTAAACATAGCTCTTCTAGCTAAAATTGGGAGGAGAATTTTGAAAGAAAATAACAAATGGACTGAAATTCTGAGAGAAAAATATTTTTCTTATGATGAAGCTATAAGATTCCTATCTGATGAATCATTTCTAGTTGGCTCCAATTTTTCGAATAACTTGATCAAATGCACATACCTCTTATCTTGGAACTGGAAATAAAATCTGGATTTAGGATGATGCATGGCTTCTTAATGGACTATTTTGTTCCTTGAATCATTGGAATTTCCTCTTTCCTCCTTCCAAAATCTCTATAGGTGAAAAGTGTTGGACCATATTGAGGTTAAGAAATCTGAGAGATCTTGGAAACCATTCCTTTGGGACTCTTCTGATCTCAGATTTCTCCAACATTCTTCAGTCCTTGTCAATCTTCTTAATGGCTATCATATTAGCCGAGATGAGAGCCTCAATGAGCTAGTTTGGTCAGCCTCTCCAAATGGATCATATTGTGTTAGAATGGGTTACTCAGTCCTCTTCAATTCTCAACCAGATGATTTCCAATGGTCCGCCATTTGAATCAAATTTTTTACTCCAAAAATTAGCCATTTCTTTTAGTCTGTGTTACACCCCGATTGTATAGCTACTATCTACATAGGGTAAATTGATTGTAATGGGAATCCTGAAGATAAATAAAAACATGTCGTTCTTTGTTTCAATATGTGTGTTCTTCCATTTATGATTGTATCATTTAATGTTACTTCTATTTGATGTTATCCTTGATGAATGTTGCATGCAAAGTTATTGATTATTCTGACTCTTGAGATGTATATATATACTGCTTATGTTGTGAACATATGACTTCCGAAAATGTGTGTCATTGGATGCAGGTTTGTGAACCATTCCTCCAAGCGGAGGGGAAGTATCACTCGGGAGAGGAGCTTGGTCGGGTAATCGGTAAAGTAAACCATCTGAGCATACACACATGTCACTTAGATTGAGTAAGCTGAGTCAGTTTGTGTGAGTTATAGGTAAGTCATCCGTAAGCTTGTATGTTTTCATTAGGAGTCTTGTCTACTTCTATATACATGTCTAAGTGATGTTTATCTGTGTATTTGTTTATGTTATTACGATCATTATGATGGTAACATTATTGAATGTAAGTGGATAGGAAGTGGGCATATATACATGTATATAGTATATACACGTATCCATATGTATATACATATCGATACAAACGTATGTTGGCAAACGGATATGCTCATACGAATGCATCGATATGGTATACCTACATATACGTGCACATAGAGGAATATATACGGACGTATATACATGTATATATATACACACAACCTATGTTATGTGGATATTAATAATATTATATTGTTATTGACTGACGACTTTACATAAATATGTATATATATATATATAAATATCGGATATGCTTACTAGCTTACGGTATGTTTATAAAGGGATATATATATATATATATAGTAAAATAATACATATATATATATATATACATATTATACTGAGGTACTTAAATATATATGTATATTATTAAAACTATAATTATATATATATATAATATAATATATATAATTATATTTTAACTCTCAATTTTGAAAATCGAATTATTTTCTAAATTGATCTCAACTTCGGAAATCGACTTATTTCCTAGTATTGAATATTTGTCATTTAACTTTGGAATCAGGCTTTTTCATATTCAATTTATTTGAATCACTTAACATTTGAAATCGAATTATTCTACCAATGAAATATTTATTCTCAAACTATAGAGATTTGATTATTATCTATTTGAAACGCTGAAAAGCATGAAATGAATTATCGCGCTAAGAATTTCCGCACCTGGAAAATGCGTGCGCACTAGAATTTGAATTATTCAAACTCACAGCTACAAAACTAAGGAGGTGTCTTTGATTCTGGCTAGGACTTTTTCCATATGTATCTAATCCGCCATTTTTTGCAGTGGTGCCATTTTCTGGATAATCATTTGCAAGTGTCGATGGACACCATTTTCAAACATGTGTTTTTTGATAAAGTCTTCACCTACTATCAAGGATTAAAGGAGATTAAGCGACACTTGTTTAGTTGAATTCTTCTTGTGACAATGGTGGCAGAACCCCTACCTTGTTATGAGGAATACATTGGAAGACTGGGCTGTATAAATAGCCGCCTCTTCCTTATTTTCAATCACCTCAACATCTATTCACTGATTCTTGCTTTCTACGCATTCTTATTTGAGAGTTACGCATCTCTTTTTTGAGAGTCATTTCTGAAAGTTTATGAAGAGCATTCATCATTATAATTTCTGAGAGCCATCATATTTTTGTAATCGCATAGTTCTCAGTATTCCTGAGAACTGCATTCGCATTTATCATGTTTTGTTATTAATTCTCTTGAGTTCATATTGAGTAGCTGAAACCATTATCAGCTGAATATCTATTTTAAGTGTTCATTCTCTGTGAAAGAGAAGCAGAGCTTTTTAAAGGATTTGCTTATAGTCTGGAATTGCTGGGAGTACAGACTGAATCATCATCATCTGGGAAAAAGCTAACTACAGGCATGAGATATTCTTCTACTATCCATTTCTATAAATATTCTCTTGAACACTTCTGAAATTGTATTTGTTGTTTGTGCATAGATAGTGAATTACTTCATGAAATGTACTATTGTTTGCGCATAGGAAGTAACTGCTTCATAAACTATATATTTGTTTGTTCCTAGGAACTGAAATGTTTAAAGATAAAAGAGGCATACTAGTGGTAATCTGCATTGTTTGTAATTATCTCCAAAATAGGAGAATGTTGGTTGCTTAGATATTATTCTATTAGGCATCATTAAATGGAATGAGTCATTAAGGTACTCCAGCCAAGTTATTAACTTAACTAGGAAAGTTGTGTTTACCCCTTAGAGAAGGCTTAGTATACTTTTGTGAGTAGATTGTTTGAAGGTAGGTTATCTGGGATGACAGACTATCCATTGAAGGATATACCTAGCTTGTATAAGTTACTTAGTAGACCAGATTGTTGTAGGTAAGTCTGGGATGACAGATTATCCAATGAAGGACCACACCTATGCGTAGTGTAAAATAGCCTCAAGTCAAATCGGCCCTGAGTAGTGTTTATGATAGATGACTTCATTTGAAGTACTAAATGAGAATACTTTGGCCAAAGTAGTGCAATGTACAACATCCACTTAGACTGTGTGATGCTTGAGACTACACAGTCAGTTCATCGTGATCCTTTATGCATGCTAGTTCGGGATTGTGAAATAGCAAGTTCTAGTTATGTAGGACACAGCACTATGCTCAGTTGGGTTGTCGTTATCGAATACTCTACCAATCTCTTCCTTCGAAGGAAGGGCCATCTATCGAATGATAGATGTGCGAGGGACCGCATTAAGAGTCCGTGGTTGGTGGAAAAGCGCCCGAGTGATGCTTCTCCTCCACAACAGGCGACAGATTACACCAAGATTTGAAAGGAAAGGAACCTGGACTGTCTTACTACTATTTGTTCAAAAGCTCTTCGAGCTATGTATGTATCTTATGCTTTCTTACTCTAATGTTTTCTTGAAAAGAAAAGGAATAAAATGTTGAAATATGTTGTATCATGTTTATAAATGAAAAGAAAAATTTTATTGCAATGGCATTTACTCGTTATCTTTACATGTTGATGTAAAATTAAGATCTTTTTACTTTACGAATGAACTAGGTCGTTACAGTCTGCTTGCCAAAGTAAAATCCTTACTTGGGACAATTTAATGAGAAGAGGTTTTTTGATCCCCAATAGATGTGTTCTTTCTGATAGAGAACCGGAATGTCTTTCACCTTTTGTTGAATTGTCCATTTACCTGGAAGACAATCAATCTTATTGTAAGCAAATTTGAGGTTTGCTGATCTCAACCAAGCTCTTTCCTAGATCGAGCTTTTCAATGGTCCCCCCTTTCTCAACCCACAGCTGAAAGACCTCTAGAACTTAGCTCAACTTGATATCTGGTCTCGAGCTATGAGTTCTTCATTCAGGCTGAGGCAATCAGTGTGCCAATTATATTGAGAATCGGATGCCTCATAAGGCATTGCGACATATGACTCCTGAGGAGGCTTGGACCCATGTCAAGCCTGATGTTTCTACATTCCGAGTTTTTGGTAGTGAGGCTTGGGCATTTATTCCTGATGCTCAAAGGAAAGCCATGGAGAGGAAGAGCCGACCACTCATATTTGTTGGCTACTGTGAGGATGTTAAGGCGTATAGGTTGTTTGATCCTGATTCCAGAGAGGTCTTGTTTCGGCGAGATGTCCAGTTTGATGAGCGCTATCCTCAGATGGATTCTCCATCACCAGCTTCTCCCTCATTGCCTACTCCTCCCTCTTCATCACTTGAGGATTCCTTATCTCTTGAGGATGAGGTAGATGATGGTCCACCATCTCCACTACCACCAGGTGCTCCGTCTTTGCCTAGGTGGGCCCGTGTCACTGTTGATGCAGCTGGTTCTTTGGCAGGTGATCCTTCAGATACTCGTCGTACTCGTGCTCAGACATCTGGTTCTATTCTTTTGAGTTATGCCATTTTGGATGATCCTCAAAAGTTTTCAGAGGCGACAGGTCACCTTGAGTGGGATATGGCTATGGATGAGGAGTATTCTTCTTTGATGAAGAATCATACTTGGGATCTTTGTCCTCTTCCTAAGGGAAGAAAGTTGGTTCAGTGCAAGTGGTTGTACCGTACCAAGTATGCTGCAGATGGTTCTATTGACAAGTATAAGGCTCGTCTTGTTGCGAAGGGTTTTTCTCAGGTGGAGGGTATTGATTACTCTGAGACCTTTGCCCCTGTTGCTAAGATGAATTCTATTCGCTTTGTACTTTCACTTGCAGCTTCACAGGGATGGTCAGTGTTTCAGATGGATGTGAAGAGTGCTTTCTTGCATGGTGACCTACATGAGGAGATCTATATGGAGCAACCTCAGGGTTTTGTGCAGGACACTTCTTTGGTTTGCAGACTTCGGCGTTCATTGTATGGTCTCAAACAAGCCCCTCGGGCTTGGTATGAGAAGATGGACTCTTTTTTGCTTTCCACTCACTTCACACGTTGCCATTCCGATCACACAGTGTACATTTGGCGTCAGGAGGGTGATCTTTTGATTCTTGTGCTATATGTTGATGATCTCATCATTACAGGTAGCTCATCTTCCATGATTCAGGATGTTCAGCGAGCTTTGATGGAGCGGTTTGAGATGACAGATCTTGGACTTTTGCACTATTACTTGGGCCTGCAGGTTATTCAGTCTTCGGATGGGATTTCCTTATTTCAGCAGAAGTATGCTCTTAATATGCTCCAGCGCTTTGGCATGCTTGATTGCAAGCCTGCCCCCACACCTTTTCAGTCAGGTGTTGTCTTGTCTTCCACTTGTACTACTTCTTCCGTGGATACTACTCTGTATAGACAGTTGGTTGGCAGTTTGTTGTACCTGACACACTCACGTCCTGATCTTTCCTTTGCGGTTGGCCTTGTCTCTCGATTCTCACATGATCCACATGAGAGTCATTGGCAAGCAGCCAAACGTATTTTGAGGTACATTCGGGGCACCACTCATTATGGCATTCACTACACATCAGGATCCCCTCACATTGTTGGCTTTACTGACTCAGATTGGGCTGGTGATGTCGATGAACGAAAGTCTACTTCTGGCTTTGTTTTTTGCCTTGGTTCTGGTCCTATTACATGGTCTTGCAAGAAGCAGTCTGCTATTGCATTATCATCTACAGAGGCTGAGTATCGAGGAGCAGTGTTAGCTAGTCAGGAGGTTTTATGGCTTCGACAGTTGATGGTAGAGTTTGGGTTTCCTCCTGATAGTCCCACTATACTTTGGTGTGACAATCAGAGTGCCATTCATATTTCTCGCAACCCAGTGGAGCATCAGCGGACTAAGCACATTGAAATCCACATGCACTTCATCAGGCAGTTGATTCAGGATGGTTCTCTCATCTTGGAGTACATTCCTACAGAGGAGCAGGTTGCAGACATCTTCACTAAACCTTTAGCTTCGCCGCGCTATCTTCAGTTGCGCTCCATGCTTGGGGTGAAGGAAGTTGTCCTTGGGGGGTCTCAGTGAGGCCTTCCTTCCTTCTTTCATGTTTTTTTTAGCATGCTTTCTTCTCTTTTTGGAGTAGAGTTTTTCCCATGAGGTTTTCTCTATTTCTCCACTTTACAGAGATTTGGTTGTAATTGGGTACCTTATCTGGCCTTGTAGCCGGGACCCAAGTTTACTTTCATGCATTGTAGTTACCTTGCTTTCTTGCATATGTTTGTAGCTGCACTTTTGCTCATCTTAAGGGGGGGTGTTAGAGTAAAGGTTTAAATTTAATCATGTTAATTAAATTACCTTTATCTCCTTCTTAACATTTCACCTTAGTTTGCATAATAAGACATTTAATAATTATATTAATTATTAAATGTATTATCCTTTTAGGGTTTTGTTGATCTCCTTTCTTAAGGATTGATCTTTTATGTAATTATGCTAATTCAATTGTTGAGAACATAGTTTTCAATTTTCACAGAGTAAAACATCTTTTTCTCTCTTTCTCCATTTTTTCTTCCCTGTGATAGGTATTCTTGCATGCAGGTGTTCTTGGACTCAGAAGTTGGATTTGGGAAAATTTTTCTCATCTCCTACCCATTGCATGACATTTCCTACAACATTTCCTTCTATCCATTTTTATCCAATTTACCATCCATTTTCCCACCTACCTTCATCTTGACATAAAACATGCAAACATAAATCAGGCTTTGGACAAACCATTGACATGTCTATCCTTTGGTCATACACTAGTCATGAACCATCATGCCATTTCCTATGACATTACCCTAACCTCTACCTTGGAAAAAAATTATCCTATCGACATAGTTCTTGGAGACCATATGATAATTCTTTAGTCTCATATCTTCTATCTTGTTGGTAGAGTTGGAAATAAAATCATCATTGCTATAGTAGATAATTTCTCTGTGCTAAAACGAAGGGCTAACTCCAAAACTTACTTGGATATTGAGGCTAGTATTGCAACTAATTGGATTTGGCGCTTAATTGGGGAACTTCAAGGAAAATCAAGAAAGTTAATAGGAATCTAATCAAATGGGCTACCCCAGCTAATCGCTAGCTCAATCTAAACTTTGATGGTGCCTTGAAAGGTAATCTGGTATGGCTAGGGTTGGATAAGAGTCAGCAACGATGGGTTAGTGGCTGCCTATGTGGGCAGTATGGGAATTCAAACTAACTACTATGCAGAAGTGAAACCCACCTTTTGGGGTATCCAACTAGCTAGATATGAAGATCTCTCATCCTTTCATCAAGAGGGACTCTTAGAACACAACCAAATGTCTTGAAAAGGAAATGTCTCCTAGATAGACCATCAAATATATAATAGAAGATGAAATGGATGCTTTGAAGGACTTCAAGGAAGCTAGAATTTGTCATCTCTATAGATAAGGTAGCAAGATGGCTGATAGAATGTGTAATGTCCCACCCCAGTTGGAAAAAAATTTAACTATTTCCAAATGTTTTTCAATGCAGGCGTTTTGCCCAAACAATTAGCTTGCTACTGTTTTGTGCTAGTTTTTTGTAATGTCCCTTTTGGGTGAGCATGAGAAAATTAGAGGGAAAATAAATAAATTAAATTTCTTTTGGCACCCTAGGGAACGAGATTAAATCAAATTAAAATTTGAATTTCAGCGCCCAAGTTGTGGATAAATAAATAAAAATATATAATAAATTTGGATTGGGGTTTTGGCGCCCAAAAGGAGAAATAAAAAATAAATGAAAAGCAAATTTAAAAGGTGAAGTTGGCGCCCAAGATATGTCAACCAAGTTGGTGTGATAAGGGAGGATTGATATATATACAAGGTTCATTTGGAGGTTTTCATATCATGGTGAATTATTTTTGCTTTTCTAATCTGCAATTTTGCAACTATTCTGAGGATGAAAACCCTTGAGAATAATAGAGGAGTTGGACGAAAACCTAGCTCTTCAATGGAGGACTTCATGGTGGAGGTTCACTTGCGCTTCAATGGAGTTTTATGTTAGATGTTCATGCTCAGATTTCATACCAGCCTAGGCGACTTGAGGGAGGCAGTTTTGTGTGGATTTGACCTAGGGTTTCTTCCTAGGGTGAGGCACCCAAGATGCAAGAGGAGTGACCAGATTTGGAGGGGGCGAAATTGGCAAGTTTGGAAGATTTTGGCAAGATTCCAAGGGTTGCGAACCCTACATTCAAACCAGCAGGCCAACACACCCTTGTGGTAGGGTTTTGGAGACATTTTCTATCATATATTTGCATTTATCTTGCATGTGTGTGAGCTTGAGCAGTTCGCCCAGCTAGGGTTACAATAGATCATCATTTCATTGCATGTTTTGGGGTTTCTTCATATTAGCAAGCTATTGAACATTGTTGGGCATGTTTAGAGCCCATTTCATAGCGATATTGCATCCATAATTAGGTCTGAATTTGTAGCAGCAAACTGCACATTTGGATAATCAGAATTTGGCATGTTTGGATGAATATTTTGGTGATTCATTGTGCTAGTTACGTTCTTGTTTATGATTAGACAAATCTGCTATGTTATTTGATGTCATTGGGAAGATTATATGTTGCTGCTAATGCATGTTTAGAATCGGAAAATTTACATCAGCATGTTAGGATTTTGAGCAGAAAATTAGGGCATAAATCTGTGTTGCAAAAATCAGAAAAATTGCATATATTTCAGCTGGGATATTTCATTTTATCCAATCTTTCCAGTTATTTATACAATGCAGTCAAATTTATGATCTTTCCACCATTTATCATTTAACATTGCAATCTTGATGAACAATGGTATATCTCATACAAGAATGAGCAGAGACTATATTCAAACCTGGAAAATAACAATCGGCAATATTAACCAAAGATTGATTCAGTCACAAACATACCGATTTATTGCTGATCTGAAAATAAGAGACATACATCTGCAGTCATCCAAAATGACTTATGAATAGACAATACAAATGCCTCGGGATATGAGGCGACTCCCTTAGCATGACCCAAGTCCAACTCTCTGTGTGATGTCAAGTGATGTGAAATGGAACACCCAAGCCACTCTTGCCTTATTAACATACACGACCCCTCAAATGTATGGGTGTTTGAATGTTGGACAGCGGCCGCCTAACATAAATGATTTCTCTGTGCAAAACTCTCCACACACCCCTATCCCCACAGATGAGTCCTCACGGCCTCACAGGATATAGCGCCTCTTGGTGTCTCAGTCAATGGTTGCCAACTTGACCCAAAATGGTACAGCTGGCATAATGGATCAGATATGAGTGAAATGATAGCAACAGCTATAAAGAATTTATCTCTTGTAGTGGACCCTTGCATACGATGCCAGAATTTCCCTGAAATATAACCAAACTCTGAAATAGATCAAACCCTAAATTTTTGAAGCTTTCCTACAATCGATAATGTGCAATGCATAACCCCTGAATGGAGCTATCAGCAAGCAGCCTTGGGAGATCTTTCAGTCCTGTAGCTATTGTTCCTCATGAGGGTTTTTGTCCTCAATGAAGCCAAGACTTTTCAGTCCAACTAGCAAAACCTTCTCCAATTTTCTCCAAAACATGGATGTGCAAAGAGCTCACAAAATGGTTTTTATATCTCCCTCCAGTTTCCACGTGCAAGTTGGCATTTTAAATTTGTTTTATTTAATTCTTCTCCCACCTTATAACTCTTTAAGTTGGCGCCAACTTATGATATAAAATAATCTTTTTTGAAAACCCCTTATATCACACCTTTATCATAAAGTCATTAAAATACATAAATAATGCATAAAGTTAAATATATTAAATTAACTTTATTATTAATGTTATTTACACTTAATACATAGAACCATGATAAATGCCAAGATAAATCCATGGTGAGAATCCGCCAACATTCTTGAGATAGAAATACTACCAACTGACCAGGTTGCTGACAACCACCCTATGACTTACTAAAAATAGTATGAACAAAGTGTCCAAATCATGCTCCAGAAGGTACACAACAATAACCCTAGAGACACTGAGCTCGGAAACACCAATTGAGCAAAAATGGTTGACTAACAAGTCACAAATGCCCTCAGAGGGGCCCACTAACCATCCTGTTAGTCCACGGGGCCCAAGTGATAGACTAACCTCAGCGCCTAAGGACTGCCTAGGAAAAGGGGACATTACAGAATGGCCAATAAAGGTGTTTAAGGTTCTAGGTTCAATAAATGGGTTGAGGTAGATTCCCTACCTAGTAACATTATCCAATGTCTAAGAGAAGAGCCCAAAACATAATCATTCCTCTCGCTTTATTTTCTATTATGTATGTTAAAGACAAGTGGATTCCTATTTTACCTCCCCCTCATGTTGATATGTGTGGAATTAAGAAGATATTTGACTTATTCCACAGGCAGTTAATCATTGTTATGATGTTTTGGATCCGACTGAATCAAGGTGAAATCATAAGAAAGAAACCCAAGCATTTGAAAAGTCAAATCAATATTGAGGTCTCATGTTTCCATAGGCTATGGCTCTAATCAAGCACGGCATAGAATTTGGGAGAGGGCCTTTCGTGGTTATACTCATGGTTTTAGAATCAATCAAGAGCTTCCTAGTGTGGAGAGCAACTTAGCTGCCAATATCACTATGCTCCAGCAGAGTATGCTTAAACAAAAAGAGAATCTACATGAGGCTAGACCTAGTAAAAGAATGAGACACCAAAGGTGGGAGAAGGAGAAAGCATTAAGAGTTCTAGATATGGAGGTTATGGATTATCACTTGGAATTTCTGAGAGAGAGGAATGGAATGTTGTGGATTCTCTTAAAGATCTCTCTTCACCTCAGCATTGAACTCAGTTGTGCTGTCCTTTTGCTGTTACTTTTGTATCATCTGCTGTTGGCTTCCAGTATGGTTTTAGTGGGACTCAGTTGTTGGTCCCAGTTTGCTATTTTTCATAGTTGTATGTGAGCTTGTATAGTTTATCTTTTGCTTGTTGTTAAAGGGTTTGGGCCCATTCAAAAACCCACCTTTACCATTTAATCAAAAAAAAGCCTAGATGCTAAGAAACTATGGAGGCTTCAACATAGACTTCAGGACACTATGAGTTGATAAGTGGAAGCAAAATAAGTAGATAGAGCTTCAATTATGATGGTTTCCCATTACATAAAATCTAAACCTACTTTGGATTCCCATTACTTCTCATATGCTAAGGTATATTTATGGATGATCATGAAATGTTTCATTCTGAAAATTGTAAAACCTCTTATAATAAGCAAGTTGAAGTTCTTAAATGAATTCCATTCTTGTTAGTTATGTGTTAATATGCCTGTAACAAAAAATTCACTATCATTCTCCAAAAATACCATTCACCCAATATGGAGGTAATGCCTCTCTTTTCATAACATGTTCTCCTAACTCCCTGCTTTTCATTCTCAATTTTCTCCCATAGCACATTGGCCTCTTTCTACTTGTTAAAAACTGAACAACAAAATTTGAATGCTTGTATATTGGACTCCAGCCCAATTATGACCTGATATAGGCTTCTCCTTAAAGAAAGAAAAAACTTGTCCACATGTAAAATAGAGGGCCAGCCTATAAAGAAAAAATATATAGTTAAATCTGTCAATGGTTAAAGAACCAGAAAACAATTCATTTGTACCGCTGTCCAGGAACCAAGAAATTTTCTGGGGGAAATTTAACAAGATATTAGTGAACAGGGAATGTACCGGGCCAACTTGGATCGTAACATGTATCGCAGATATGCATCAGTTCCATATGGTTGAATTCCCATATATTTACACATGTTTACAAGCCTTGGTCTGCCATCCAATCAAACACAAATAGAATCAGAATAAATGCATCGAGTAAATTCCTGATTTTCCACACATATTTACCATTTCTAATTTTTTTATGTTTACAAGGGGGTTCAACAAACTAGACTTTCTTAAGGTAGGCAAGCTATATCAAGCTTGACTATTTACAAATATGATCTGACAATGAAATAGAAACAGGCAAAAGAAATAACCATGCAAGGTATTCACAACCTGCTAATGTTGTCCAGAGTCAGTTCATCATTGAAGAGTTTTGCGAAGCCCAATATTTCTTCATTTGAGACCCGACCTCCCGTTCGTGCCTGATTGAACATACAGGATGTTAGTTTTTCACTAATCTTCAAAGAGGAACATATGTCTCTAGCTTAACAAGGTTTTAGCATGAGTTTTTCAATGATTATTATCACATTTAATCCTCAAAGAGGAACATATATCTCCAGCTTGATACACATTCAATTTTCAGCATGGCCACATACCATGAAATATGATAAAACACAACCAAAGCTATAATTCTTCCACAGAAGCTCACAGTAGTACCTTATTCATAAAGTCGTCAAGATCTTCAGCAGTCTGTTGTAGCTCTCCACTGCGAGATGTTTTCAGTTCCTTGGCCATTTCTTTAACTGTGTCCTGTAAGAATTTTGCATATTCAATCCTTGCATTCAACCGCCGTTTGAGTGCTTCCTGTAACCAGTTAAGAGAGTTTCATCAGCAAAAATATGTCTCATTATGAGATTAATAGATAGAAATGAGATGATTAAATGACAAACAGGATACCATCCTTTTTGCTTGCATCACTAGAAGAACCTACTCCAAATCCATCAATTAAGCATGCAGGAAAAACCCAAACAATATCAACCTAAATATTAAGGTAGTCATCTTTAACCTTTATGAAGCTCTGTTGCACTCAGGTATTAATTCCAAACAATGCATATCCCCCACTACTGGAAATTTACAATCCAGGGACAAAGGCCCAATCATCACTCCAAAATTTTATTTCAAACATTTACAAAAGAAATAGAAAACAGTGATGAAAACCTAATCGCAAAAGCTTCTATCCATGATCAAACCTGCAAAGCTCATCCCAGCTTCTCTAGTTTTGGAAAATATTAAGTGCACGAATCTTGAAGCACAAAAAGCATCAATAAAATGTTAAGATGCTAGGTGTAGTGTAGGAAAATGTACTCCTTTACAATTTTACACTATGTTTGCATCCCCTTAATTAATTGGACTTAATTAAGCTTCTAATCACTTAAATTATGCATTCCTAAGCCTTATTATTCTCGTTTTCCAAAAGGGAAACCGACATTAAACAAATGCTAACATTATTTTAAACACCTTGGAAATTGTGTGTCCTGGATTTAGGTCCCAGGACCCAAGGGCAAATGGATCCTCCTTAAGTGCCAAGACCCAATTTAAATATGTTTTTGGCGGCATTTTAATAATTCAAATTCAAGTTTCAAATGTCGGCTTATGGAATCTAATTTTCGGGAAATTAGATAAACACCTATAGATACATAGTTATTTTATCAATTCAAATCCTAAGACTTTAAGAGATCAATCCTAAGAGCAAATATTATTGTCAAGAGCATTGAAGAGCAGATTTATCAATCATCTACAACAGCATTCAAGATCATATCATCATGTCAAAGTTATGTGTGTTCCTATTATGTTTTGGAGCTAACATTGTGATGTAGGTGTCAAGCATTCAAGCATCAAATCAAGCAATCATTCAAGCCAATTCATGCAAGATCCAATCCTTAGAGAGATGTGTCGGACTTTAGTCCTCTAAGGGCAGCCATTAAGGGTTTGGTGAGTTGTGACATAGCCTTTGTTCATTCATCAAATTGCTTTCATTTGTCATTATTTTATCATCAAGGTTTATTACCAAACCAGGATTTGACCAAGGCAAACCCCTATTCACCCAAAAACAAACATTTTTCCCTCTCTTTGTGTGTGCAGATTTGCAGGTGAAGAAAGATTGAAGATTGATCAAAAGTGCAATTTTACAAAGTTGTCAAAGTTGTCATCCAAGTTGTCAAGCCATGAAAACTCACCTACAGAATTTATTTCTGACTTTCCAATAGTGGAATCTGGAGGAATCTGGAGCTAAGATCCAGGATCAGAGGGCAGTGAAATCAAATTTTGGACCCCTATACAAAGACCCATTCGCCCTAGGGCGAATCTGTCCTAGCAGGACACTCAAAAACCACTTTTGGTGATAGGTACACGTCAATTTTCCCTTCTCAAATCTCCTAGAAAATTATTGTTTTTGTTTGCGCTATCCTTTAACTCTGCATTTCAAGTTTTGCATCACATAATTGAGTTCATTAGGTATTTTATTTTCATCTCCCAAAAGTGCATTTCAGTCATTTTTTGTCATAAGGAAAAATCAGAGATCCCCATCCCCATAGAGTTGACTCACCTCAAGGTTGACAGTCAATTTTATCCTTGGGAGAGATCTCTTCTTTTTCTATATGAAACTAGGAAAAATGAGGGTGTGTTAGGTCATCACTTCATTTTGGTGAACCCTTATTTCCCCCTCTTCCATTTTCCGATGTTTCATATTGGTGAACCTGGCATTCTTACACTATAAGCTTGCTGATTTGTAGATCCTTCGAACCCTAGATCTAGGATTTTGCATTAGTTTGCATTTCATTAAGGGTTTTAAAATTGCATTTTGCATCCTTTAAAATCTCAAAAATTCAAAAATTTGCATACATATTGCATTCAATTTACATAGTAGTCTGCAAATTAGTGTTTTTCAATCATTTACATATTGCTTCTAGAAAGTTGTCATTTTGCTTATTGTTTGTCATCAAATTGCACTTGCATTTCATCATAAATTTCTGGAAATCTGTCAAATAACCAATTTTATCGAAACATAAATTGCACTACCCAAAGCCAACAACCAACTAAAACATAGTCGTATAACCAATTTTATCGAAACATAATAAAGATTTACACCGACTACATCATCCTTCCCCCCCAAAAAAAGTCATCTTCCAAACAACAAGTAAACATCATGTATTAGGGAAGACTTGCCAAACTGATGACGATATTGTACACAAGGACCTGTAAACAAACTTGGAAGTGTAATTTGCAAACTCAAACATGGAGTGTACTTGGCAAATCAAATGAGTGCAATGGAGATTTGGGGGAAACACCCCCAGCAGGGTCAAGGGGTGAAGCCCACAACAAGGTCAAGAATGCCCCCAATGGGGTTGAGGGGTAGCGTCCCTTGCGAGGTCCAAGGAAGGATGTTTGATGGCGACAATGTTGAAAAAAGCCAAAAAACAGATATTTTGGAGTGTGTAACCAATGTATGATGGTTACCAAGGAAGGACGTTGTCGTATGATGGCTGATGGTCGTAAGACATCGACCACCAAAACCCCACAATTTTCAATTTTTGGTCATACAATGTGGATACAAAGTGATTGTCACTAGGGAAAGGGTGCACCATTGCTGGCAAGAGAGGGTCGTACGATGCAAGATGTTGTTAGGAGCTTTTGTGTATGTCATATGTTGTACCCAATCTGTACGATAGGACTATTGATTAGTCGTATGATGGAATAGCAAGGAAGCCATACGATGTCCAATGGAATTTTGGCAATGATCGACATTATATTGTGAGGAAAGTTGGCACACCATATGGTGAGAATTGATTGCAAGCCCATGTCGTATGGGGAGGATGATGTCGTAAGATGGAGAGGTGTGGTCGTACAATGGGAGGATGCCTTAGTTGTACGAGGAAAATTTTGGATACTAGTCATACTATAATTGAATGTCCAAGTCGTATGATGAAGGGTGAAGGTCGTACATTGAATGATGTAAGTTGTATGTTGAATGGTGTAGGCCATACGCCGAATGGTGTAAGTCATACATTGAATGGTGTAAGCCGTACACTGGATGGTGTAAGTCATCCTCTCCAAACTCATCATATGTTGCACCTAGCCATCTGAGACTTGGATATGGATGCAGTATGGTGTGATAATGATTTGGTCATTCAGTGGAAACATTACACCCTCGCCATGCTCTGTAACTTGAAACAGTTTGTACGATGAATGAATGTCATCTGCTAACCCTTATGAATGGTCATATGGGATAATTAGAAGTGGATCGTACAACGTGAGCAAGAAGTGAATGTTGTATGGTTAATGAATCTCCTACCATGGACCTCCATACAATTTGCACACAAAGTTTCCTATCGAGCCATAAGGTGTACCCAAGGAGTTTGCCAACTAAGAGAAACCATACAACGTGCATAAAATAGGGATGTCGTATGATTTCCTTTGTTCTCTTTGTCAAGTAAAGACGTACTTTATACTGTCGTATGACAAGTTTTGTTTCGTTCGTTAAATGAATTTGTACTTTATGTTGTCATACCATGTGGAGGAATTGAGGGAACAGTCGTACGACATGAGAGGACCTTTTAATGTAGTTGGGCTTTATAGTCAAGCTTTCTAATATAGTTGCGCCTTTTATGTAGTCAAGCTTTTTAATATACTCTAAGACGTAATGTTAGTAATTTTGCATTCTTCTACAAAGTTTGATACCTTTGCGACAACTGTTGTCTTTTTCCAACCATGGACTATGTCGGGCACATATAACTTGTCCAACTTTTCAAAATCACTTTTCATCGAATGCTCTTCACTAAGAGTCGTGGCTTCAAGAAAATTACAAGTTGACAGAAATACCTCATAGTCCTCCATTTGCTAATGAAATAGGCCTCGAAGAGAATTTGTTTCATCCTTCGAGCATGATTGTAATTCCAGAATCCCTTTGTCATTCGGATCTATCGGACCTCAATCATGCTTCTTTGTCCATTCTTTCTTCAGAGTTCGAATCTGACAAATCAAAGGAAGCCGCTTCCTCACTTATGGCTTGGTTCTTTAAATCAATTACATATTTCCAACCCTTGTTCACAATGGTGATTGTATTATATTTCCAATTGTGATCAACTTCCATTGCCACCAACCAACCTCAACCTAACAATGCATCGTACGCTTTCTTCCTTAATGAAATAACCACAAAGTTCAAAAAAAATGCTTGGGTTCCAATAATTATCTTTTGTCCCATTAAAACTCAAGGTACCTTAATACCTTGTTGATCTGCACCCACCAGTTGAAAAGTTGGTGGCCAAATGGTCGACTTGCCAAGACTTCTCCAAGTGTCTTCTAGAAGTACATTCACACCAGACCCACCATCAACAATTGTATTGGTGAGATTCCTTCCAAGGATCTCCATATTCACCATCACTAGTCTCTTTGTCGAGTTAACTGCCAGTAACATTGGATCAATCACTTGGTCGCCCAATAGTGAAGGTTCGATTATTGGGTCTTTATTCTCACCAAATTCTAAATGTCATAGCATGCACCATCTCAATCTCCCTCGATACAATAGCATTTTGAATTTCAGGAATACATTATAACTGTGTTACTTGAGGATCCATCCCTGTCTTGGGAACGTTCCAGGGACACGGGGACAACCAAGTAACATCCCCTAGGCGTCCCCGATCTGCCTTATTTAGCCGGAAACATCCTGAAAAATAGGGGACAGCACTGCCTGGGACATCCCCCGACCATCCCCAGAACAATCGAACATCCCTGACGCTAGGCAACCATTTAAAAAAAGAAAAAACACTTAACTTTAAAAAAATATATTTTCTTTTTGTTTTTCATATGGTCATAAATTTGTCATGCAAATCATTTTTGCGTGAATAAACAATCTCATGATTGATACATGGTGTTCTTTAAAATCTTAACAAGATGTTCTGCTGGCATCAAGTCCAATGATGTTTTTTGATGAGGTTCTCTGAAAGGCATGTTATGTTGTCATATTTATGAATGGCCATGTCTATGTGCATGATAACCAAACTTGGGACTCAAACATTTTTGTTTAATCCTATTGTTAAGTTGGTGGGCTGGTTTGATCGATTAACAGCTACAGCGTTCATACATGGGCAATATCATTGAACCAAGTTTTCATATGGACAATAACTTCTTTTGATATAGCAGATTTTTGTTGTTCTACTATTTCTATCTTTGAATATATACCATAGAGCTTTGTTTCAATTACCGAATAATTCAAGATTTAATGAAAATTTTCTCGACAATGTAAGCTCATAAAAATGCATTTGACAAACAACCTTTTAATTGTTAAAGAATATAAACCACAAAGTTCTCCAATTTAGTTACTGTATAATTGAGGATTTTTCAAAATGCTTTTTGGGGGGTTACAATTCTTTCTATCCAATACATTACTAGACAGCTATTCTAAGAAAAGTATGGTCTTATAACAGCCTAAAATAGTTGGGCGACTGTTGAAGTATTTCACTTGATACATTGTTGTCAATGTTTAATATCACTGGGACCATGTACTGCAGATCTTTGTGCTCTTTGGTTCTTGAAAGGCCAGTTTGTATAATAGTTCTAAGTTTCCAGGTTGAACAAATAGAATTTCATTTAGTAGATGTTCAAGGTCACTGACAGGTGTTGGAATAGCATCATAGAAGTCATTATTGGAGAGTTTTAAAGCATTCAATGCCATTTTGTTACAAGTTTATGACTTGTATGTTATTTTTTAATATTGCATGCATATTGACAATGAATTCTAAATTCTGAATGCATATTGAGTATTGACAATGAATTCTAAACACAAATCTTACATGTTAAGGTTCTATAATGTATATATGCATGCTTTATCCATGTTTTCACATGAATCTTTAAAATTTCCCTATATATTTTAAATTCCCTATATGTTATATAGTCGTCCCATTTGTCGTCCCCAAAATTGGCTTGAAAAATCGAGGACTTGGGGACACGTCCTATCGTCCCTTGTCGTCCCCGTCCCGGAAACTCGGGGTAACATTGCTTTATAAGAAAGCCACTACTTTAACTGGTACAATAATTTGAAGTACTTGCCCTGTAATTTTTTTTTTGGATTGTAATTGATTTGTTATCATACCAGCATTTGCATTTGAGTGGCGTCATTTGTTATCCATAACATTCTGCACTTTGTATTCCTTGCTTCACGAAGCCTTCGTTTTTTGTACATGGGTTTGAGTACGTAGCCTTCTTTGCTTGGGTGTGAGTAACAGCCAATACTTCATTATGCCTTACATCAATCATGTTGACACTAGCCTTTTACTTCAGGCATCCAATGTCTTCGTGGTTTCCAAGTCCACATCATTTGCACAATAATTGCACTTTGTCTTGCTTGTTCTGGCAATCTCTTGCAAAGCGTCCCCATTTGCTACATTGTCAACATTGCATGATATGGCATCCTTTGAGGTCATACTGTATTTGGCTTCGTCCTCTTTGATTTCGATAACTTCCTAGAGATGCATTCTATGGCTTTGATGGAGTGGAATCCTCTCCCTACGTAAAGAGTACTTGTGTACTCTTAGTCTTCAAATTCTATGGGCACTCCTTTATTGAATGATCCATAACCTGGCAAATCTCACAAAACATCTTTCTAGGACAGTTACCTTTTGTGTGCCCCTCAATTTTGCACTCAATACACCATAGTTCATTAGTTTCTTTGTTGGTTTCTTTCTCCACCTTCAATTCTTTCATCATTTGAGGCTTGTCCTTCGAAGTGCTTGTATCGTTGCTAATTCATCATCACTATTGTCATCCGAACTTCCATCTTCCTCTATTTTGTTTTTACTGTACAAAGACATTTTATTTTCACTTTATATGCCCATTGCCGAATTGTAGGCTTATGAATAGGAAGAGGGTGGTACCACCTTCATTTTTTTTTCTTGATGACAGAAATAGACCTTCAATAAACCATATTTTCTTAAGACCGTTAGCTGGTTTTGTTTCTAACTTTACAAGCAATTCTTGAAGTCTACGATTATAAGCTCTTACATTTTCATGCTTACCTTGTTTTGTATTGTAAATTTCTGCTACTATTTCATTATCATCATGAAGCAATTTAAACTCTTCTTCGAAGGCCTTCTTTAATCTCACACGTATTTCGAGACGCTTGATCAATTTTTGTATACCAGTCAATCCCTACACCTCGCAAGGTGGCTGGAAAAGATCGTAGCCAAATTGCTTTATCATCTTGCCCATTTGCCATTCAAATTGTTTCACAAGTCTTATAGTGTCATATAGGATCCTCCAATCCATTGCCTATAAACTTATGCAACTTTTTCTTTTCTCTGCTAGGGCTTACTATAAACTTATGCAACTTTTTCTTTTCTCTACTAGGGCTTACCATGATTTTTTTTAATGCAAACTTGGCGCTTAAAATTTGCTTGCTAGGGAGTTTTGATTCGAACGTTTGAGTGCTTGTCTCACACTCTCGGCCACATAGGAATCCTCAATTCTTCCCTCGACTTCAGCTTTCCACACACTTGTTTCACCTTCAAATTTTCTTTTAGACACCCTTGGCCCGGCTTCTTCTCCTTCACTTGACAACCTTTCAATGCCCTAAAGGCTACTCTCGTACAATTCTACGAAGGAATGTGACTTCGTCTCCCAACTTCCCTTGTCTAGAGAATGTTGTCTTGACTTTTCAACTTGATTGTGTTCTCAAAAAGGGCTCTCTAACTTGGGAATCATACAGATGTTTTTTTCTCAAATGTTTCTCTGATTCTTGTAATCTTCTCCTTCGTTCCCTTTGCTCGATGATCCTTAAAGATCGCCAAATCTCTTGATCTTGACCACGTTGTAGTCTCTTCCCGCCTTTATTAAGGTCTAAGAGCATGAATCTCTCAAAGCTGACCCGATTTCTTTAAGGCAACGACGCCAAATGTTTACTACTCTATCTGATAAAATAGATACATGAATTAATAATAGAGATGACATTGCATACCAGATACATGAGTAAAATATATCTTTATTCGCACATGAAATTATTACAGAAGAAGACCAAAGATGGTCAACCAAGGATCAAAGTCAATCCGACTAGATCATACTACTTACCTTGATGATACACAATCTATTTAAAAGACCCAACGATTGTCGAGAAGAACACAACCATCAACCAACCAATGCTTACAACTACCCAAAGCCGACAAACAATTAATACATAGTTGAATAACCAATTTTATCAATACATGATAGTAGACATTATACACCGACTACACTTTCATTTAGATTACTTTCATTTAGCCAAACTCAATTCAACATCTATAACTCTAGCATATACATTGACATGAAACAATCATAAGATAATGTCCTTGGGCTAACACAAAAGGGAACAATTTGTCCAAAGAGTGGTGATGCCAAAAAAATATATGGAACTTGGTGCATGTGTATGGACTACAAAGCCTTGAACATCAAGAACCTAAATCCATTGCTACAAATTGATAATCTCTTGGACCAATTGCAACATGCCAAGTATTTTATCAAGTTTGATCTTAAATATAGATATCACCAGGTTCAAATCAAGATGCATACAAAATAGCATTCAAGACAAGACAAGGGCTATATGATTGACTTGTACTTCCATTTGATTTCTACAATGCACAAACAACATTCATGAGATTGATGAATGAGGCACTAAGACCAATTATTCCCCTATGTTATAGTTTAAGTGAATGATATCTCGATTTTCAACAAGACTTTTGCAAAACACTTGTTGCACCTCAAACACATCTTGCAAGTTTTATAATGTCATATGCATATTTATATTTTAGGTCTAGACCTTATAGTTAGTGCCTTAAAAATGTTATCCAAGACCTATGTTACTGAGTTTGGTAGAAACAACAAATTGGGTAAATACAATTTGACCCTAGGTATGGAGCCAAAATAGGCTTGGATTTGCCTAGGGTCCAGCCCATGCATTCTTTGTGGATTTTGTTTTTTTGTGTTTGTGTCATTTGATTCTTTGTCATGTTTGTGCCCCGATTTGCTTGTCATGGGATGGCCACAATCAAATAGCAAATCACTCGCCTTTTCAAAAAAATCCCTAATTTTGTTTAAAAAATCTTCTCAATCAATTGTTGAATTTCATTTTTTAGTCACATACTTTGATGCATTTTAAATATTTGACAGAGAAGTAGTGGAAGGGAATGGAGAGCAGGGGCCTCTCATAATATTTCATATTTTTAAGAAGTCTCATTTTTATTTTTTAATTCATTAAAAAGAAATGAATCATAAGTATTTTTATTTTTTAATTCGTTAAAAAGAAAGGAATCATAAGTATTTTGATTTTGTTTGCATACATATTAGGAATATCTTTTATATATTTGCAAATTATAAATATTTATATATTTTTAATATATATTATATATTTTGCAGTTATACACACACACACACACACATACCTAGGGGAAAAATTTCACACCGGCATGCCTGAACCCTGAACCTGTACCAAATCCCATACCAAGACATTCAATATGATCCCCCAATAAATATTATGCTCTAATATCATGTAAGTCTTTGTTATCATGCCCTATGTAGACATCTGGCAACTTCAGCAGATCTACACGTGGTCAATTCTGGCCATGTAACAAAACATCAATCATTAAGAAACACAACCAACGGGCAATTGGAAGGTTAACAATTCAGGATGAGCCACTACATTATTGTTTCTTGTTTGTAGTTGTATATTTGTTCTATATATTCACACATCTCTCACATTGGGGAAGAGAACAGATAATGTACAGGCATAGGCAACCAGGTTGATGTTTTACCCCATTCTAGTCACAAGAATCTTCATTCCTTGCCACAAAGTTGTGAACATCCATTGTAACCTATTTATTTCTGTTTCTGAATAGAAGTAGCATGCATTTACTATAGATTTCTGCTCCAATTGTGTTTTTGGTTTACTGTCTTTTGTTGATTGTCCACCAGACCACCTGGGATTTGGATCAATTTTCCAGCAAATATAAGAGTTATATTTCTTTGCATTTTTAAATCTTTTGTGTATTATCTAATTTCCTACCAAATTCATTTCAGTCATGGTATCCAGGCATTATCAGTTTACTCTCAGAAGTACCATCGTCGGATTATAACCAGTATTGAAAAAACACGTAGATAATACCTCTTCTTTCATCTTATCCTGGAAGGTAGATGGCAACATATTGGGGAACAGTTTTAAAAAAACTGGTAACAAGAACTCCATGAATGGCACTATAATAAATACTGCAACCGGTACAAGCCTGAAAATATCTGCTGTTGTTCTTGTTAGTTGCTGTCTCTCTCTTCGTGAAAGACTTTTTCCACCAGCAAGTTTTAAAAGTAACCTGGAGCATATCCTTATATCAGCCCAAAGAAGCTTAATTCCAATCCAATAATGTTGCAATGCTCCAATAAAGTCATCCTTCCACTGAAGAAGTTTTTTGGCCCAATCCTCCCTAATCAAAACATGGATGACGAATAATCAGCTAAAATGAAGAGTAAATATTCTGTCAGGATATAAATCAAGTCTCAAACCAGATGTAAAAGTTTATGGTCCTAGTTAAATCTGAAAGGCTTACCTGCTCATAGATGCAACAGCCCTTAGCGCTGGTCCAATTCCAAGCAATGAAGACCAAAACTTTGTTAAAAGACTCTGAGTTTTCCTGCGGGATTCCTGCACCTGCTTTGCCTTGGCTTTTGCTGTAGTAAGCCCTTCTACGGCCTGATCGCATTCTTCTGCCGACGGTTCCACCTTTTTTGGCTTTGGGGGCTGTTCTTTACTGTCGTCTTCCTGACTATCTGGGGCGCGTTGGCTTACTGTTGCAGATGATGACGCATTTCGAGACAGAGATATCCATCTGATATCTGCATATGACCCAAACTGAGGCCTGTCATATTTTGCAAGAACGCCAAAAGGTGTTTGTTCTGTGAATCTTAAAAGATGTTTTGCCAATGCAGGAGGCGAGTTTCTTTTATAGGCAAACCAGTTCTTTTCATTGTTGGTATTTTCTATTTGTGCATCAACAGGTAGCTGTGGAATTTTTCGACAGTTCGAAGACCATTCCGATAATGACGATGACGATTGTTTGACATAGGGATTGTGATCAGAAAGTAATCCGCCATCCTTCCCTATAAGTTTTCTCACAATATTTCGGCGATGGATGCTAAGCTGTCTAGAGGCCATTGAAGACCCACCTTATCTAATTATTCCAAAAATGGCATTCACGCAATAGGGCATCTCCGTATTTCTTTATCTCACCTGAGATCATAACATAACCATTCTCGTAATTAAACTGGGCATTATAAACATATTGACCGATCTCCGCTTCAGCCTGATACAATGATGAAGAAACAGTAACACCAAATTCAGTATAATAAATACAGTCAACTTCCCAAAATGCATGAAAGAATCCCTAAACTATACCGCAATAAACCCGCAAAAGCAAGCTCAACTACCAAAAACAAGAGAGAATTACAAAAGCATGCGGGATGATATACAACCTTGAAAATGGAAGTTTTACTCTATATAACATACAAACCTGGCTCTAACGCTGCCAATTAAATTTTTTCATTAAAAAAACTAAAACCCTGATGTCATTGATCACCGTGCAGAATTCTCTCCTCAATCGCAACATGTAAAAAGCATAGCATGTTCATTGAAGCGACTGTGAATCCAATTGTTATGCATCCATTAAATAGAAGCAGAATGAGAGGTCTTAGTTGTAAAATACCTTGGCCAAAACAAATAGCCACTTTCAGTAACTCTGCAACGGGGACCCTTCGTCTATTTCTACTTAAATCTACATTTGCATTCCCATCACCGCTTCCAACTGCAACTCTTCCTCTACCATAAGAAGGAGGTTACTATCTAATATAACAGAAAGTTGATTCCCTATTATAAGTGCTCAAAAATAAATGTACTTAATCATCATCTGTTTTTCCGGTCAGAACAGCGCTGATTTTCAAAGTCTCCGCAGGCAGTTTCAGTGACAAAATCGATTTCTATTTTTCACGAATGAAAGAAAACTTCCCACTTCAACACGTGTTTATTTCTACAATGAGGTAGGAATATACCAAGTCTCGATTCCCCTATTAGGCGTTTGATGTTTCGAATGTGTTTTGTATATTCAGATTCAATAAGCGGTTCCATGGAGAGCCTTTACGATTTATTTTTGTAGAGAAGAGGTTTTAGGAGGAAAAATTTGTTATCCGATAAATTATAATTTTTTCTTATAAAATAGTAATCTTTATTTTTAACTTTTTGTATTTTTAGTGGTCATTTTGGAGGTGATACAAATTATAGTCAAGAGTCTATTGAAGGGTGATAGGTTCAGGCAGTCTACAAACAATAATTCAATTAGAGAATTTTTAATTAAGTATTTAATTTCAAAATAAAACAATCGATTGTTATTGCCAAGTATCACCATTACATATTCACTCAACTTGGCATTTTATTGACATACATATTGACTATTGCATAAGACTTCAGAATTCCTACAGACACAAACCACCTATGGCAAAAAACAAAAAACTTTCTTAGTGAAATCCCCAAAATTTTGGCAGCTCAAAACCAAGAAATATTATGTGTCATTCCTTTACAAAGCTAAATCAAAGCTAAATCGCCTTTATGCTACTCCATACGACAAAATTCTCTTTCACATTCTTTTTTCCCAACACTCAACAATCACCAATTTTTCCCCCAAAACCTGTGTGACTTTTTTAAGAAAAATCAATCCACTCCTCACAAAAGCATTTTCTTGCTCCTAATTCCCCACCTCCACCAAAATCAAAATGGATAAAGGAAAATTAAATTTCCTGACATGCCTTCAAGTTGGGAGTCACCTTCCAAAAAAGGTGAAGACTAGGAAATAAACGATTGTAATTTCTAAAGGAATTTTCTGCCCAAAAATAGGATTGAAATAAAATAGTTATGCCCCTACATCAGGCACCCTTAGTTGAAGAAAAATTCCATAAGTTCAAAACCTCGTGAACTTTTAAGTGTTGTGGGATTGGAATTCCCTCCTTGATCATTTATGATTTCTTCATCAAAGTTGCTTCTTCCATCGTCAAGTTCTTCCATTTGACCAAATATTCCCTATATTCCTTTCTTTACGTCTTCTTGGTGGTTTAGAAATCAATAATCACTTCAAATTCTTGCTTTTCTTTCTCGGTCAACTACTCTAGCCACTTCTTTTGTTGTTCATCAATGTTTTTTCCTTGATTATTGTTATTTGATTCATGGTGATAAAGTGATAAATTTGTGATATTAAAGATTGGGAAAATATTAATGTCTTATGGAAGTTCAACCTCATAAGCATTGGCTAAAAAAAATTTTAGGACCATGCATGCTCCAATCTTCTTCCATTATAGTTTGTTATAAGTTCCTTGAGGAAACCTTTCCTTCTTCAAATATACTAGCACAAGTTCCCCAACCTAAAATTCTTGTTTTCTCCTTTTGTGATCAACATATTTCTTGTATTTCATTGCACTCTTTTCTAGATTCTTTCTAACTTCTTATTGCAACTGGTATATGTATTCTGCAAAATCTTCAATTGTTGCACTTGTTTTTCCAATTTCAATAGTGCTTCTTAGAGTATCTACCTCTAGTGGGTGATATTCATAAACAATTTGAAAAGGGGTCTTTGTTGTACTCTTGTTGATTGAATTGTTATAAGTGAATTCAACTTGGTCTAGGATGAAATCTCATTGAGTGGGCTATTTCCCAACTAAACATCTTAGAAAATTTCCCTAACTCTTGTTTACCACTTTGGTTTTCCCATTCATTTATGGATGATAGGTTGAACTAAAATTTAGCTTAGTATCTAACTTCCTCCACAATGTTCTCCAAAAGTGACTCACAAACTTGGTATCACAATATGAGGCTATACTTTCTGGTAGACCATGGAGTCTCACTATTTCCTTAAAGAATAAATTAGCAATATGAAAAGAATCATTTGTTTTTTTAATAGGGAATAAAGTGATCCATTTTGGAAAATCAATCAACTAGAACAAAGATGGAATCATTACCACTACGAGTTCTTGGTAACCCAAGAATAAAATCCAATCTTATTTCTTCTCATGGCCTTTCAGGAATAGGTAAAGGCTAATACAATCCAGTATTCTAACTTCTTCCTTTGACAAGTTGGTAGACCCAACATTGTTTAACTAGGTGTTGAACATCTCTACTCGTTATGGGCCAATAGTAATTTTCCTTTATTTGTGTCAAGGTTTTGTCTACACCAAAATTACTAGCCAAACCCCCATTATGTTTTTCTCTTATTAAATTTTCTCACATGGATCCTTGTGGTATGCACAAACATTTTCCTTTGAAAAACCCTCTTGAACAAAATAATCCAACCACGAGATTCTATCTTGATTCATTAAGTTTTTACATGTGGCCCAAGCCTCTTTGAAATTTGCATCTTGCTCATATAGCTCTTTGATTGCTTCAAATCCAATAACCTCAAATTTCATTTCAATCAATGAGAAATTTCTTCTACTCAAAGAATTTTCTACTTGATTAGTGTTTTCACTCTTATGTTTTAAGAAAAAAGAATAACTTTGTAAAAATTCAACCCATTTCACGTGCCTTTGAATGAGATTAGATTGGTTGTTAATGTATTGTTGAGCACGATGATCAATGTATAGGAAAAACTTCTTAGTGAGCAAATAATGTCTCTATTTCTTTAGTATTGAATAATAGCATAGAATTTTTTTATCATAAATTGAATATTTCTTTTTGGGTTCATTTAGCTTTTCGATGAAGTAGGCAATGAGTCTTCCCTCTTGGCTTAGAACCCCTCCAATAGTTGTGTTGCTTACATCATAAACTACCTAAAACACCTTGTTAAAGTTCAGTAAGGATAATATAGGTTGGGTTGTCACCTTTTCCTTGAGAAGCTAAAAACTCCCTTCTACTACTACTATCCATTTAAAACTGGTTCTTTTTCCTTTCATAGTTTCAATAATAAGACCACAAACACTATTGAAATTTATAAATTTCCTATAAAAACTAATTAAGCCATAAAAACTCCTTGCTTCAAATGTTATTCTAGGTGATGACCACTCTATAATAGATCTAACCTTTTCAAGGTCGATTTCTAGTGCTTCTCAAGAGATCACAAAGCCTAAATATGCCACCTACTCCTTCATAAAATTATATTTCTTCAAGTTAATCAACTTGAAGGATGGGGAGGTTGAGCTAGTTGTATGTGGTCTTCATTTCAAGGTTAATGCTAAGCTCATAGCTAACATGGCGGGGTTGGCATATGAAGGGAAGAAGGTGGCTAAGGTAAGCAATGGCAAGTATCAAACATATATTGACAAGTTTTTTGAGGGTAAAGAAAAAGTTGAGAGATTTCAAAATGGGTACTCTAAGGTTTTACTTCCTCCATCGTACCATAATGTTTGCTTCTTTGTTATGAAATATTTTATGTTGGAAGGTTGGTTCCAATTGGTCCATGGCTATCACTTTTTGATTCTAAACCATATCCGTCATCTTGAGGAAACTAATCTTTTGTTCTTCCTTTTTTTCTCTGAGCCAAATCCTAACAAATGGAGCAAATCCCTCGTTACACCAAGGCCAGATTCATGCGATATGCAAATATGTCCTGGCTACTTCACCGCAAAGAAATGTCATTGTTAAGCTGCTTGAAAAACCTACTCCCAAGAGTTCTGTTAAAATTGATCTTATAGAAAGTATGCCCCATTCCCTGACTAATGACTCTGCTAAAACTGCCCCCATTCTTGTGGAAACCCCTTGGTCAGACCTACTCAAAGTTACCTCGAAAAAATTTAAAGCAACCCCCATGGTTCCTGTTGTAAACAAAAAATGAAAAATGCTAACTTGTGAGTTGGGGGCTGACCCCAACAATATAATGATACCTGATGATAATGAAAATAGCCCTGAGTGCTCTACTCTGGTGGGTCGAAGATCAACTCGGCTTGCCTTGGTTGTGTCAAAGAGTTTCGACAATAGTAAAAAATCTAAAAGTTTGAAAGAGAAAATTGCAGAGGAATCTTTGGATAGTAAGGGGAAGAAGGTGGCTAGGGATGATAAGGCTTCCTCACCTGAGGAAGTGTCGAATAGCCTCGGTGGTGTGTCTACTGAGGAGGAGGAAACAGAGTCGGAGGAAGTGGAAAATATCCAAGATGAGGAGAATGATGATTCATAGGATGAGGATGGGCAAGATGATGAAGAAGACATGGAGGAGGTTGTTGATAAAGGTGATGATACTAATGACCCAGAGGTTAGGGAGATTTCTAACACTGGGAATGAAGTTTCAAAAGATTCTAAAGGTAACATGTCGGGTTTAGACATTGTCAAAATTCAAAGGGTGGAGTTGTTGGAGAAAATGATGCAAAAGGATGATAATGCCAGTAGATTCCAAGCTCTTGAAAGTGCAGTTAAAAATCTAATGGTAGCCACTTTTCAAATTGATCTTCGTGAAATACATTGCTCCACTCATACAATCCATTAGACCATCCATTTGTTGCAACGAAAACTAGTATTTGATTGTGATTTTATTTATGGCTCGATAATATTTGCACATTCATCGTTCTTCGCTCTTTTTTGGTGCTAACATTGCTGGAACAACGCACAACCTCATACTTTCCTTGATCAACCCTTTATTTACTAATTCCTAAAATTATCATTTTACTTCTTTGTTTTCTTATAGAGTCATCATATATGTAGCCTTATTAGGTAAACTTTCTC
Source organism: Sequoia sempervirens (assembly GCA_007258455.2). Lineage (NCBI taxonomy): Eukaryota > Viridiplantae > Streptophyta > Pinopsida > Cupressales > Cupressaceae > Sequoia > Sequoia sempervirens. The sequence continues at coordinate 323,461,979 of VDFB02105785.1, forward strand.
CATGAATTAAATATATACACGATGAATATTATTGAAGAATGTCAAGATCAAAGATCATGAAATGACTTCCACAAGTGAATATAATATGCACAATAGTATGCCTATCAAATATAAAATTAAGAGTGTATGATGCAATGATCAATCCTTGCTTATATAGGCAAGGATGAGGAGGTAGGAAGGTATGATTGAACTACAAACTACCCCTCTATAGGTGGGACACTTGTGAGCTCACTTGAAAAGTGGGTGAGAAGGTGTTAATTGGTGTCTCAAGTCATGAGGATAGATGTCTCAATGCTATGAAGTGAGACAAAAAGAAAAATAAGCCTAAGTAAACTTAAGCTAGGTGTGAATAGTTAAATCCTAGACAAGTGATTAGCTAACTAGATAGATAAAGATGTTATTTACACTAACACCCCCTTAAGTGAAACTTAGGGAGTAATATATGCACTAATGATGAGTCTTGGCTACAAGGCCATGTTAGGTACTCATGTACAAATATCTCATAAAGTGGAGTAAAGGAGAAAAACCCAATAGGAAATAAAAACCCCTCTCCAAAAGAAAAATGCAATGAAATGAAATGTACGAGTGAAGAATAAGTGATAGATGGAGAACTTATGATGACCCCTAAGGACTACTTCTAGCACAAAGTACAATGATTTTTCTCCCCATTGGAGAGAAAAGAGAGAAGGTCATCTAACTCGCTCAAAAAATGTGAAGTTATGAACTCCATGTGAGGGAATGCTTCCTCCCAAAACTAATAGTAAAAGAAAACCATGCAACCTCCCCTCAAAATGATGCCTGTAGTGTTGGTAGATGCTCGACATTGGATGTTGAAGATGATCTACAAATTTTGATTAACATTTCCCCCTTTAGGAAGAAACAACACCATAAATGTGTGCAATATGAACTACCATTCTAAATAGGAATATACAAGAAGTAAAGTGAATGTCTTTGAATGATGCACATGATCTAAAGACTAAAATGATACTAATGATTCCTTTGAATGATGCTCAATGATCTCCAAGCCAATGTTGATGTGTGATGGATGTTGATATGATGGATCAAGTACCATAGATGATTCTGAAACATGGACCATGGATGTATGGTTATGTTTGGACCAGTGTGAATCTGATATTGTTGCAGATGATGATAACTCATGAATCTCTGCATAATTTGTCACAATAGAAGCTAATGTAGGCAAGGTAAGAGTAATATCCAAAGATGTCAATGATGATGCAACTTCATCGAAGTTATCATCAAATAGAATTTGAATGTCGTCAATGGTGTCATCCAAATTAGCAAGGTGGGATTCTACAAACAAACACATGTGATTTTTGGTAGATATGCTTCCCTATGTGGTGGATTTGGAATGACAAGAGAAAATTCTTGATGCAAAGAATCACTAGAACTCATGAATGAGTCAACACCGGATTTAGATGTAGCAACGGGTGATATGGGAGATGAGATATTAATACAAGTCATCAGGCTACATTGTTCATCCCCAAATGATAATGTCTCGCAAGATGTTTGAGTGAGACTGAATGATGTGTTTGCATGTGTAGGAACTAAAGAATCAGGTAAGACAATACCATGACTAAGAATATTTTACTCCATTTCTTTAATTCTATAAAATTTACATTCTTTTGTTGTATGGATTTCTTTCCATAATATCCACATTTGATCTTCTATTTATTAGGAGGATTACGAAGAATACTCATATGGAAGGGATCTAGATTGAGAGACATGGTCACATAAACCAACAAACTAAAAATCAAAAACACCTAGATTGCCCCCTCTTGATTTAGAGAACCCCCCCAAAATGATTAGTGTTGACTATAGCCCCCCAAAAACAATGTACAAGAAAAAATTACAAGTCATGAAGATCAGATGCCAAAATATTTTGTTTATAACTCAAGGATATTTTTACAATTTTGTGAAAAATGGCAACCCATATCTTAAAAATACAAGTAAATTTGAATTCCTTGTGAAATTCTGATAAAAATAAAAAAATTTACAAAATTTCAATAAACGGGGTGAAAGTTGTGTCCCATCGAAATTTGCTTACAATGTTCACTTTGGAGGTTAAAATTTTTAATTTAACAACATGATTTCCAAAACATATTGACACTACTTTGTTTAGCACAAAAAGAGCTTTTCGATGACTATTCACAGTTGAAAATTTGACCCCCTATTTGAAAGTTACACCAAACATAAAAAAAAACTTTTTGCAAACACTTATTAGCTATGGCAAAAAAATTAAAACTCCCCCTCTTTACAAACTTTTGATAAACCCAAATATTTTCCCCAACCACTAGAAATCACCATTAAATGCTAGTTGGTACAATAATTGTTTAGTATATAATATTAGGAGTTAGTAATTTGTTTAAAATACCTCCTACTTTTAATTTTAGAGGCTTAATAAGTGCTAACAAATTTCATTAAAAACTAATCAACAAATGTCAAAATAAAGAGCATATAACTAAGAAATGCTAAATATAGGGAGAATGGGGTGCCAAAAAAAAGGATGGGAAGACCATGTGTGGGAATGAAGGGAGCTGAGAAATGAAGCCATGAGCAAGAAAGAGGTCGTGGCATTAATGTTAGAGAGTGATGTGGAGGTCAACAGAGGAGCCATTTTTTGAGGTTGCACAAGTATTGGGAGTCTTCAACATGCTGTAAATTCCCTCTTCATGCCTCGCAACACCCACTTTTCAATAGGTGTATCAAGTCACAAGGACACATGTCTCAATGCTATAAGTGAGACAAAAAGCAAAAGAAGCCTAAGTAAACTTAAGCTAGGTGTGAATAGGTCAATCCTAGATAGGTGATTAGCTAACTAGGTAGATAAAGACACTATTTACTCTAACACCCCCCCTTAAGTGTAACTTAGGGAGTAATGTAGGCACTAATTATGAGTCTTGGCTACAAGGCCATGTTAGGTACTCATGTACAAATATCTCAAAAAGTGGAGTAAAGGAGAAAAACCTAGTGGGAAATAAAACCCCTCCAAAAGAGAAATGCAATGAAATGAAATGTACAAGTGAAGAAGAAGTTATATATGGAGAACTCATGATGAAAAAAAATCATTTTTTTAACAACTTTTCAAGAAATAGGCATAGAGGCCAAAAAAGTGTAAAAAATGAATTTACCAAAATTGACAAAACAAAAGGTATTTTTTCATTTCCCAAGCCTTTTGAACATGATGGTGGTGTTCGTTTAGCTCTATGATGCTCCATTTCTAGGGCTAAGTGTTGGAATCACCTTAGTGTAGGAAGTAACATGCTCATTGCTCTGATACCATGTTGGAGAATGCCAAGATCAAAGAGCGTGAAACAAATTCTACAAGTGAATATAATATGCACAATAGTATGTCTATCAAATATAAAATGAAGAGTGTATGATACAATGATCAAGCCCCGCTTATACAGGAAAGGATGAGGAGGTAGGAAGGTAGGACTGAACTATTGACTACCCCTCTATAGGTGAGACACTTGTGAGCTCATTTGACAAGTGTGTGAGCAAGTGTCAATAGGTGTCTCAATTCATGAGGACACATGTCTCAATGCTATGAAGTGAGACAAAAATCAAAAGAATCCTAAGTAAACTTAAGTTAGGTGTGAATAGGTCAATCCTAGATAGGTGATTAGCTAACTAGGTAGATAAAGACACTATTTACACTAACAAATACTACTTCTCATTGGAGGAAGGCCTTTTGGAAATTCATGTGATGTGATTTTGGCATATTCTTCAAGTAATTTTTGAACTTCTATAGGAATTTATTCTTCCTTTTATGTTTTTCCCCCTTCCCTATAAACTTAAGAGTGTAGTGTAGAAAAATGTATCCCTTTACATTTTCACACCTAATTAGGAATTAATATTAAAATGAACTTAATTATGCCTTAATTTAGTGTTGTAATATGAATTTTACATATTCACATTAAGTTTAGGGCCCTATTAATTAAAATGAACTTAATTGTGCCTTAATGTAGTGTTGTAGAGTGTACCTCTTTACACTTTCACACTTATTTAGGGCTCCTTTAATTAATTGAGCTTAATTTGCCTTAATTGGCCCCTTTAATTCAAATCCAAGCCTAATTAATTGCATTTTTCGAAGTGGAAACCTGACATTCATTAATGTCTAAACATAACACTCCTCATTGAGCAATGTGTGTCCTAGGTGGGTGACCTAGGACCCATTCGACCATGGGAGAATGTGTCCTCACTTAGACCTAGGACCTAAATTTAAATTATGTTTTTTGTAGTATTTTAACAATTTCAAATCTATATTCATCTAAATTTTGTAGGTTCCTTCAGTTTTATGCTTAATCTATTAAATCCAAGCTATAAATTGCATTTTGGGGTTGATTTGCTATTTTTAATCTTTCTCCCCAAAGTGTTGTTTGACCTAGACCCTCGTCCTAACACAAAAGGGAAATTGCAAGATTCCTCAAAGAATTCACTCACCTAAAGGTTGAAAGTGGATTTTAACTTGGGGGATCTCACTTCTTGAATGAAATAGAAGAATAGGTAGGTTCATTCACCCCATTTTCCCTTTCTATTTATAGTAATTTTGGTGAAACATTCCAAATTTAGTATAAAACCCTATGTGTTTTAAACCTAACCCATTTTTTCGATATTTCATTTTGGTGAACCCGAGTTTTGAACATTCTAATTTTTTATTTGGAGTGCATTCAAACCCTAGATCTAGGATTGGAGTTAATTCATTGCATTTAGGGTTTCTAAATTTGGCATAAAGTTGCATTGCATTTTAGATGTAAACTTACATTTTGCATTCATTTTAAATCTAAAAATTCAACAAAAATTGCATAATGTTAGACTAATTTTGCATAGTACTTGCATGTTCAATCATTCACGTTCAAAAATTGAGTCATAATTGCATTTCAAAAAGTGTCATATAGTTCATCATTTGTCTTGCATTGAGACATCAAATTTTGGAAAATTTTGTTACAGAAATACCAGTATGAGACCTGGAATAGAGAACACATATAATCACTCAGAAATTGCATTTTTCATTTTTTTTTTAAAATTGTATAGGGACCCACTCACCTGTAATGTCCCCTTTTTAACGAGCATCAGAGTCTGGTTGTTTAGCCTATCATAAGGTCCTCGTAGGCTAATAATGGTGATTAGAGGGCCATATTTTGAATATATCTAGTATCTCAGTTGACAGTTTGCAATGTTTGGCATCTCCAAATCTTTGGCGTATTCTAAGGCAATGTTATTCAGGGTGTTTTGGCTCCATTTTTATATAATTACTATTTATAGTAAGTTAGTTGGATGATAGAGGCCAACCTTACTATTTTTAGTAAGGAACCCTGATAAGTAGTGAGTTCAGTAGGCTACCTCCTTGCACAGACGAAATTGATTTATGAGGTTTAATAATGGAGTTATGGAGTTTTAATTATTATTAAAGTAATGCTTTAATTATAATTAATTATTATAAAGTGTACATCGTTAAATGTTTTATTGACTTTATTAAAAGGGATTATTTAATATTATAAAGTCAAATTATAAAGTTAAGACATTAAATGACTTCATTTGACTTTTTTATAAAAAGCTATTTAATGTTATAAAGTCACTAACTTAATATGAAGATTTGGGCACCCACTTTGAGGAATAAAATAAAGTGCAAAGCAAATGAGTTTTATATTATTAAATGTTTTAAAAGGGCCTCATTCAAAATCATGCAAATTGAGAAGTATAAAAAGGAATCAAAAGTAAATGGAATTGATTATTGTTGATCATTCATTCGACTTGGCTCTGTGCTTTAGCATTTTAGAGGTGGAAACTAGGGTTTTTAGTTGCAAGCAAACTTGGGGGTGTAACTTCTCTTGATTCAAGCAATTTGAGGGTGTGAAAGATCATCCGAGGTTTGCTAATTAGTGGCTTTATCATAGAAGTCACATTGTGCTTGATTGGAGTTGATTCAACAACATTTTCAGAGGTTATCTAGAGTAGATCAGAAGTATACACTTGAGACTATATGCTATTATCTTCATTGTCGGTTGTGCCTTCTTCATTGGCACATGTGAGACATCTAGTGCATACTTGAAAGTGATTATCTTCAAAAGTTTACAAGGGTTTATGGAGCTGATTATCAGATTGTTGCAAGTTCAATCATTGGAGACTTTAATTGTTGTCGCAATCACTTTAAGTTGCCACGTGGGGTTCTAAGGGTTGTACATATCTGTTGTTGGAGGTCGTATTGTCTTCATTGCTAGGTGTCTAACTCCTAGGTTGAATGCATATCATAATAGCATCTCATCATCCTTTATGAGGGTGTCCAAATCATTGGGACCGATCTATTGTGTTTAAAAGGTGGAGAAACCATTATTTGGTGTTGGGCAGCCATTCATGAGAATTACCAGTTGGATGTTATATATTTCTAGAATTTACAAATTTGCTTGCTTTGGAGTTCAGGTATGATTTCATTGTATTTGCAAAAAGAAATGATGAACTGATTTGAGTACACATACATTATATTTGTAAACTATGATAAATCAAATTTGTGATTGTTGCTTCATTATTAAGCATTTCTATACTTTGCAATTTGTATATGTTTTTTGCATTTATTTCTTTCCTAGAATTATATCTTGAGAATCATTCAAAGAGCATAAACTCAGAAAAATTAAACAATCAAACAAGAAATAAAATTTTGAGTTAGCGAGTGTCCACCTAGGGTGGGACATTGCATTTGAGATGTAAACTTGCATTTTGCATTCATTTTAAATCTAAAAATTCAACAAAAATTGCATAATGCTAGACTAATTTTGCATAGTACTTGCATGTGAACAATCATTCACATTCAAAAATTGAGTCAAAATTACATTTCAAAAAGTGTCATATAGTTCATCATTTGTCTTGCATTGAGACATCAAATTCTAGAAAATTCTATTACAAAAATACCAGTTTGAGACCTTGAACAGAGAACACATATAATCACTCAGAAATTGCATTTTTCATTAAAAAAAAACCTGTATAGGGACCCATTCACCCTTGGGTGAATGAGTCCTTCATGGCCTATAAAAACCATCTTTTCTAAGTTTTTTGGTGGTTTTCTACCCTTCCTAAAGCTACGAGTAACCCACTGTATTAGTGTGGAAAGTTCCAGGAATTTATTTTTTATGTATCTAGGTCAAATCATCCATTTAGTGTAGCCATTTTGAATCATTCCAAAATCATTTCAATAGCAAAAATCATCATATCTGGAAATGTTTACATTCTTGAAGCTTTGCATAATATGAATAAAAGTACTTTTCACTTTTGGATACACAATGTTTACATTCCTAAAGCTTTGCATAAGTTGGATAAAATTACTTTTCATTTTTGGATATACATTTTTTATATTCTTGAAGCTTTGCATAAGTTGGATAAAAGTAGTTTTCATTTTTTGATACACATTGTTTATATTCGTGAAGTATTGCATAAGTTGGATAAAAGTACTTTTCATTTTTGGGAACAAAATATTAGTATCTTACCTTTCTAAGCATGTCAAGAAAAAGCTCATCTCTCCCACTTATGATAATACAATAGTGGACACTCACGACAATCAAATTTGGTCTTCTCTAAATATATCTCCTATTGGTGAAGAAGATATTTTGATGTTAGAAGATCCAATCAATGAGAGTTATGAGAATCCTATTTATTTCTCTTCCCCCACCTCTCCTACTTGGGAAGATATTCTTGGATACAAGGATGAGACTATTGATACATCCCCTAATATCACTTTGCCTATTCCTTCTATTAGTGAGAATGATTTGATACAAGAGAATGCCATCATTGATGAGCAAGACAATCCAACTATTGATGACTCCTCTATTTATGGTTAAGTTATTTTAGAATATCCAACCATTGAAAGTCATGAGCATCTAGTTTTCTCCTCTCCTAAAAACTCTCCTACTAGGGTAGATATCATGGTGCAAGAAAATGACAACATTAACAATATTGATGTGGCTTCCTTAGATGAAGATGGTGAAGTGACATTAGACTCCCCTTCACTAAGAGATCATGAAAATAGGGATAAGTTTGTTGAGGTTATGAACATTAGAACTCCCTCGAGTCCTCTAATTCTTAGACCTCCTATAAATCCTTTAATAATTAGACCACCTAAACCTCAACTTATCCTCTATCCACCCTCACAACAACCACAAGTTCAAAATAAACATGTTCTTATCTTAAGACCACCTCAACACAATGTTTCACAGCAACCAAGTTATAATACTATTGCTCACACATATAATACAAGGAACAATAAGCAACCACAAACCACTCCCACTTCATTACCATTGCCTCAACCTATCTTGCCTAATGCTCCTCTTTTTCCTTTACATAGTGGAAAGGGATATAATCTTGTCGAACAACTTAAGAATACTCCTACTAAGATATCCTTATGGGATCTTATTCAAGCCTCCCCTAGTTATCATAACATGCTTCACAGTGCCTTACAACAAGTTCCTATCCCTCCTAATGTGCAACCAAATGATATAGCAGCCCTAATTCAAGGAATGAATGCAGACATTATTTTCCAACAAAGTGAACTCCCTCCTTTGGATGTGCAAAAACAATATGAAGCTTTCATGATCATAACCATTATTAATAGGAAAGGAATAAAGAGAACCCTTGTTGACAATGGCTTCACCCTTAATGTGTGTAGTGTAAACCTTTTGGATAAGATTGGAGTAGACAGAATCCAAATACAATTAGACTCTTTATCTATCAACGGATTTTACAATGTAGGGAAACAACTGCTTGGTGTGATCACATTACCTATTATAGTTGGAAAGGTCGTGTTGCAAACTAGTATCCATGTTATGCCTCACGATCTTTCATATAATATTCTTTTAGGCAGGCTATGGATTCATGAAATGAATGGGGTGCCTTCTACTCTTCATTGTATAATGAAGTATGTCTATAACAATAAGGTTTATACAATCAAAGTTGAACCTGAACCAAATAGTTTGCTCATCGAGAAAGACGAGGAAAATCCTTTGAAAATATTGACACCAATTACACAAGTAGAACCCATGCAAGAAGAACAAAAGGATAAGTTCCCTAAACCCTTCACAATGTTATCGGTGGATGATTTGGGATCATTGGATTTTACACCTATATGCACGGGTGAATACAAGATGACAACAAAAGAGTTTGAAAAGGGAAAAGAAAAAGGTGATAATGTCAACACAAAATTCAGAAGAACCTTTGAAAGCATCCACTTCAACCAATTTAGAAGAAGAAACAAATTACACAAGAAACTTTGATGAAGTTGGTTATGAGAAACCACTGTATCCATTGACATGGAAAAGATTTATGGAAGAGGTTATGAGCTTTTGAAACAGCTTGGTTAAGGTGGAAAAGGATGTGGTGCTAGATAACAAGGTATTTGTGTCCCTATAGAGCCTAACACACAATAAACAACTAGTGGTCTTGGTTATTATCCTTTGAAAGAAACAAAAGAATCAAAGAAATTATCGCTTAATATCAATGTCATCACACAAAACTCTCCTAGGAAATGTCTTAGTAATGATTGGAGTTTGCTAGATTCTATGCCCTCCCTTAAAGGATAGTACAAAATCTCACAATCTAAAGAGTCTCGTGTAAGTATGACACCTTTTACTATGAAAGAGATATCTTTGTTGCAAAATAAAGGAACATCTTCTACTATTGATCAAGAGAGTATCTTGTCGAGACTCCTCCAAAATTGTTCAATATCTTTCCCTCCAAGAACACGAAAGAAATTTTACAAGAGTTCATTTTGTGCATATCATAGAGTTCATGGTCATTCTACTAATGAATGTAAGGATTTGGGTAATAAAGTTCAACATCTTAAGGATTGTGGTGCTCTTCCTTGTGTTGAAGCACCTAGTTCCTCTAATTGATACTGATTTTCATTCTATCATGTTTCTCATCAATCACCTCGGCTCATCCTTGTCTTGCACTCAATGGGGGCAAGGGGTTAGGTAGCCTTATCTTATTTTGCACTTGATGTTGTCCCTTTGGCTAGTTGTTCACCTTTTTTATATACTAATCAAGATTGAGATGTAGACGACCTGCTATAGGTTGACTCACATGTGCCTTACTAGTCTTGTTCGTCTAAATCGTAACATTGCTCCTAGACACCTATCAAATCTTGATACTGCTTCATACTTAAGCTTTGTATCACAAATTTTCATTGATCACTTCAATCTATTACTCCTTTTTGACATTGTATCAAGTCTATGGTTCACTCAATTCTAAGCCTATTTCAGCTTAATTGAGTTTCCAACCTTCTTTTCCATAGAATGGTCCAAACTTAAATGTTATAGGTTTGTAAATCATTTGAGACTTATTCTACCATCTTTGCTTATTTGACTATATATAATAATATATTGCACCTCTGATCAATTGAATGTTTCGTAGTATGATCAGGGTTTACAGAACCTTATCATTATTTCTAAACTGAGATAACCTCTCAGGATTACTAAGCCTCTACTTGCCCACAATATATTATTTAGGACCAAAAATCCTATAAGTCAAGTTTCCAAAAATCGTTGGTTACTTCGATGAGTTTTTTATCCACTTGGAACATTATATTAGTTCTACTAACATAGACAAATTGATCTGTCTCATGTTCTACCATTATTTTTCTTCTGGAATCTCAAGAGAGTATATATGTCCTACCGATGATGACATTTGGTCTTCATTTCTTGGTATACTAGACATTACCTTGCCACATTCCGTGCAGCCTCGTACTCTATTTTTTTCTCTAAGTTATAGTGGTTTCTCATCCAACAATTCCCTTTGTCGTTTCAAAGTCTTAATCCTGACATTTATTCACTCGTTTCATTCTCAATTCTTTCAAAATTTTGGGTTCATAGGTTCTTTTATATTCAATTATAGTCTATTCCTTGACTGAATGAAAACCTATTTTACGATCTCACTCCATCTTAAATTGCCATGTAATAATGGTTATAAGTTTAGTGGAATATATTTCCTTTAACACAGGACATCCACTCTGTGGATTTTCTTCTGTCCTTGGATTATTTTTTAAGATGATTTCCATCTCTTAACTCAATCAAATTTTTCCAATAAGATTGGTACTATTTTTTTTGAGTATTAATCCTTGCTCCATCATGTTAGTCCCTAGAAGATACCAAATTTAATTACATACCTAGTTACTAAGCATGAACATTTCTCGTTGGTTCCATTGATTCTCTTAATCATATAGGAGAGTACCAACTTTGGTATATCCTTCTGAGTACAAGTAACAACCCCGGTGTTCTACTCTATAAGATTCCCAACATCTCATGAAAAATCCTATATTGCTCTAACATAACAATAGATGTTTCCCTTTTGAGAGTGTATCCACTTTAATATAAGAGCCACTCAAACAAAGTCTAGTTAATACAATGACTTCTTTTCTAGAGTGTAAGGTAGCTTCTTTAACTCACTAGGTATCCACCTATGTTTCCATTCATAGAGAGTTTCTTAACCTCAAGGGATTTACACCTTCTCATGGAAATATTAAACTCAATAGTCCCTTCCAATTCTTAAGATAGAATTCTCAATCGTTGACAACTCAACCAAGTAAATTATTCCAACTACAAGGTGTTAAAGAGTAGTCAATTACATAACCCAACTCAATAGGTTAAATCTTATCCTAAGATCTCTATCTTCATTCGAATGAACTTCTTGTCCTAGTTAAGTTATTATCCACCTAGGGTTTCATTCAAGAGTAAGGTAGTGGTCAAGTAATTATTCTCATAAAGAACTTTTCGATGAGGTTAACAGGTGTCACATCTTACCTTATCTTTTCATTCCATCTCTATAGCTTATGGCTAAACCTTTTTCCATCCTCAGGTTTCTTAGCATAGTAAGTTTTAGTTTCAAGTTGCTTTATAACATAGGTATATTTCTTAATGCATAGTATTACTACATGTATATAGAAATAACATCATTATCTACTTCCCCTATATAAGGTATATAGGAGTGTAGAGACACTTTATTTCAATCACGGGAAACTAGATCTTTCTTTGCCAATCTTATAGGCAATGATCTTTTCCTATGATGACCAAATTATCCACTTATCCTTTTCTAAGGCAACAATGACAATACCATTTAATTCTTTTAATCAAATGATCATAAGGTATGAAATGATAATAGGTCATAATCCTTGACCTTTCCATTTGTCTTTATCCGAAATTCCCAATACCTTTTTCCTTGTGGTCATAAAATGTATGACTTAATTGTCATCATGACTTGCAAAGAAGTCATTAATCTTTCAAAATTGAGAATATACCTTCATTTTTCATTGGGTGGGGTACTTAACTTGAGTCAATCCACTCTTTTCCTTCCCCCCTTAGAGTTTCCACAACTTCTTATCTACTTCCAAGTTGAACTCTTAGTAAACACTTGCTTCTTTGGAAGATTTTGTCATTCCTAGTTGGTTTTACATTGCCTTTCCTTGCCTTAATGGCTTACTTTAAATATACTCTTTCTCAAAGTTTAGATTCATCGATGTTTTCAATCTCATAGATTTCAACATTTTAGGATCATCCACTAGGAGATCTAATGAATAATCAACAACTTTAGAAGTTAAGAGGCACTCTATTAATCCAATTCTCTTTTCGACATCCTTTTTTGTGGAGGATAAATCATGTTCACAAGCCTCTTTGTTGATGTATTTCCATCTTAGAACGTTGTTTTCCCTTGCAACTCTATTGTTCTGACACAGTACTTATTGTATTCCATTTCCTTTTGGAACCTCTTAAACAAATGTTGGTGTTTGTTGAAATGTCAGTGAGTTCAGCTTACAGTCCAATCAATCTATGTACTATCCAATCCTCTGGTCAGACCAATCTGATTTGCCAATATAAGTTTTTTTCTTATATTCACTCTTTTTCAAGTGACTTAATTCCAGTGCTTGGAATCCTATTCTCCTCTAATCTCAAGAGATACCAAGTTGTTTGGTCTCTTGTTCTCATTTTAATCAAACTCTAATAATCTTATTGATTTTGGTTGGTGGAATCACATTGTTGATTACCTTGTTTCTAACCATCTCGTTCCTTTCTCTTTTTCCTTGGTACTAACTCTTTTCTTGCAAGATCCTATCTTTACACAAGAATTAGGTTCATTTCAATAATTTTCCAACCCCTGTGGACACCTTCTTCATTGACTTTCTACTTTGATCTAAATAATCCTGACTTTGAATATGCATAGATTTTTAGTGTTTTCACTAAATCCAAAAGTTCTTGACTCTTAACAACTTCAGTCTGCTACTACAAAAGGTTATCTCATTTCTTCTTATTTCCTTAGACTCATAAAACTATTTCTTTGGATAAAGGTATATACTGGTTATTCTTCCTAACCTTTCTTCATAACCTGATTGCATAATCTTTCGCAATCCTAGGTATTATCATAAGTTGTTGGTTAAGGAGTTCCTACTCCAGGGATAACTCTTAAATCATCCCAATTTACATAAGTTACTAGGGATCTCATATTCCTTTTCACTTCACTAAGCTCTTTTCTCTTATCGGTTCGGCACAAGAACTTTTCAACCATTATCTTCTGATAAGGCTTATGCATTGTTGTGTAATGAGCTCATAGGTTTCAGTGTAGAACCTGGTAGCTTTGATACCACATGTAACTTGCCAACCCTTCGGTAAAGTAAAAATTTCCTAAACTTTCATCATAAGAGCAAATAAACATGTTAACATGACATTACAGTAAATTTTTTCCTTTTCTTTATTGATAATATATGAACAAGTTGTCATATCCATTTACAATAAAGATTCCATTTCATTATAATAACTTCGCAAGTACATGAAACAATAATACGTACCTTAACTAACATAGCTCCAATGAGCTTTGGAACAAATAGTAGTAAGACGGTCCGGGATCTTCCCTTTCAAATCTTAGTTCTTCAGTCGTCTATTGTGGAGGAGAAACATCACTGGGGCACTTTTCCGCCAACCATAGACTTATAATGCGGTCCCCCGCACATCTATTATTCAATAGATGGCCCTCCCTTCAACAAAGAGATTGGTAGAGTAACTGATATTGTTAACCAATTGAGCATAGTGGTGTGTCCTACATAACTAGTTCCTTGTAATCCCACAATCTCGAACTAGTATGTACTATTGGATCACAGTGAATTGGCAGTGTAATCATCACCCGATCTAAGAGGATGTAGGTACATTACACTAGTTTGATCAAAGAGTTTTAGTTCAGTAAATGATTGAGAAAGTCATCTATCACATACACTACTCAGGGCAGATTTGACTTAGGGCTATCTTACACTATGCATAGGCTATGTCCTTCAATGGGTAATCAGTCACCCAGACTACCTACAACATTCTAACTGGTAGAAATGGATCAACATAACAAGTAATTCACATAATTCCTCCTATATTGGAAATCTTTATCCTAGGAGTAACTCAAGCTTATCCAATTTAACCTAATAACTTAAGCTGATAGATCTTACTTAACCTCTGCCTTCATTTCAATCCTAGTATATAGTAACCGATACCACATATACTCTCCTTATATGGAGATCATACAATTATTGCAAAAAATAATCTGAATGCAACATTTCATTTCCTATGTACAAACAATAAACATAAAACATCCCATGTTCAAACATGACTAGTATAATTAAATACTTATGTTGTATCTTATGTAATATTTTTGAATTCATAAGTCAAGTACTTTCTCCTATCATAAAATACTTAAAAACACATTATGGGAGTGGCTCTAAGGCTTCAATTCCCTTTCCCGTAAACAATCAAGTTTAGAAATAGTATCCATGCAACCAATATTCTCCTATTATGGAGATCATTATGTTTAATTCAGAATATAACTGATAAGCATCAATTATCTTTTAAACAACTTACTTCCTAGGTGCAATCATATATTCAGTTCATGAAACAAACTTACTTTCTTTACACAAACAGGAATATAATTTATGAAGTAATTCCCTATCTAAGCACAAACAACAACTTCAAATCTCATACAGTAATCACAAATTTCAGAAGTATTATAGGAATTACTATAGAAATTGGTAGTAGAAGAATATTTCATGCATGTTTACACTTTTCCTCATATTGATGACATAGCTACTTTCTCAGTCCAACTTCCAACTCCTCAAATATAATTGTTTTCTCCTTTTTATACTCAGGATAAACTCACAAGAATTTGGCAAACTCCTTTGGTAGAATTTTCCCTCACTAAATGATGGTAATTCTCAGCAATGTAAATTCTTCCCAATTCTAAGAATGCATAGAATTTTACTCTTAGAATGTGGGAATGTCTGTATATTCCTAAATCTAAGATTACTCAGAATGCACAAGATAACTATGGATATAGACACATAACTCAACACTTGCAATGTTGCTACACCCAATGTAGATGACAGAGTAAAGAACATAGTATTGTGAAAGTGAGAATGATTGAATAGTAATCATCCCAAATGAGGAGATTAGAGCTCTTATTTATAGCGAATTCAACCTCAAACCATCCTACAAGCTTGGCATGTGAATTGACACCATTGTTGATTGACATTTTCAACCTGGAGGTGGCAGTAAAATAATCCCATACTTAGCAATTCATATGGTGAGTCGACCTCCATTGTTTGACAATAGAACAAAGACTATTTCCATTACACATGGTGAATTGACACCTACAAGTTTATTTACTAGATTTGCGCCAATCTACAGCAATGGCGGCTTAGAGAAATGGTCATACCTTGCTTTATGGTTGCGTCTTATGCTCAAACACGTGTTGATTAATCTCCCAGTATCAACTTTGAAATGAAGCATTTCCCGTGAGTATATAACCCTCGCGTTTACAACTGCATGACTTCTTCAGCGCTATATTAAAATGTTCCCATAAATATTTTGAGCTATATTAATTTTAATAGTTGGAGGAAATATTTCAATTTCCTATAGTCGAGGATTAAATATTTCATGGAGTAGAAATGATTCGATTTCAAATGTTAAGTGATTCAAATAAATTGAATTTGAAAAAGCTCGATTCCATAGTTGATAATCAATAATCAGTTGAAGGATATTTCATCGATTTCCATAGTTTAGACTTTAATATACACTCAAAGTGAAATATATTTTAATTTAATTTTCCAATAATGAGATTTAAAATATTAAACTTAGGAAATAAGTTAATTTCCAAAATGGAGATCAATTTAGAAAATAATTCGATTTTCACAAATTGAGAAATTAAATAAAATATAATTCCATTAAATATTTTATTATATAAATATTAATATAGTCTTAAATATATTAAACACACATATATATATATATATATTTAAATACCCAAGTATTATTAATATATATATATACTAATATAACTATAATAATACTATATATAATCCTTAATATATAATTACACAAACACACACACACACATATATATATATATAACCAATATATAGATATATCGTGAGCCAGTCAACATATACCCGATATATATATATATATATATATATGTAAAGTCATATGGCAATAATAATATAATATTATTAATATCACATATATAGGTTGTGCACATATATTCATGTATATATCAATGTATACCTCTATGTACACGTATATGTAAGTATACCACATTGATGCATCTGTATGAGCACATCCATCTGTCAACATACGCTTGTATCAATGTGTATATATGTATGAATACGTGTATATACAATATACATGCATATATGTTCACTTTCGTTTCACATACAACCATTTACGTTACCATCATAATGATCGTAACATCACAAGATAGATACATGGATATACATCACTCATAAATGCATACAAAGGAAGACAAGACTCCTAATGCAACATACATGTTATGGATGACTTCCCTATAATCCACACAGACCGACTTAGTTCACTCAATCTAAGATGACGTGTGTGTATGCTCAGTTAATTCACTTTACCAGTTAAACGACCAAGCCCCTCTCTCGAGTGGTATTTCCCCTCCGCCTGGAGGAATGGTTCACGTACCTGCATCCACTGACATAAACTCACGACAGTCATATGTTCACAACAATAGCAGTATATATAAGCGTCTCAAGTTAGAATAACATGATTCATTAACCTCATGCAATATTTCACCATAAATAACATCAACTGAGATAACACCAAATGAAATGACATCAAGTGAGATAACATTCATATTAAAAACAAGGCATAAGCATCATTAATTCATCTCTAGAATTCATATTGCATTCACTTTTACCCTATCTAGTAATAGTAAATAGTAACCTCACAATTTGGGATGTAACATTTTGGTTTCTTGATTAGTTAGATAGTCCCGTACGAATTATTCCTGAGTTTAGAAGTAGAATTTTCTTTTGTTTGTTGAAGTTCCTGAGTTCTCTGTTGCTCAGGATGCCAACGTGTCTTCCAAACGATAGTGTGTCGCACTGGCATCCTAGAACTATGCTAACATCTTCTGGCCAAGAGCTCCCTCTTCTGAGATAGGAATCTTTTGGTTTTGCTCTCTCAAGATCTCTGATAGTCTTTCCTGAAGTATAATTGAATCTTAGTTCTTTATTGTTTTGTTAATCTATTATTCTAAGATGTATAAGGGCAGTTCGTTCCCTGGTGATCTCTCAAGAAAGGAGAGACCTATGTGCAACGAATCCCTCTTATATCACATTTTGGTGAACCCGACGTGAACCGTCAGATTTTTCTTCGTGATGTTGCATGTTCATGATAATGGATTTTCTGAGGAAGATTTTGATATGCTAGAGGATGCTCTAGATGACTTCTTAGAAGCACTCTCCCCTATCCGTAAATCTCCTGAACAAGTCTCCTCTCGATAGGCTAAGGGATCAGTAAATGTGGTGGTAGTCTTAGTGGCTCCACCGAGCCCTAAGAAACCCATCATCTACGTGACCCTAGCCGACCCTTCCATCTATGGGATTTCATGTCGTAGCAATTCACTAGGCTTATACTCAAGGTTCGTGAAAGCTACAGACTCTGCGTCTTATAATGCTATTGGACACACATATCCTACAAGGAGTAATAGACAAAATATGAATCAACAACCTAATGTCCCTACATCACAACCATCTATCCCTACTTCCTTACCACCTTCTCAACCAAGCCTTCCTCCAACACCTAAACCTGCGATCAAAGCACTAGGTGATTATGATCTTGTCGAGTAGCTTCACATTACTCCGACTAAGATCTCACTTTGGGACTTGCTTCAGAATGATCTGTGTTTATCAAGAGATGCTTCAGGAAGCTTTATAAAATAATCTCTTTCCTACCTTTGCTAGGCCCACGGATGTTAATGCATTGTTGGCTCATATTCGTGCAGATTTGTCGAATATCACGTTCCACCCGCAAGAACTCCCACCTTCGAATGTGCAGAAGCAAGCAGAGCCTTTGATGATTATAGTCAATGTTAACATCGGTATTAGGTGCACTCTCGTTGACACCGGTTCGACTCTCAATGTTTGTAGTATAGACCTATTACCTAAAATTAAAATCGACTCATCTTCTTTAGCAACTTCCTCCTTGTACATTCGTGGATTCGATAACATTGACCGTCAAGCTGTAGGTACGATAATACTACCTCTGCAGCTAGGCCTTGTTACCTTACCCGTGTTAGTTTATGTGATGCCCAACCCCTTACCCTATAACCTCCTCTTAGGGAGACCTTGGATCCATGCTATGGGTGCAGTAACTTCTACTTTACACCATTCCTTGAAATTTGTCACAAATAATCAAGTAGTTACAGTTAAAGCAGATCCAGAAGGCATTTGCCTCTGTGAATTAGCCGCTACTGGTCACGCTTCGACTATATCTACACTCAAGAATTGTATTCCATCTTTGACTGCCGATGCTATGGCATGTTCTTCATTGATACCCTCTGTGGAAGTTGTTCCCAGAGTGAGTATTGGAAATGAAGAACCACCTAAAGTAGAAGAACCCGAGTCTCCCTCGTCTGCTTCTCAAACGAATTCTTTCCTTGGAGATGATCGGGGTTCCTTGAATTTCTCTGAGTTCTTTGTTGTGGAATATAAGGTGAACCCCTCTTGCATAGACCTTCCAGGCACCCTCGATACTAAGGCAAATCATACTCCCGTGAAACAGGAGAAGTGTGATCCTGTTCAGAAGATCACTCCTTGCGGTGAGGAAAGTAATCCCCCTCTTACAAAGGAGATTAACATTTGTGAGCCTGACAAGGAAGGCAGAAGTACCCCCGTAGAAACATTTGACATCCATTGGTGGAATGAAACGCTCTACATGGACCCACCACCTCCTGAGGTTTTGCAAACTTGTTACGGGTTTGGATATGAGCTTGCTTCTCGGTATGACTATGGGCAAAAGATCCTAGGGCGTATTGAGCAAGGAATTCAAGTCCCTATCCAGTTCAAGCCATGACAACGCTATCTGGGTTTGGGATGCTCTATTGAATAGTCTAAACAAAAGCCTTGGTGGAGTGTTAATATGATCTCAGCCGAGCCATTGAACCTGGTTCACCCTGAGTTAATAGAGGAAGGGGAGCAGGTCGAGAAGGTCCCTCTCGATGTCTTCTCTTCGGATGAAGTGCTAGAGGAATTCCTACGTGCTTATTCCCCGTTGCCTCCTTATCATCACAAGAACGGTTCCCGTATCACTTGCATAGTCAAGTGTATTTTGGAGAGTTTATTTTGAGCGTTGATGAGGAACACCCTCTATCTAACATTAGTGATGATGTTATACTATCTCATCCTAAGGACTGTAGTTCCCTTCTTAAAGGATATATTGTTGAAACTCCTATGGGTCCTAAATCCTCAGAAAAGGTGATCAAGATTGGAAAATGTCTCTCTTCTGAAGAAGCAAATGAGCACTCTGATCTCTTACATTCCCATCCTGACATCTTTGCTTGGACATACAAGGATATTCCTGGTATTGATGAATCTATAGTGGTTCACAATATCATCCTATGTCCCGACGCCAAGCTGGTTAAGAAAAAAATCCAAAAGATCAATCCCAGGGTGGCATTGATGGTCAAGACTAAGATATAGAAACTGTTGAAAGCAGGCTTTATCCATCCTATTGACTATTCCCCTTGGATTTCAAATATAGTTGCCGTTAGTAAGCCCAATGGTCGTATTCGCATATGTATCAACTTTCGTGACCTTAATAAGGCTTCTCTTAAAGATGATTTTTCGCTGCCTAATATAGATATGATTGTCGACTTGACTGCAGGCCATGCATTACTTTCTTTCGTGGATGGTTTCTCGGGTTACAATAAGATTCGTATTAACCTAGATGATCAATACAAGACAACCTTCACCACCCCGTGGGGTAATTTTTGTTATGTGGCCATGCCCTTTGGATTAAAGAACATAGGAGCTACTTACCAATTGGTGATGACCCTAATATTTCACGATTTCATCCAGAAGATATTGGAAGATTATGTTGATGCCATATTAGCAAAGTTGATGACTCATCATGATCACGTGAAGAACCTTCGTCTTATCTTTGAAAGGCTTTAAATCTATAAGATGAGACTAAACCCGCATAAGTGCGTCTTCAGCGTTGATGTTGGCAAGCTTCTGGGGTTTATAGTTTCTCATCGTGGGATCGAAGTCGACACTGATAAGATTGATGCCATTGTTAACATGCCTCCATCGAGGAATATCACTGAGTTGCAAAGTTTACAAGGGAAGATTCAGGAGATTCGCAGATTTATATCTCAGTTGGTTGATCATACCCTTCCTTTCACCCACTTATTGAAAAAGGATGTTCGATTCATATGAGATGAGGAATGCCAAAGAGCCTTTGAGTCAATCAAATCCTATTTGGCCAATCCTCCTGTATTGATGCCGACTATGCAAGATAGGCCCTTCTTGCTTTACCTTGCTGCGTCACCATGTGCTTTGGTGACTCTTTTAGCTCAATATCATGATACTGGCAAGGAAAGAGCGGTCTACTATATTAGTTGCGTCCTGGTTGACTATGAAACACGTTATTCCTCCATGGAGAAACAATGTATTTCTCTCATCTTCACTACACATAATTTGAGGCAGTATCTCCTCCATGCTGAAACACACGTCATAGTAAAAATGGATCTTTTAAGGCATCTTTTTTCTAGCACCGACTTGGCAAGGAGACTAGTGAAGTGGGTTATGTTACTTTTTGAGTTTGACATAAAGTTCATTACTCAAAAGTCAATAAAGGGTCAAGTGGTTGCAGATCAGCTGGTAGACGCTCCCTCATCTCACTCCTTTCTTGGGTTGGATTTATTTCCCAATGAAAACATTTTTGTAATTAATCACGACCTTGAATGGAAAATGTATTTTGACGGATCGAGGTGTCAAACTGGTTCTAGAGCAGGCGTGGTGCTAATATCCCCCAAAGGTAAACCAATTCCTCTATCCTTTCATCTATATTTTCCTTGTACTAATAACATCACTGAGTACGAAGCCCTCGCTTGTTGGCTTACGTGTCGTGATTGCATTGAAAATCAAACATCTTTGTATCCTAGGCGGCTCTGAACTTATAGTGAACCAGATAACGGGAGCCTATCAAGACAAGCAAAGTAAGTTGTCCTAGTATCAGGACCTTGTCTTGTCCTTGCTTAAATAGTTCTCTTCTTTCACAATAGATAGTGTCCCTAGGAGAGAAAATAGACATTCTGATGCCATGGCAAGCACTGCTTCCTTGGTACCTTCAAAAAATAATATACGATAGAATATCATTTCGTGGTCCAGGTTCTACGAGCGCCTACGGTTCCTGAAGAACCCGAAGCCAAGTCCCCTATGTGTTCCCATGTGGACTCTGGAGAGTGGTTTTATGATATTTTCAACTATCTAAAGACTGGGAACTTCCCTGATGATGCGACAAAGAACAATCACACTCGTATAAGAAAGCTTTTAGTTCGCTATGTTATCCTGTCTGACATCCTTTATAGGAAAGCCTATACTGGCTTACTTCTTAGTTGTCTTACTAAAGCGGAGATACCCCTTTCCCTTAAGGAATCCCATGCAGGCTCTGGGAGTGGACACTTTGGTGGTAGATCCTTGGTAAGAAGACTGATACGCATGGGGTGCTATTGGAAAACGATGGAATAAGATTCCTTTGATTTTGTTAAGAAGATCCCTTAATGTCAACAACATAGTCATCTTATTCATGCACCTGCCCAAGAGTTACAAAATCAAACTTCCCCTTAGTCGTTTGCTAAATGGGGGTTGGATATTATTGGAAAGATATCACCTCCCTCTTCCAAGGGACATACCTTTATCAGTACCGCTACGAATTGCTTCATGAAGTGGGTTGAGGCTATCCCACTCTGATCCATGAATGTTGAAGCTATTTGTAGTTTTCTCATGAACAACATCATTTCTCGATTCGGATTGCCTGCTACGCTTGTTTCTGACAATGGTATACCATTTAAGAACAAGGAAGTGAAGCAATTCCTCAAGAAATTTGATATTCAACATAGGTTTTCCACACCGTACTATTCACAATCTAACGGTCAAGCGAAAGTGTCTAACAAAAATCTTGAACTTATTCTCTGTAAAACAATTAATAAACATGGTAAAGATTGAGACATTCAGTTGACATATGCTTTGTGGGCCTATCGCACAAGTGCTTGCACGACTACGGGAACAACGCCCTACAACCTCGTGTATGGTGTCGAAGCTATTATGCCTTTGGAGTTGGAGATTTTGTCTCTATGAGTTTCCCTTAAGGGGCTAATTGATAATGAGACCTATCGAGTTAACCATTTGCATCAGTTGGAGATGCTCTATGAGCACCGTTTATGAGCCCTCGAACATCTTAAATCTTATCAATGGTGGTTATCTAGAAAATACAACCAAAGTGTGCTTCCTAGAACCTTTAAAATAGGAGATTTGGTTCTCTGTGAAAACCAGAGAAATGTAAACGCACCGCCTAATCAAAGAGGAAAATTCAGTCCTAACTAGTTAGGCCCTTACATTGTGATCTCTGTGTATGGTTCAGGCGCCTATGGATTATCATCTATGGACGAAACGCCTTTAAAAGAGCTCGTCAATGCAATTCATCTTCGTCGATACTATGCATAGTGTTCTATGTGTCATCTATGTGGTGTTCTCCCTACAGAAGGGTAGTAGCACTAATGTTGACATTATTCATTAACACATTATGTAACTTTTTGTGTTTTGAATGACCATGTGTGTGTGTGTATGCAACCATGCATCACTTTACAACCATTAAATCATCATTGTATTTAATTAACATACAACTATGTGTGTTTATTAAATCATATTAGCATCTAATGTAATCATACATCCACATGAGAATATAACATCTATAACATAAACATGCATAAAAGATAAAGATCATACACATCCAAATGAAACAATGCCATGAGATTAGAATCGATGTATCCATATATATATATATATGTGCAATGTATGCATCCAATGTCATATACATATATCGAGCCATTGTTATAAAAAATGAGTGGTTGCTGAATATGTGCCTATACAAAAGATCTACAAGTATGTATGTATGTATATGCATCTCGCTACAAAAATGATATACAAAACTGATGATGATGTCCCTGGTCACTGCGGTGTGTGGATCTCGGAGCCCTCTGGCTCTGGTGGATGCTCTGCAACCCTGGGGAGGGGTTGAATGGTGGACATGGTCATTATTTGCATTAACTACGACTAAAAATCTATAGGATTTCTAACTTCCTAAAAAAATGAGCTAAAACTTTTAACAATGTTTGTTGCTATAAAATCCATGGGACAACCTAATCATCAAAGGCTCATAAAAATTCTTAGTAGTACCCATTAAGAAATTAAAGTAGCCACCCTTTATGGGACTATAGCCTAAGTGTGTGGTATGTGTTTCTTATAAGTGTTGATGTTATGTAATACTTGGTATTTCCCATGTAAGTTGAACTTGATTTGGCCTTATTTCCTTAATCCAATAATATAGTCTTTAAATGGTGTATTTATATACAAAAGTTGACATTTGTTCTAAAACCTAAAACTAAACCTTAATCATCATAATCTAATGGTATACACTACACCCTTACTTTTTCCTTCTCTCAGTCCTGATTCAGAATATATCATGCATCCCTAAGCCTAGTTAATGACCATAAGTAGGGCCTTGGCCTTGATTTTAAAATTAAAAATTTATCATGGGACCAAGCTAACTTGACTCCATCTACTTGTTACCCACCAATTTAAGCATGAAATATTTAAATTTAAATGCTTTGGTGTTGTATAAGAGAACAAATCCTTGGGACTTTTACATTCTATTTTCTCACTATTACAACATTCAATCAATAGAGAATTCAAACAGAGAGCATTGCATCAACTATTGTAATTTTCACAATCTTAAAGAAAAATAAATAAGAATATTCATTTTACTTGATTTATCTTCAAACTTGTTTAAACACCATTCAATCAATACATAGGGCTTGATTTCCATCAAGGAGAAAACATGGATTCCCTCTTTATATTAGGCTCTATCAATGCTTTTAAGAACCACCTAGTCCAAGCATACAAATGGGAACAAGTTTCTAAATACTAGACATACATAGTTCAAGGTCACACAAAGGGTTCAAGGTCACACAAAGGGTTCAAGGTCACACAAAAGGTTCAAGGTCACATAGAAGGCTCAAGGACATTTGTGAAATTATGAACCCTAATAAAGCATACTCAATTTCCATATCTATTAAATCTTATTTTCATAGATATGATAGAACATTGAGTTTGATCATAAAGTGTGTGATTTAACAAAATATTCATTGTCACACATATATCCAGTATGTATTTCCTTCTTTATCAATTTCAATGTTTTTTAGTGATTTATATAAACTTGACTCATGTATTTAGGTTAATTAATTAATTATTATAATTATTACATGAATTAGCCTAGATGTTTGGTAGAGGGGTATTTTCATCCTCTTCATTTTGCTGAGTGTCGACACTTTGAACCACTTTATTCTAACTAGGGTTTGGTTTTGTTTTCTAATATTTCAGATTTGAATTTTTTTTATTTTCTTATTTTTATTTCAAATCTAAAACTTATTATTTTTCATTGGTTTATCTTTCCTTCTTATTTTTCTTGTATGTCAAGGCTTCAACCTAGCCCTCATTTTCCATTAAGAAGAAGCCCCAAACTCTATCATTGCCTAAATTTGCATGAGAATACATTTTGTTTCAATGATGATTGATCACAAAAAATCTCTTTCACAACACATAATTATGTAAGAAAGTGGTACATTTCTAATATCATTTTCACCCTTAGACCCCTTTGAGACTTTGTTTACATGTCTTAGATTCCTCCTTTTCCTTGTGTTTTTATTATCTTATTTTTTGAGTTCTTTAATTACTGATTTTTCCAACTTTAGCGAAAGTGTTGTCTTTATATAACCAATAGTTGTAAACTGATTGTGATATTTTTTTTGATCATGGTAGTGGTTTCATATTCATCATGATGGTTTTTGATTGCTACAATGCTTTCAATACCATCTTATTGTATAAGTTGGAGGTTTTGCACAAATTTCTTGTGTGAGTTGTAATGCTCCAAAATAGACTTTCTTCATCATTTTCATTATCATACCACTCCAAATTATTCCTAAGACCCTCAAAATGCTCATTTATTTCCCTCCATCCTCATAAACCAATTTTCACATTTTTTGTGGAAATCCCAACATGTTTTTAAGCAATCCTTAGTAGCCGATACATTGCAATTTCTTCCTTTAAACCTTTACCATTTTTCCTTTATTTTGATCTTATTTCAACTCATTTTACGATCCTATAATTAATGACAAAAAAATTTATTTCTATTTGTCAATTTTTGGTAATAATTAGAGGACAAAGATCTCCATCAATTATACTCCTCATTTACAATGTTTTATTGCAAGTGTGATTTTGTTGTTTCCTTTGTTTTAGTTGAATTTTGACGTGCTTGAATGCTTTAGATTAAATTAATTTTATTTTATATGTGTTTTAGATGACTTAGAGAAGTTTAAAGGTGTATTCAGTTGATTCTTAGTAGCTTGGATTGGTTTAGTTTAATCTTATTTCAAGTGTTTATTTTTTCTCCACTCTGTTTAGTCCTTAATTTGTCACTTTGACTTATTTTACACATCTAAAATAATTATTTTTATAAATTCTCAATTCTAATTTTATTATTGAATCCTACTCTCTCTAAGGACTCTATTCTTTCTCTTTATTTTAGTCATATGTGGTCTTAACTAGCCTTAAAGCATGCTATGATATGTTTGAAAATCTTAATCAACCTTAACTATAGTTACCATTATACACTTTTGGTACTAGCATAATTGATCTATCCTACTCATTATGAGGATCTTGTGCTTTATCTATATTGCATTTATTTCTAACACCATCTTTCTCCAAAGTGTTATTGTATGTGCTTAAAAATAGTCCAAACAATTGTTAGAGGAATCATAAAATATATATTATTGCTAAAATAGTTTGTTAATTCATCTATTGCAACAATTGGATAATAAACATCCTCTTTTCAATTATATTTTTATGGTCTATATGTGAAAGAAACACTGTTTTAAATACCTAAACAAAATGGCATCTTATGATATTGATATCAAGATTCAACTTTGTGGTTTTAAGTCAACCTCATTGACTCATATTTCATGAGTAGTTGATCACATAAACCAATCTAGGTGATGCACATAGGGCCAAGGCATCTGGACTTCTTGGGAGGTCACCTATCCCAATACTACTTTGACTCAAGCACATTAACCATGGAGTTCCCCCCAAGGTCGAGCCCACTCAGCTTTCTATCTCATTTGAAAAACCTTAAAAAAGTGTTGTACCCTATAAACCATTCATTATAGAGCCTCTTTAGCTCATCAATTGATAAGTAGGAGGCATTTTTCATAGTGTATCAAGTTATGATATTAATATCAAGATTCAATTACATAGTTTTGAGTCATACTCATTGACCCATATTTCATGAGTAGTGATTCACACAAACCCATCAACTAGATGTAATGAGTGCCAAGTGGACCATTCATTCTCATGAGGGATGAGCTTGTGAGAACCACTACTCATTAAATACACAGTTCAATATGTTTGGCACAAAATTATGCACTTGAATCCTTGTATTAATAGCATAACTTGAAACACTACAAAAAAATATCCTACTTATTAAATCAACATTTGTTAGACTATTATCTAGGTGAAATTTTATTCTATTGTTCCAAATATAGCTCTCAAAATGTTAAAAGTGGCAACAAATGGTTTTCATTTGAATTTTCATTGCAAGTGTGGGCATAACTTTCAATTAACTTTTTTTTAGGAATGAACCTCTGTTTTTAGGAGATATTAAACATGGTTTTAAAATGTTATATGCATAGGGAAATTTTCATTATTTTGCTCATAGTCTTGTATGCATGTTTAGATTTTTATTCCTACAATAGCATAATTTTTATGAGTCAAAATATGATAAGGAATTGAATACCAAAAACCTCTAATCAAGGAATAAATCAAATATATTTTCAATATAAATCATTGTTTTTGTTATTTATTTTTATGTCATTAAAAATGTGAATTTGCAAAACTATCTTTCATACATCGTTGATTTCTTTCATTCTTGTAAAGTTGTATTCTTGCATGCAGTAAACGATCATTTAGAAAAGTCACAAAGGGAATATGTGAATCATAGTTGCAATTCATATTATTTCCATTTATCCTAATTGTATTGCAAAGACAAAAACATAGATGATTCCCAAGTTATTTTTTTATTTTTTATTTTATTTTTAAACATTTTAGATGTGTAAAAAATATCAAAATAGCTACAAAATACAAAATAAAAAATATTTACAAAAGCTAAAACAAAAACCTAGTTTATCACAAGCACCAACATGCCACTAGTCCATGCATGACTGAGTTAATTCTCAACCTTTAAATGGTCAAGCATTCCATGAACTTAGTTGAATATTTCTTGTGAGTTGTGGGAGTTGACATTTTCTTCTACCTCTTGATGAGATTTATAATTGGCTAGTTTCTCATTATTGTTTTGTACTTTTTTATCATTTCTTTTTGCCAAGATTTAAGACATTACCAAGACCTTTTATGCCTTTCATATACTTTTAAGCAGTTTTAAGCATTTGGAAATGGAAATATGTGATGTTAATATGTGTATGTATGAATTCATGAATGTCTTTGAAGTTTAGTAGGATTTTATGTTTAATTTATGATTGTTGATAATGATAACGCCTTAAAAAATAAGACTAACATTTGCAGCAAGGATAACTGTCAACTCGCAATAATGGGCTTCTCAACCTAGAGCATAAGAGTTGCAGTTTGTTGCAAAGAAGTCAACTAACTAGGTTGTGACACTTTCAAATGAATATGGAGGTGATCATTTATTGATCAGTTTGTGGATCACCTAATATTACTCTTACCTACCAATAAGACAATCAGGAGAAGGAGTCTAATTTCAACAATATTGAATTATGATAGATCTATTATGCTAAGCACATTTTTGCTATGGACGGTTAATTGTTTTGGACATGGAATTCATGTTTGATTTCTCTACTCCTGTTTAAAGTAGTTGTTATTTTTTGTTTCAAAACTCACTCCTCTTCCTATTCTTGAGGAAGAATTGATAGATGTTCCTTAGTTTGTTTTTTAGTTCATGAATAATGGGACTCCCTCACATACCCTATATAGTAGGATCATCTATCGAGGAGGAGATCTAGTAGTAGCAATAGTATTATGAGAATATAGAATATGCGTTATTGAACAAAGATCTTCAACAAATTTCCTGTTAGATTTTGTGTAACATTTTTGTGTTAGAATGCAATAAAATAGAATTGATATGATACTATGATTTGATGAGTAAGTGTTTAAAAAAATCTAGTGGAAGAAGCAACTCAAGAAAGGGCCACTTGAGGTACTACTAAACCACTTTAATTTCAGTTATTAGATTAGATGATGTATTTTTTATTCAATTGGTAGCTTTCAGTTATGTGATTATGACTGGATGGGTTACAATTCATGATCAGATTCTATAGCTTAATATTATATTTCATACTCTGGAGGATTAGTTAAGTTAGGACATTGTAGTTTGATGGTTAAATAGTTATAGTCTTAAGCATTAGTTACTCGTAGCAAAAGGTAGTTACTTATATTCTTTTACCTTATTTTGTGAATTAGCAGTTTATTTTGATTTCAAGATTTTATTGTATTTGCATGTGTTTATTCACCTACACTCAATCGATGTAGGATGTCTAGAATTTGTGAATGTATATAATTTTCCAGCACTATCTAAAGTTCCAAGACTCCTTGGTTGATGATTTAATGCAACCCTCTTGTGAATAACGAACTGTCTAGTTAGGGATCCTCGGGTCCTCTAAGTAGTGTGCATACCTAGTGGCACCAAGTTAATTAGGAATTAGGGAGGTTCTATACTTTTGGCCCCGTTGTCAGGGATGGTGCTAAGTTTAGGATTCATTTGTGTGTTTTAAATTCTTTTCAAGCTTTCATGAGTGATGCAGGAGCATCCAGGGCCAAGAGCAATCCTGCATCGTTTTCTATGTTGTTTGATCAAATAAGGGCCAATGATCATCTTATCAGCGAGACATTGATGTATCGACAAGAGTCTAGGAGAAGTCTCTTCGATGGAGCGATAAGGAGTGTGGAAATGTTATTGATGAGACTGGACGGTGTTGGTGAGACCTTTGGCTATGTCTCTTTGATCTGGCAATGAGAAGGTAGCACTCTGTGTGGGACCCAGTCATAATGATGTGGGTGATAGTGATGACGAAGATAACATCTAGCATAACAAGATTGGATGAACAGTAATCCACATCCTTGTTGTGAATTACGGAGAAGTGACATGGTGATGAAGTGGAAATGTGACATCATTAGGGGTTTTCATCAGTGTGACTGATGGTCGTTGGTGAGATCTATCTGGATGTCTCTTCAATAGTCCGATATGTGCTTGATTGGAGAGAGAGTTGCAGATTGGAGGGAGTTTCATGATTGTCTCTTCGACAATCCGATGAACTTCCCATTGGTGAGACATAATGGTGTCGCCAAGACCTTGAAGAAGGTCTCTTTGACAAGGCGATGGTGGACTCGGTAGCATGAGTGGTAAGATATGTG
The DNA here is from genome assembly GCA_007258455.2 of Sequoia sempervirens. Classification (NCBI taxonomy): domain Eukaryota; kingdom Viridiplantae; phylum Streptophyta; class Pinopsida; order Cupressales; family Cupressaceae; genus Sequoia; species Sequoia sempervirens. The sequence continues at coordinate 323,492,085 of VDFB02105785.1, forward strand.
CGATGGTCAATGACGGTGGATGGCGACACTTGGCAGAATGAGATTAGATGAATTCCACATTGTTGTTGTTGAATCCATCTCCATTGGCTGACTTGATGAAGCTACTGATAACGAGGTAACGACATTGTGATACTATGACATGAGGAGAGATGAACGCCTAGGCCGACTCAGAGGAATAAAATAGTATGTAGTGTTAGCAGGTGAAGTGGGTAGGGAAGAGGGGGTCGAGTTTGGTGAAGTGAAGAATAGAGAGTTGCTCTAATTAGAATTTCCTGAATGTATCTTTGTTGTTGAATAAAGAGAAAATATGTGTTCTCCTATTGTGTTCGGTTGATCTTTCTATGTGTATGTGTGAGTTGGCTGTGAGATCAAATAACTTGACAAGGCCCTTCAAGCTTGACTGCACCAATAAGATATCAAACTTTGTTTTAGTATTAGGGTAAATAGGTATTAGGCATCAACAACAACACTATTTACTAACAATGTGCAGGAATCACAAATCTAAAGAGCTAGAAATATCGCATGTGGAGGTCGAGAGATGCTCTAGGAAGATTTCTCCCCTTGGTACACAAAGCGTTTGAAGAAACTGGTGGATAAAGCAAATAGATTGAGGGGATCAACGAAGAAGAATCACCCCTTACACCAATTGCTACACCAATTACAAAGGAGAATTCTAGAATACATTTTGATATTATGGCTGAAGAAACTGTGGATAACCTAGGAGAACATGTGATATTTGAATTCACTATAACTAACCAAGAAAGGGTTGTTGCTTTGAAGAATATACCTCCTTCATTATTATCCATTTTCTATGGGTTGGTTATAGAGGATTCATACACCTTTCTCTTTGAGTTTGATGTATTATGCCAAATCTATGACTACACTATGAAAGCTCACCAACTTAAATTATTCCCATCCATGCTAAAGGATGTTGCTTTGCATTGGTTCATGGGGTTGGGAAGGAATGTTGTTCCCAACTAGGAGACTATGAAGACAAAATTATTGGAAAAATATCAAGATTACTACAAAGGTACAAATAGAAAGAGGGATGACATATTTAGGATGTCATAGAGAGAGGATGAGCCATTGGAAGATTATGTTGAGAGATTTCAAAATTTCTCAATAAATATCATCAAAATAGACTCTCCCTTGAATCCTTAAAACTTGTGTTTTTAAGGGGAGTCCATGAAGATTGTATGGATGCTCTAAATCTCATTGGAGTAGGGAACATCTCTCAATTTCACTTTGATGATATTTATAGAGTTTGCATAAATTACTCTAGATCATTCATCAAGGAGACCAGGGGTGATAAGACCTCTTCTCTCAACAAGACATCTACTAGAGTTTCAAGGGCAGAGCTTAGCAATCTTTTATCAAATATGAAGGAGGAAATCATTATCCACTTGGATACTCAATTGGATACCCTCCATATCAAGAATAATTAGGAAGAAGTAGAGGCAATCCTAATAGAATTTTGCCCACACTATTTCCAGAAGAGAATTAATTGCAAGTGCAAAAAGTTAGCCAGTATCTTTGAAGACAAGCAAGGGAATCTAGAGTTTAATATCTTGAAGGATGAAGAAAGCCAAGTGTTTTACATTTCTCAACACAAACCATGGCAACCAAGACAAGGTATGCCTCAAGACCCCTTGAACTACAATATTCCATTTCTAGGTAGTAATTCAAACTTCTCAAATTAGAACCCTCAGCCTTGGACTAATGTACAAAACCCACCATGGTCAATGTCCCAAGCCTCTAATTGGACTTAACAATAATAGGGGATATGGCCACCACAACATTACCAAGTACCAAACTATAACTCCCAGTGGCCACCCCAACAAAACCAATGACCATCACAGTGGTGTGGAGGTCAACAATGGAAAAACCAAAACATGAATTACTTGTAGCCAAAGTAGCCCTTGCAACCATAGTAGCCTACCATAATTCCAAATCCAGCCATGGTTGTATCATCACCACCAAGAGAACCTCAGTTGCCAATACAACTTGCACCTAACTCCAACATAAGCCTATTGAACATGCTTATGCTAATGAAACCATTGAATACCCTACTTATACAATTGAGGTGAGTGATGTACACCTCAAATCGGGGAAGATGCTATCTGAGTCTTCATCTCCTCACATCATAGAGTTGAGCGATGAGGAACTCCCAGTAGAGACTATGGATAAGCAACACAAGGAACCTAAACAAAATCAGGTAAAATCAACCAACATAAGTCCGTAACCACCATTCTCTGAGATACTAACTATACAAAAGCATCATTCTGAAGTTGAATTTGACTTGTTAGGAAAACTCAGAGATGTTTGCATAAAGGTACCCATCATATAGGAAATTAAGGAAGTGCCAATATATACCAAGATAGTGAGAGAGTTGTGCCTTAATAAGCCAGGCAGAAAATGAAAGGACCCTCAAACTGTGCATGTTTTAGGATAGCTTGTAGATATTATGTTAGGAAACATAGTCGTCCCTAAATATGCAAATCCTGGGAGCCCTATTATAGATGTCAAAATAAATGGAACTCTCATCAAGAATACCTTAATTGACCTAGGAGCAACCATCAATGTGATGAAAAATGAAACCATGAAGAAAATACAACTAATAGAGCTCTGACCTACACCTACTGTGTTATAATTTGTAGATAGGTCAATAGTAAAACTAGAGGGAATTATAGAAGACTTGGTTATCACATTGGATTCATGGGAATGCCCTGCAGAATTTATGATGTTACAACCTAAAGAAAACCTTGTAGGATACCCCTAATCCTAGGGAGACCTTGGTTGGCTACTGCAAATTCCTTCATAGGTTTTGGGTCTAGCAACATGATCATCTCCAATAGAAATGTGACCAAAAAGTTAGTCCTATTCCCACCTGCATAGCCATATATAGATTTGGATCAAACTATATGGCCTACCCTAGATGAGGATGATCAATACTCATTACAAATATTGATGACTATTGAATGTAGTCCTATGTTGGAAACACAAGATGAAGATAAAATACTCATAAACATTATGTGAAACACTTATGGCAGGGACCCGCAATAATACGGTTGTCTAACATGCTTGCAAGTCCCTTTGTAAAACATAATCCCTGCTAATGCACCTGAGTCCATCTCCAATTTTTTTCATACATTATTTCCCTATAAATGCACTCCAAATATACCAAGCCTTGATATTGCCTCCATCAAAACATTAGCCCTAATAGTTGAGATTAAGTCGAGTAAGATATTAAATGTAAGCAGTCAATTGACTACTACACAACATTCTTCATTGTTGAATATGTTGCAAGCACACACAACCACATTTGCATGGGATTATCATGACATGAAGGGAATATACCCTAACCTATGCATACAAAAAATTATATTAATGAAGGCTATAGATCAGTGAGGCAACCTCAAAGAAGAATGAACCTAGTTGTACGTGACATAGTTAAGGTAGAATTACAAAAGTTACTAGATGTGGGGTTCATATATCCAATATCTAACAATCAATGGGTGTCTCCATTAGTAATTGTACCCAAGAATGGAGGGAAATGGAGAGTATGTGTTGATTACTGAGAGTTAAATGCAGCAACCAGAAGAGACCACATCCCTCTTCCATTCATTGGTCAAGTGCTAGATTTATTCACAGGAAAACAATATCTTTCCTTCTTGGATGGGTTCAATGGGTATAGCCAAATCAAAATATCTCCAGAGGATCAATACAATAAAGCCTTTACGTGCCCTTGGGGTACATATGCCTATTATTTCTTGCCATTTGGGCTATGTAATACCCCTACCTCATTCTAAAGGGCAGTATTGAGTATATTATCAAATTTTGCTCATGATTCCATGGAGGTTTACATGGATGAATTTACAACCTATGGGAATACTTATGAGTAAGCACTTGCTAACTTGGAGAAAGTATTGCAAATATATCAAGATCACCACTTGTCCCTAAGTCATGATAAATGTTTCATGATGATGACTGAAGGAGTAGTCTTTGGACACTTTGTGTCCAAGATCCAAGTAGACCCAAACAAGATTGAGGTAATATCCACACTGCCTATAACTTAGAGATAAAAGTATGTCAGAAGATTTCTTGGCCATGGTGGGTACTATGGGAGATTCATACAAGACTTTAGTAAAATTGTAGTACCGTTATTTGTCTTATTATCTAAAGATGAGGAGTTTGATTAGACACTTGCTTGCTAGCATGCCTTTGAAGCTCTTAAAGAAACACTTACTAAGGCTCTAGTCTTGAGAGGACCAAACTGGACCATACCTTTTCTTATTCACACTGATGCATGTAATTTTTCAATTGGATTTGTCTTAGGATAGAAAGAAGGAAATCTAGAATATGCCATCTACTATAACAAAAAAAATCTTCAAGGAGCAGAGATCAGTTACACAATCACTGGAAAGGTGATGTTAGCAATGGTCTATGTAATCAATAAATTTAGACATTATATCATAGGCTACTCTATATTCATTCATACAGACCATACAACAATTAGGTACTCAATGAATAAACCAGTGGTTGGGGGAAGACTTGTGAGATTGTTATTGCTACTTCAGGAGTTTGAGATTATAAATATAGATGAACTAGGAAAGGCTAATGTAGTAGTAGAATTTCTCTCTAGACTACCGATAAAATAAAAAGAGGATATTATGAATGATTCATTCCTAGATGAGCACTTATTTTCCCTCTTTCTACATACACTTTGGTATGAAAATATAGCTAATTATCTAGTTGCAGGGAAAACACCACCACATCTCTCACCAGGGGAAAAGAGTCATTTAGTTGAGAGAAATTTTTCTTATTCATGGGTAGCTTGATATCAATTCTACAAAGGGCCCGATAATATAATGAGGAGGTGCATTAGGGAAGATGGAGTATATGAAATTCTCAAAGCATGCCATGATGAACCTTATGGAGGACATTTTGTAGAAAAATAGATAGCTCTTAAATATTGAACACTGGCTATTATTATCCAACACTTTACAAGGATGCAGCCAAGTACACAAGAAGGTGTGATAGATGTCAGAGGATGTGATGGCCAACTAAAATAGATGAAATGCCACTTCAACCACAACTAGTCATAGCACCATTTGACAAGTTGGGGATTGATTTTATTGGTCCTATATCTCCAACATCAAACAAGTAGTGCATCTTGGTCTATAAAAATTACCTTACAAAGTGGGTATAGTTCAAAGCTTTAAATTTTTTCAAAGATGGAAATGTTGCTAAGTTTCTCTATGAAGATATTTTTTACAAAATATGGTGTTCCTAGGGAAATAGTGACAAATCAAGGGACTCAATTTACATAAGATATAATTAATAAATTGGTACAAGAATATGAGACCAAACATAGAAAATCTAATCCTTACCACCCTCAAGCCAATGGAAAAGTGGAGGTTACAAATAGAGAAATAGAGAATATTCTAACAAAAATAGTACAAATCTAAAGGAAAGATTGTGCAGCAAGGTTACCAAAAGCAGTTTGGGCTTACAGGACAACCTGGAAAACAACAATAGGCTTCACACCATATGAATTGGTGTATGGAAAGAAGATAGTCATTTCAATTGAATTTGAATATAAAACTCTTAGAATAACAATATAATTAGGGTTGAATATATCAGTAGCACAAAAGGAAAGGTTGCACAATCTTAATGCTTTAGATGAGATACGCATGGAAGCCATTCACATACTGAGATTGTGCAAAAATAGAGGATGAGGTGACATGATCAATTTATCAAAATAAAATAGTTCAATGCAAGTGACTGGGATCTACTTTATGATTCTAGGTACAAATATCATAAGGGAAAATTACAAACAAGATGGCTTGGTCCATATGAAATTCAGAATGTTTTTCCAAATGGAGCAGTACAACTGATAACTATTGATGTGATAAGGTTTTCACTCTTAGTCAATGACCATCGATTGAAGCTTTAAAAAAGCCACTACAAAAGGATGGTTACCTACAAAATCTTCAACATCAATTTGAACCTAAATTACATGAAAAATCAATGGACAAAAGCACAACATCAAATGAAGTATTGACAAATGATCCACCCAGTTTGCCTCCTGCTATTTTGAAGGTATAGTTCTACAAAACTTATCACATGCACACACATGCACAGGTGACACACAACAACCTTCATTTTTTGGACCTACAAAAGAGTTTACAAGATCTACAACATCACATCTTGAGGTATATCATTCAAAAGGGACCTATTTCTTCAAATTCCCATAGCACTTGCACCGTCATCAATTTATTTGTGCCCATAGCAACCATCATTTACTTTCATCTATTGTAACTTATTCATTCCATAACATGTAGCAACCACATCCACTTTTCATTTAACCCATACTATGCAATAAATTCCACTATTCACTTTCATCTCACATACTTTCAACAAACTTTTTTCTCACCACTCATACTTCTTTGCCACATGTTATGATCATGCCAAATTACTTTTCAAACCACGGCCACTCACAATACTTCGCCATCAACTCATATCATTTCAAAATATTTTCACATGCTACATGGAGGAATTCACTAAACTTCACACACGTCAACCTTCACTTCACAACATGAAAACACACATTTCTTGCATTAACTATCATAATTAACATTTAGGCTTGCTAATTTCTATACTTTTATTACTCATGCACGCATTTAAACTTCATTTTTTCATAATTTCTAATGCTTAAAATTGATTACCCATTCCCTTTTTGTACCTACTATTTGAGGATAAATAACATCCTTAGTTGGGGTGAGGGTAGCCAAAAGGTCATTATTACATTTTCATTGTTTTCAATTTTTTGTCTATTACTAAGAAAATGATAGTTCAAAGCATAGCAGAAGTATCTAGAGTTGAATTGGTTAATCAAGAAAACACAGAGCATAGTGAAGAAATTAGTAGAATTGGTTGATCATTCAAAGACAAAGTAGAATCAAAATTGGTTAAATTATAAATGGAGATGATATTTTAAGAAGATAGCCCACAACTCGTAATTTGTTGCTAGAAGATGGGCAATGTTTACCCATCTTTCAACAAGCAGGTTGGCTAGATTATTTTCTGACTTACAAAATATTTAATGAGCTCGTGACCCAAAAATTTGCTAGTACTTTGCAAAATGATGAGGCTATTGTGATGGGACTGGGTATTGATGCATCAGAGGCAACCATAGTAGAGGTATCAAGTCTATCAAGGATAGGAGAAGAAATCCCAATCAGAGCGGATGCAATTGCCGCTATAAATGAATTTTCATTATTAGGAGAGAATTTGGATTCTTTATCACAAGGTACGAAATGTATTTCTTTACCTTGGCTTTGGGTCTCAGTTGCTGCATATATTGTTAGATACATGACTTGTGATGGAAGATAGTCATTGTTGTATACTATGCATTTCAAGCTCCTTAGCCACCTTCACCATCAAAGGTTGGTAAATATACCAATTTTTTTGTATTTGTTAAAAAGGATGTCATCAGAGGATAAGAGGAAAATGAACCATTTTTCTATTTCTCATTTATGTTTAGTCACTTGTTAAAAGAAGTCTCACTATCCAGTTTCCCAATATATCTTGGGAGGATTTTTTAAATAGCAACAATGTTAACAACATTATTCCAAGACAAAATGTAGAAGGGGTGAATAAAAGGATATGGAAGAACCTCCTACAATTAAAACAAAGAGAGACATACCATATAGTTCCCTTGTTGCAACACCTATTTGTAACATAGAGGAACCTAAAGAGTAGGAACTATAGGAAACTCAACTTGCAACATCTGCTGAGTAGCCCATAGTTGAAGAGGAGACAAAAACCCTTGCTTCTACAGAAAGGTCTTTAAAGCCCAAGAAAAGGAAAGGTACAACCTCTACTTTTGAACCAATGAAGAAGAAAAAATGGCCTACACCATCAATAAGGTAATCACATCACCTAAGGAAAAGAGGGTTTATGAAAGGTAAGGGTAAAAAGAAAAAAAAAATGTTGCTATGATTGGGACTGATACAGATTTTGAGGAAATATTCCTAATAGTGACACTAGAACACCAATTGTACATCCCCTATATATGAGTAGTACTTCTGATTCAGATTTCGAAGATATTTTTATGGCTAAAAAGAAGAACAAACCTCTAGGAAGCCCTGTTCTAGAAGGGTTTGTGCATTCAAAGGAGGTAGGAGAAGAGCATTTTTTGGAGAAAGAAGAAGAATTTATGTTAGAAGGGAGAAATGCAACAAGGAACTACAAGAGGCTTTGCAAAGGATAAAACATTTAGAAGATCAACTGAAAGCATACTAATAGAGGGATAGTGAAAGGGATACAAAGATTAAGGAATTGGAAGAAAAAAATTAGAAATTTGAACAAGGATCAAGGTTAGAAGTGTTGGTACAAATTTCCATAGTTGGAAGGAGTGAAAAGGATCAAAACCCTGAGAGCTCAACTGGATATATAAGAACACCCACTATTCCCACTATTATGACACTTGGAATTGAGATGTGGAATTAACAAAAGAGTTTTCTCAAAAAAAAAAGGATTGGGAAAAAGAGAAAACAAAATTACTATCCACACATGCTAGAGAAATTGAGAAGTAAGAAACAAAGATAAAGAAATTGAAGGTAAAAATTGATGAATTGGTAGATAAGACAATTCAGTTGATGAGGTGCAGACCTCCTACCAAGGTATACACTCTATTCTTGCAAGATTTTTTTTTGTGTTTTCAATTCATTCAAATAATTAGTGATCTCCCTATTGCTATGAATTTATGATCATTGTTTTTTATAATTTTTCCAATGGTCTACACTAGAGATGCAAAATCAGTCGTGTGAATTTTATTTGCACAACTTGATTCTTTCATGTGACATTGCATGAAATTTGTGGGAGATGTTCATATTAGGGCTCTAGCTTCTTATATTAGGAATGAACATCAGAGGGGTCATCTAATGGAAGAGTATAAGGAGAGAGAGAAGTTACTTCCTCTACAGTTGAGAGAAGAGGTAGTAGACCCAGATGCAGTGGTAGACCAATGGTTAGACCTCATAAAAAAGAGGGGAGTTGCAACAAAAATAATGGAATGCAGAGAAAGTGACTATAAAAGAATGAAGGGAATAGCAATAGGCATGATCAAAGAAGCACTTGAATTTTCCCAAAGTAGATGGAGGGAACTCACTCTAGAGCTTAAGAAGAAGGAGCCTCATTCTATTTATAATTATGTGGCAAAAATTGGAAGATCACACAAATACATTGCAACTACCTTAAGAAACATAATTGCTTGGCTCCCTCTCACCTTTCATCCACCTCTCGTGTTCCCCATACCACATTGGATATGAAGGATTCGAGAGGAAGGTGTAGCAACAAAGAACAAGAGACTAACGAAGATCTCATATCAACAAGGGTTTTATTTGAAGCAGGGTAAAGGAGTGACCAACATTGTGGACTACAAAGAAAATGCATTGCAGTATAACCTTCGACCTTAAAGCTTGCTTGAGTACAAGCAAGAGATTTAGTTGGGGGAATGATGGGATTTATAATTGGCTAGTTTCCCATTACTATTTTATAGTTTTTATCATTTCTTTTTGCTAAGATTTAAGACATTACCAAGACCTTTTATGCCTTTCACACACTTTTCAACAATTTTAAGCTTTTGGAAATGGAAATATGTTATGTTAATATGTGTATGTATGAATTCATGAATGTGTATGAAGTGTAGTAGGATTTTATGTTTAATTTACTATTTTTGATAATGAGAATGCCTTATAAAATAAGACTAACATTTGTACTAAGGATAACTGTCAACCCACAACAATTGGCTTCTCAACTCGCAACATAAGGACTATAATTCATTGTAAAGAAGAAATCAACTAGTTGGGGCACGACAATTTCAGATGAAGACAAAGGTGATCATTTATTGATCAGTTTGTGGATCACCTAATATTACTCTTACCTACCAATAAGACAACCAAGAGAAGAAGTTGTCTAATTTCATGTTTTTGTTATGAACGGTTAAGTTTGCTGGACATAAAATATGTGTTTGATTTCTCTATTCCTCTTTCAAGTAATTATTTTCTATTTCAAAACTCAGTTCTCTTCCTATTCTTGAGGAAGAGTTGACAAATGGTCCTTAGTTTGTTTTCAGTTCATGAATAATGGGACTCCCTCACATAACCTATATAGTAGGATCTTTTGTCGAGGAGGAGATCTAGTAGTAGCAATAGTATTATGAGAATATAGAATGTGTTATTGAATAAAGATCTTCAATAAAATTCTTGTTAGATTTTGTGTAACAGTTATGTGTCAGAATACAATAAATTAGAATTGATTTGATACTATGATTTGTTGAGTAAGTGTTTGACAAAATCCTATGGAAGAAACAAATCAAGCAAGGGCCACTTGAGGTACTGCTGAATCACTTTAATTTCAATTATTAGATTAGATGATGCATTGTGAATTCAATTGGTATTTTTCAGTTATATGATTATGAATGGATGTGTTACAATTCATGAATTAGATTTTGTAGCTTAATGTTATGTTTCATACTTTGGAGGATTAGTTAAGTTAGGAAATTGGATTTTAATGGTTAAATAGTTATAGTTTTAAGCATTAGGTACCCATAGTAGAAGGTAGTTACTTGTATTCTTTTACCCTGTTTTGTGAATTAGCAGATTATTCTAATTTCAAGCTTTTATTGTATTTGCATGTTTTTATTCACGTATACTCAATCGATGTAGGATGTCCAAAATTTGTGAATAACTATACTTTTCCAACACTATCTAAAGTTCTACGAGTCCCTGGTTGATGATTTAATGCAACCCTCTTGTGAATGATGAATTGTCTAGTTAGGGATCCTCAGGTCCTCTAAGATGTGTGCATACCTAGTGGCACTAAGTTTATTAGGCATCAGGGAGGCTCCACACCTCTGTTCATCCTTTTAATTTTTATCAATCAAATTCTTTTAATGAGAAAGAGAGGATTATAAGTGTGAACACCAAACCTACACAAGCTAACATAAGATCAACAAACAATTGTCAAACATGTTAGAAAGCCCAATCTAGTATTCCCTATGAAATTCTTGGAAGAACAAAGATGAAAACATGGTAAAAATTTGAAATAAACCAAACAAGAAAGCATGTAATCAACTAAACTAATCAAACCTCAATCCCATAGGGGGAGTGGTGCTCCTTTGATGTGAAAAGGAAGCCATTTCCCAATCCCAATTGATAAGCTTGATGATCTAAGTGTGAAAATGATGCTAAGTAATGTAAATGAACTCAAAGTGATATGATGATGGTGATTGCTATGAACTCAAATGCCTATAGTGATAATGATCAAAGTTGTGGATCCATATTATGAAAAGGATGCCTCTATTTATAGAAGCCAAGGGTTGAAGAATGAGAGGATTTGATGAATGTGGGATAAAATGGGAGCCAATGAGAATGTGCCAAGTGTCACAATTCTATTGGAGGAAGGTGGAGCACATTTTGGGAAATGTGTGAGTGGAGGAGGATGGAAGAGAAGTAAATGAAATTGGTTGAGGATTTGAAATATTGTAAGAGGAATTGAATGAAATTGGTTGAGATTTGAGAGGATGTAGGAGAATTTATTGCAAATGTAAGAAGATGTGATAGGTTTTTAAAAAAATTTGGAGAGAAATTGAATGAGAGGTTGTTGAGAGGAATATTGTTTGGAATATGCCTTGGTGAGGAAAATAGAGGAATTAAATAATTAATAGAAATTATTTTCATGTGCAACCTGGTTAGTTGACCATCGGTAGATTTAACTCTTAAGGAGTTAAAAGCTGGAGGAATTATTAATGATGACTAGAAAGGTGATTTAGGATTAATTAATCTAGAATTAATTAATTGGAGAGGATTAGGAGATTGTGACATTTGATTTGATTGATTTTAATCAAATGGGAGGATTAAAAGGGGATTTAATTAAATGATTTGATTTAATTAAATAAGATGAAAATTAGTTAGAAGAAGGGTGAATTAATCAATAAATTTAATTATTTGATTAATAGTTGAATTTAACTAAATAATGCTGATTATTTAATTAATTGGTTAATTTGAAAAGATTTAGGAAGTAACAATGCTAATTTATTAGAATAAGATGCATAGTATCAATCAAGACTTTTTCAGTGTCTACATTTTGCCCCTCTTTAAAGTGAGGTACTTGTTGCGTCGGTTCAAAGAATAACACTACCATGATCAAAATTCAAAAAAAAAATGATTTTTTTGGATGGCTCACTGTTGCCCTAGTGGATGAAATTATGCTACTACGCTAACCCCTCGAGAGATCAGGCGAAAATTTTCAATTTTTGGGTCGAGCTCATGATAAAGATTTAAGATCAGTTCAGCTCAAAGAGGACTAGGAAGCTCGAATGTTTGATGTAGAAAAATTTGATGATGTATAGATAGTCATCGGCCATGGGTAGCCTCATGTATATTTTGATATAACACACTACTTCGATACTTGTATAGAAATGTTAGTAGAGATAGAAGAATGAGAAGAATAAGATAGATATAAGTAGAAGAATAAGATGGATGAACCCTTGATTCTAAGAAGATGCAGAAGTCCAACAAGTCCATGAGTTGTTGAGACTTTATTAGATATGATGATGAGTGATGATGATTTGCTTACCTAGGGATTGAGACACGAATGGCACAACTTTCCTTATGTTTAATAAAACACATAGATATGATGCATCAAGGTATAAACAACTAGGATGGCGGGGTATCTAGTGCCATGGACTTTGACTCGACAAACAGATAAGTGTATTCTTGTTCACACCTGACATATGGAAACCTTGCTAGGATGCAGTTCAAAAGTTTCAAACATCTCAGACCAAAACACATAAAGGTATCACCTATCAATGCAATAGTCAACAAGCTGCCCAAAACACCTTCCATACATACCTAACAAAGCAAGTATTCACCAAGGTTATATTACAAGAGCATCTAACAAGCACAAAAAATGAAAGATAATGATCAATGCCCCATTCCTTTCTCTTTAAATCATTTTGATAGACATCATCGAGAGGTCATTGGAATGAGCACAATAAGATAAATCAAAGAAAAGATCAAGTGAACAAACAAGCCAATGTCATTTTCTTCATACCTCTAGCCAAAGGAATGTGTTTTGTTTAGGATAAGTATCCAAAGTGATTGTCAAAGATAATGCCCATTGTAGGAAGGATGCATCCTAGGACATGTTAGTGGATGGTGGCAAGTTGATAGGTTGTTTGAAAAGGTCGTTGATATAAGGTTGATTGACATGTTTGCTGAAAAAATCAAGAGTTTGACTTTGCGTTTTAAAAGTGTTTTTTCAATTTTAATTTTACGTTTGAAGTTTGCTTTTGCTGATTGTTGTGGTTGTTTCTATTTTTTTTGCCAAAGGATGAAGGTGACAATTGATTTATTATGGATGATATTATTGTGGGTGAAAGAAAATGAGACAAGTGGATTTTTTTGGGTTTTTTGAATGTTTTTGGTATTTTGAAATGTTTTGAGGTTATTTTTGGTATTTTTTGATATTTTTTACAAATGTTTTGATTTTCAAATTTTCCAATGTTTTTTGTGTTTTTGAGATTTTGACCAAGAGACTAACCTAAAGACCTATCCTAGGGGCCTCGGGGGCTGATCAAAGATTAGCCTTGCCTACGTTATACACGCAAAGACCACGTAGTTTGACTGACACACTCATTTATTGATGAGAAATGAACAATTGGATTGCCAATTTATTATGATAGACTCCTAAAGAATTGACCTAATGTGTCTCGAGGGCACATCGATGATGGCCTTGCCTATGTTTGAGCTCAAAGACCAGTAGTTTGACTAGACGACTCTATTTTTTTTTTTTACTTTTTGACCTGTTTTGGTTTTTGACATGTTTTGGATGTTTTTGGATTTTCTAATTTTTTGAATGTTTTTGGATTTTTGACATGTTTTGGATGTTTTTGGATTTTCTAATTTTTTGAATGTTTTTGGATTTTTGATATGTTTTGGATGTTTTTGGATTTTCTAATTTTAAGGAAGATTTCAAGAATATACACGAAACTGATCCAATGCAGGTATAAGAACATGCCCCCAACGTGATGCAATAGACCACTCTAATATAGGTAGGACAAACTGACCTTAGGGATGTGCCGAGTAGTTCTAGAATGGAACATGATACAAACACGGGATCAAGTTATGATGCAGACGCGGATGGGTGAAATGGAATGCGATGGGTGAATGCGATGGAAAGTGATGGTAGGTGATGCAGAAAAATCCAATGAATCGATGGTGGATGAAAAGTGCTTTATTTACACAAGGTGCCTATTTGCTAGGTTTTCACCAAGGTACTTGCCCAAAGCACCACCAAAGCGGTTTTCACTAGAGGATGATTTTTTTCTTTATTGTTTTCAATCCTTTTTCTGATTTTTTTTTGGATTTTTATATTTTTTAATTTTTTTAATTTTTTGGATTTATACCTTACAAGCTTAGGCATAAAACTATTTGAGATGGGAGCTATTGGTAGGCTCCTATAGAGGCTCACCTTTGGGTGTACATAGCTGATATACTCCTAATTTATAACTTGTCGTGATGATGAAGGGTCCCAACTAGTTGGGTTCAAACTTGCCTTTGCTGTCTGGATTTGGTACATTCTTCTGATTTTCTTTCAACACGAGCTCTCTGACTTGAAATTACCGACTCTTGATCTTCTTATTATAGCTTCACTTGAGACGGTTCTGATAGACCTGTAGATGGTTCAAAGCATCCATGCGTCGCTCATCCAATAGTTCTAGCTCATTCAATCGTGACACCCGATATTCTTCATCAATAATGAGATTTTGCAATGATATTCTCAAGGATGGGAGCTCGATCTCAATGGGAAGGATGGCTTTTGATCTGTAGACTAGGCAGAAAGGGGTTGCACCTGTAGGTGTGTGGATACTCGTTCGGTAGGCCCATAAGGCAGGATTTAGCTGTAGGTGCTAGTCACGACCAACTTCATTAACTATTTTCTTGAGGATCTTTAGGATGGTCTTATTAGAAGCCTCAACTTGGTTGTTACCTTAGGGGTAATATGGGGTGGAGAAGCGATGTTGGATATTGAATTTTTGGCATAGTTCTTGAACATCTTGGTTCTTGAAAGGTGTCCTGTTATCTAAGATAAGGGCTTGTGGGACACCGTAGTGGAAAATTAGGTAATTTAGGATGAATTTGGAAATCTTCTTCCCTGTGATGTAGGTCATTGGGATGGCCTCTACTCACTTTGTAAAGTATTTTGTTGCGGTGATAATGAACTTGTGTCCATTAGATGAGGTAGGAGTGATTTTTCCAATGAGATCAAGCCCCCATTGTGAAAAGGGCCAAGGCGTTATAATCGGTTGGAGCTCCTGAGTTGGTGCATGGATGAGGTCCCCATGCTGTTGACATTGTAAACATTTTTGGACATAGTTGTGAGCTTCCCTCTCCATTGTAGGCCAGTAATACCTAGTCCTCAACAGTTTCTTGGCCAAGGTCATACCACTAGAATGTGAACCACAAATGCCATCATGTACCTCAGTTAAAGCAGTCAAAGCTTCCTCAGGGTTAAGGCATCACAAAAGGGTTCCTTAGATACTCCTACGGTATAGGGTGTCACCTAAGATAACGAAATGGGATGAATTCTTAATAAAGGTTCTCTTAAGGTTTGGGGTGATGTTAGTAGGGAGGACTCCTATCTTTAGCTATGTGTATATGTCATGGTACCGAGGATCACTGGGACCAATGATTTCACACACGAACTCAGAATCTGGTACCTCAAAAGTTGGTACGAGAAGCTGCTCTACCAGGAATTCATGTTTATGGACGTTGCGTGGGATATCTAGTAATGATCTGATTGTTGCCATAGCATCAACTGCTCTATTATTTTCCCTTGGTATTTGCTCAAATGTGATGTCGATGAAGAATTACTTGAGGCTCTCCACTAGTTTCTTGTATGGGGTAAGCTTGTCATCCTTTGTTTGGTATTCATCATTGACCTGATTGATGATTAGCTATGAGTCCCCATAGACCTTAAGTGCCATAATTTTCCACTGTATTGCAATTTGAGTCCTATGACAAGGGCCTCGTACTCGACAATATTGTTGGTGCACGAAAAAGATAGCTTATATGACTTTGGGATGCAATCTCCTTGTGGTGTGATGAAGAAGACTCATACTCCTGACCCATGCTAAGTATAGGACCCGTCAAAATATACTTTCCAATGATTTGCTGCACTTAGATTGAAAATTGACTGATCAGGAAATTCTGATACCAATGGATTCTCTGAATATATAGGTGATTTCGCTAGTTGATCTACAATTACTTGTCCCTTGATGGATTTCCATTCTGCATATTCAATGTCATATTTTGTTAAGATCATAACCCACTTAGCCATTCATCCTGTGAGTGTTGCTTTAGAAAGTAGATACTTGAGGGGGTCTATCTTGGCGATGAGCTTTATTTGATGAGCCAACATGTAGTGCCTGAATTTTTGTGCAACAAATACTACTGCAAGATAAGCTTTTTCAATGAATGTATAGTTTAGCTCATGACCCACCATGGTTCTACTAATATAGTAAATGGCTCTTTCCTTCCCTGTTTCATCATGTTGAGCTAGGAGAGCTCCAAGTGTTGTTGATGTTGCTGATATGTAGAGTGTTAATGGTTTGTTCTGGATCGGTGGCATGAGTACTGGCTGTGTCGACAAGTATTCCTCAATTTTATTGAATGCCTGAACGCATTTTTCGTCCCACTCATTGCTACCCCCTTGTGGAGTAGATGAGAATATGGGATGCTTTTGTCTGTTATCTGTGCTATGAATCTTTGAATGGATTGGAGCCTTCCCTGCAAGCCCCTTAACTGCTTCAGTGTTCTTGGTGCTTCCATTTCAAGGATTGCTTTGAATTTTGTAGGGTCTATCTTGATTCCCCTCATTGATACAATATATCCTAGGAGATTTCTTGATTGCACACTAAAGACACATTTCTTAGGGTTGAGTCTAACCTTGTATTCTTCTCACCTGTCAAAGATGGAACTTAGTGCTACTATGTGGTCCTGATGCTTTTTTTATTTGGATAATATGTTATCCACATAATACTCTACAAATTTTTGAATCATGTCGTGGAAAATTAGTGTCATAGCTCTTTGGCATGTAGCTCTGACATTCTTTAACCCAAATGGCATCATGTTCTAGTAGTAAGTCCCCCATGGACAGGTGAAATCTATCTTATGTTGATCATCCTTAGCTATCATAATTTGATTGTACCTTGAAAATTTATCCATCAATGATAACATCTCATGCTCTGTTGTTAGATCTACAATCATGTCTATGTCAGGAAGAGGAAAATCATCCTTAAGGCATGCTTTGTTCAGGTCCCTGAAGTCTGTGTAGATGTGGATGCCCCTAGTGGGCTTAGAAATAGGTACAAGGTTGGAAACCCATTCGGGATAATCAATGGGTCGTATGAAGCTAGTGTCAAGGAGTTTCTGCAATTCAAGTTTGACCGATAATGCGTTCTACGGATGCATCTTTCTCAGCTTTTTTCTTATTGGTTTCACCCCTCGATAGACTGTTAGGTGATGGACTACGACCTCAGGATCAAGACCGGGCATGTCAGCATAGGTCCATGCAAAGTTTACCTTTCTTTCTCTCAGAAATGCAGCCAAAATTTCTTGTTCCTTGGTCAAAAGTGATTCCACATAGAAAGTGATGTGTGGTGTTTCTTCAGTCCCTAGATTGACTGGGTTGCACTTTTCGGCTAAAACTACTAATTTTTCCTGATGAATAGCACTAAGGGGAAGATTGAATCCCTCATCCTTTGGCGCCTCAGAGAGGTTTTCACCATCGAATACGTCCTTTGTTTTTACTATTTTCAGGTCAGAAAGTGCCACAGTGTGGTTTTCACTTAAAGACCTAGATATTACTCTTCGATTTTCTATTTTGTGACTAAGAGATTCAATCATTTCCCCATAGTATGCATGTGTGTCCAAATCAATATCAAATCTTGCTTTATGATATCCATATGGTATAGTATCCCGCAGTTCCATGAATTCTGAGAGAGCCTCATCATTTTTGAATGTGTCCAAGATCGGTGGTCCTCATTGGTCACAGTCTATTAGTTGGGGGTAGACTAGGTTTAGTTCAGTGGTTCGGTTACTCGCCTCAAAAGACATGGTAGTGATCATAAAAAGAGAGGAATCCTCATATAACATGGGTAAGTTAGTGATGGGATCCTCGTTACATGCATTAGTTATATCAAAGGTATAGTTATCTAAAGGTAGACCTGTGGATACCGGTAATTGAGGAGGAGCTTTGACTTTTTTAATAGGGGTACCTTTGCCAAGAATGGTTATCTTCAGGAGGGGTACATCCAAGGCCAAGATTCTTAAGGCACTTCTTAGCAATGATAGGTTCTAACAGGCTATTGTCATTTTGCTCGAGTTTCTTGTTCTTGTTGTAGCCCATGCCAAGCATTAACTATAGTCCTTTGTTGTCATCATCCATGGGAAGATCAGGTACATGCCTTTCATCTTGATACAATAGGCTTGATATATCCTTTTCATCTACCACCTCCTGACTTAGGTCCCCCCACCTTTTCAATGTGGAGGGTTTTGCTTTGAAGGTTTGAGATAGTGTGTCAATTGGTTGTGGCTTCCCATAGGATCTAGGAGACTGAGGTAGCCCTCCTATCACAAAGGCACTCTTCTTCATTTTATAGTCTCCACAACCATTATCTTGGATAATAACCTTGATATTGAGAATGTCTGGAATGAAGGGCGTCTTTGTCTCAGAAGTGGAAGCTAGGGTAGATGGGTCTATATACAGAGATGTGGGTCCCTCATCATTCTTTGGGACTTGGGGGATCTTATAATACTTGGCCTCCAAATTTTTGCAATAATAGAATGGTTCAGGATCCCCATGAACTGTGACCTCCTGGTTTTGATAAGGAAACTTAACACATTGATGGAATGTGGATGCGATAGCTTGCATTCCATGGATCCATGGGCACCTCAGGAGGATATTGTAAGGGAGTTTAAGGTCAAGGACTTGACAAGTAGTCTCCATGATTGTTGGCCCTACCTGAATAGGGAGCTGAATAGTGCCTTGAGACACTCGTTCTTGATCATCATAAGCCCTGATAGTGATACCTTTACCTTTTTCAATGACATCTTTAGAGAATCCTAGATTCTTTATTAGCTTGAGAGTACAAATATTCAAACCTGCACCTCCATCCACCAAGACTTGTTTGACTTTATTCTTGTGGACTGAGACTTCAATATGGAGTGTGCAGTTATGAGATGGTTGGGTTGGAAGATCCTGCTCAGAGAAAGTGAGGAGATGCAGTGTGGTGATATGTCTGACCATAGCTTGGAATTGGTCTACATCAAGATCTGTTGGGATGGAGGATGTAGCTAGTGCCTTTTTTGATATTTCCCTATGTGTGGGTGAAATTTTTAGTAAATCCATGATGGAGATCTGGGCGATATTTTTTTCAATTGATCTAGGACATTATAACCATTAGGGATTGACTTTAGATTGGAGGTGGGTGCCTTGGGTGGTTGCAATGGTCCTAAAATAGTAATTTTTCTACCACGTGCGGTGATGCCACACTTGACTCTAGATCCTTTGATATTGACAACCATTAACCCACTCATCCAATGATGCAACATCATGGTCGTAATATGGTTCGCATTATTGTACTTTCCATTACCATTGTTGTTTCCTTTATTGTGATCGGGCATTGGATTCGTGTATATTTTAAGATCTTGATTTCCTGATGAGTTGTTCAATGGTTATGGTCTTGTCATCAATGAGATCTTGGATCAAATTCTCGAGTCTCATGCAGCTGGTTGTCGTGTGTCCCTTTATTTTGTGGAAGTCACAAAGGTGCTTCTCATTATACCATGGTGGTTTAACTTGAGGCTCTTGATAATTTTCATAAACATGGATTTTGATGAGATTTTCTTTTACCAACTGTTGCATGATAGATTCGATTGGTTCCCCAACTGGTGTGTATTTCCATTTAGGGGGATATTTTTTCCGTGGTAGTGGTCCCCCTTGAGCATTTAGGTTTTTGACCGCTTGATTGTTGGGTTGTTGTGATGATTGGTTGGTTTGTGTGTTGTTTTGGGTATTGAATTGTGGTTTTTGGTATGATTGTTGTTGTGTATTTTTCCTTGGGGCATTGATGATAACTTTGGTGTCAATGACACCATCATTAGTGACATTCTTGTTCTTTTCACATGTGCGAGGTTTGTCATTATAACTTGTTGAGGGTCAATTATCTTGATATGTGGGTGTGCCCTCTTGTGCTATAAGGGCTCTTTCGATGTTGAGTGCCTTGGGGATCAACTGGTCATACGTTGTTATGCATTACATTTTCAAATGGAAGGAAAAGGTCCCTTCAAGATTGGAGATGATAGTCCCATTTTGTTGTTCTTCTGGCATAGCCCACTTGCTCCTGTTGGCCTTGGATTGCCATTCTTGCAAGAAGAATGTGAATGTTTCTCCCTTGGCTTGTTTTAGGCCAGACAATTCTTCCAAGCTTACATCCATGCCTATGTTAAATGAATAATTTTGTATGAATAAGTCCACAATTTCTTGGAGCTTTTTAATTTTGGGAGGAAGGCAGGAGAGCCATTCCATTGTTGGACCAACCAAAATCTGAGGGAATAGTCGCATTAGATAAGAATTGTCGTATGCAACTTCCATACAATGTACATGGAATTCCCTGATGTGATCTTCAGGATTGCCAGTCCCATGATATTTGTAAAATTTAGGTATCTTGAATCCTTGTGGGAATGGAACCATTGCAATGCTTTTTTCAAATGGATAGGGACATAAATTCCCTTGTGATTTTGTTGTCTTGCCTGATTGTATGTCCACCACCTGTTGTGAGAGCAGTTTAATTTGTGCAGACAAATCACTTTGTGGATTGGATGGTGGGATGAATGTGTTTTGGGGGGGTTATGGTTGCTTGAGTGACGAGTGGGGTGCTTTGTGTGTTCGTGGGAGGCTGCTATAAATTTTGTTGTGCCAAAAATGCTTGTTGGTATACATTTAGTTGTTGTTGTGACAACAACACTTGTTGTTGGTCTTGCTGTTGTTGTGCCAACAATGCTTTTTGTTGGGCTTGTAGCTAAGCTACTTATTGTTGTGGTTGGTATTGCTGCAAAGCTTGTTGATAAGCCTATTGCTATAACAAGGCTTGTGCTTGAGCTTGTTGTGCTTGATATTGAGCTTGTGCCTGAGCTTAGGCTTGTTGAGCAGCTTGTGCAGCTTGTGTGGCTTGTTGCTATTGCAATAAGGCTTGTACTTGCACTTGGGCAGCCTGCTCTACTTGTTATGTGGCTTGTTGCACAACTTGTGTGGCTTTTTGAGCTTGGAATTATTGGAGTGCCTTTTGATAGGCTTACTGGGTTGCTTGCAGTGTGATGATGTATTGATTTGTAATGTTTGGATTTGGTGGTGGAGGTGGAGGATTTGGAATGGTATGGGATGGTGTGATGAGATTTTTTTGAGGTGCTTGTTGAGTGATGACAAGAGGTTGTGTGGTAGATGGTATGGTTGATGTGCTAGGTCCTTGGGAGACCACATTTTGAGGTGTTATAGATGGTGTAGTGATTGATTAGGTTGCTTGGATTGATGCCACTTGGTGTTGCGATATTGGTGGCATGCTTCAAGGATTTGGTATGTTGACTTGATTCATGATTGGAGGATTATTTTGACTTGATTGATTTTGGATTGGTATGTTAGGTAAAGGGGGTTGCCATAAACCTAGGATTGGTGTGGATGTTGATGTTAGAGGGGGAAATGGTGGGAAGATTGGTGGTGTGTTTCCTTGAAAAAGTGATGATGATGTATCAAAGGTTCCCCTTTGTCCAAATAAACCCACTTGTCCTTGTGATATCATGGAGAGGAGACTTGTGTATCAAGAGAATATGTCGGTGATGCAGCAAAGGTGGATGAATTGTTGGTGTCATGAAAAATGAGTGGGACATACAAATGTTTTGGGTCTTGTGGGACAGTGTTTGGCATATCCAAGATGGTGTTTGCATCCAAGTTTTGGTTGTTTACAAGGGGGTGTGTTTGAAGAACTTGGAGCAATGAACTCCCCTTGGTGATCATGGGTTGACTTGGAGCATGAGATGATGTTGGTTGTGGGATGGGTTGAATGATGTTTTGGAAGGATGGTGTGAATGATACCAGTGGCATAGTCCCAAGAGTTTGTTCCACAATAGTGCTCACATCATAATCAAAAGGGAGTTTAGCCCCTTCCTTTGCTAATGCTAACATGTATTGTGAAGGATTGAGTCTCATCATTGTGTTGACAATCTTGTGGTTTTCAGGATTTTGGACTAGCTCCATGATTTCGTCTTGAGACATCCCTTGGTAATTGTTGGTGACATCCTCCACTTGGAAGCCTCCCTCTTGAAGATCTTATAGTAGTTGAGGAAGGTTGAGTGGGGGGTTGTTAGACCATATGGGGTTGATTTTAGATGCAATTTGACTCAAGTCACTTGAAGTGCATGTTTCTTTGTTTTGCTCCATGTTTTTCTTGTGTTGAGATCTTGTTTGGACCATAAAATAAGGATCAAATTTTAGGAATATGGGAGGTAAACCTCTAACTCCTTAGGTTGGTCTAAAATTTAGGTACAAAAAAGAAAATCTAGGATGCTTAAGGATCAAATGATGGTGATGAGAAATTAAAGATGAATGATATGGATGTTTGAACTCTTAAGAACCTTGGAGGAATACTAGACTTTAGGACTTTTGGATTTGGTTTGGATTTTGATTTGATTTGATTTTGGATAATGAACTTATAAAACCCAAGATGTTAGATGTTATCTTGTAATAAAATTGTCCACAAGGATGATAATTTAACTAAGTGTATGAAGAAGGATTCATCTACACACACTTAGCCAAACAAGGTGATTTTGATTTTGATTTTGAGGATTACCCAAAAGTCTAGCATGAATGATTTTTCCAAGGTTTTAAAAGTTGTTTGTGAGATAGGATTTGATTGATGGTATGACAAGTGAAGGTGTTGATTTTGATCCTAGATGAACCTAGAGAGACTTTTGTTTACAAGACCTAGGTATTGAAGAACATGCTATACCTCTAAAAGTTTCAACCCTATAATGTGAGATACTCAAAACATTGGAAGAGAGCTAGATTTTGACAATAATAGAATGAATACAAATTTGGGTTGTCCTTTGAAGCACATTTGTAAAAGTTATAGACCAATCTATCTCTAACTTCGTAAAGTGTTGAAAGATGTTTCTTGAGATCCTTTGGACTAAGACATTTGTTAGACTTTGGTTTTCGTATTTTGATCTTGCAGGAAATCATTTGAACAAACACATGTATGGGGTTCAATTATATTTTATCTTTACTTAATGGATTCTTTTTACAACATCCACACTTTCTTGCTTAGCTTTTCAAACTGAATGTCTATATATCAACTCCTTTTTATTCCACAAGGTCCATTTTGTGAAAACCAAAGAATCCAAGGCACAATTTTCCTATGTTGAATTTGGAGAGAACAAATTGAGATATGGGCCCAAATATTTAGAAGCCTCTAAGGATAGAATCCCTAGGGACAAGTAGTAACATTTGGACACTTCAAGGATATTTGCTCTTTCCAAAGGGTTTGAAATTTTGATGACTTGTTGAATGTTTTTTTCAAAGTTTTAGATCCAAGCGAAGTATTTAACTGACTCACAAATTGCACAAGCCCTAGGATAGAAAAGACAATATTTGTTGAGTCCCCACTTGGATTTCTCCAAACACTAAGATAAAGTGAACAACTAGAGATTTGGCGACACTAGCTCCCCTCCATGACACACACTTCTTGGGACCACCAAATCTAAAAATCCTTAAAATCCAAAGATTAAAAGGATTTATTCTATTTCTACTTTGAATAGTACAGATGTGGGGCAGCTTCAGAACAACCGTTCTTGCACCAAAAAATAGTTAAGGATTTTGGATTCTATACAAATTGGTTCTTAGTCAGGGTAATCGGGGACATGGCACCTTGTGAGCGTCCAACAAGCCACTAAAGGCTTTAATAAATCCTACTATGGGATTTTATACTTTTTACAATAGTACCCCGTTTTGAAAGGCACTGTATGACTAAGGCCTACATACCTTGAGGAGTTGACAGTTTAGTCTTATCCATTTATATACCGGCTCGAGTGAAAAACCAGCTGGAGTTGCCTTCGAATTGGTCTTAGGCAAGCCCCTCTAAAGGTAACAAAAGCGAGGAGTACACTTGTAGTTCGATCACCCAATTCGTGTAAAGCGCAAGGAGGGAACACACACAATGTCTCTTTCTCACACTAGCATGATTTGTTCAATTTTAAACCCAAACTTGAAATGTGTAGGTAGTTTTTTTTAGACAACCAATGTCATTAGAATGCTTTTGATTCTCAAGATTGTTGTGAAGCGTGAGAGAAGCGCATACACATTCGAATGACACAAGTCGCAAAAAATATTACAAGACAAAGCAAACACAAGTTCATTTTAAATCCTCAAAGCAATGCTGAGTTCTTTTTAGAGCACCAAAACCAAGTATAAAGTTGATTGTTCAATTTTTAACCCAAAATTCAGATTCTAGTGATTTTTTAAGGTTCAATTTTAACCAACTTTGACAAAGCTTGAGTTGTAAATTTTATGCCAAAAATAAATTTAGTTGGTGCTAGAACAGGAAATAAAATGACATAAATAGAATACCTAAGCTATTACAATAAGCATTAAAAAATGCTTTTAGGCTTCAAACTTTGTTTTCCTCCCTTTCTTGCAAAGGCGATTCTCTGAAACTAGCAAATGAGATGCTGAAAGCAAATGTGACGCTCTGGTGAATACAAAGGTGGCGCTTTGGAGAAAGCGGAGAGTGTGAATGCGACGTGATTTCAAAAGTGACACTTTGCAGAATAGAATTAAGACAAAAGACAGAGAAGGTAGAGGCAGCACTGAAGCATATGCAGCGTGACAGAGGCGAGCAAATGCGGCGCAATGGAGCAAAGGTGACGCTGCAAAAAAAAGTGGCACTTTGTGGGCTCACAAATGAACAAAGGAAGCATTGTGTTCTTGTGTCTACAAAAAATGGAAAAATAAAGCAAAAATCAACAAGATGGTTAACCCTCCTTCTAGCGCCAAAATGTGAACACCAAACTTGTACAAGCTAACATAAGATCCATAAAAAATTGTCAAACATGTTAGAAAGCTCCAAATATAGTGTTCCATATGAAATTCTTGGAAGAAAAAAGATGAAAACATGGTAAAAAATTGAAATAAACCAAACAAGAAAGCATGTAATCAACTAAATTAACCAAATCTCAATCCCATAGGGGGAGTGGTTCTCCTTTGATGTGAAAATGAAGCCCTTTCCCAATCCCAATTGATAAGCTTGATGATCCAAGTGTGAAAATGATGCTAAGTAATGTAAATGAACTCAAAGTGATATGAAGATGGTGATTGCTATGAAATCAAATGCCTATAATGATAATGCTCAAAGTTGTGGATCCATATTATGAAAAGGATGCCTTTATTTACAGAAGCCAAGGGTTGCAGAATGAGAGGATTTGATGAATGTGGGATAAAATGGGAGCCAATGAGAATGTGCCAAGTGTCACAATTCTATTGGAGGAAGGTGGAGCACATTTTGAGAAATATGTGAGTGGAGGAGGATGGAAGAGAAGTAAATGAAATTGGTTGAGGATTTGAAATATTGTAAGAGGAATTGAATGAAATTGGTTGAGATTTGAGAGGATGTAAGAGAATTTATTGCAAATGTAATAGGATGTCATAGGTTTTTGAAAACCTTTGGAGAGAAATTGAATGAGAGGTTGTTGAGAGGAATATTGTTTGGAATATGCCTTGGTGAGGAAAATAGAGGAATTAAATAATTAATAGAAATTATTTTCATGTGCAACCTGGTTAGTTGACCATGGGTTGATTTAACTTTTAAAGAGTTAAAATATGGAGGAATTATTAATGATGATTAGAAAGGTGATTTAGGATTAATTAATCCATAATTAATTAATTGGAGAGGATTAGGAGATTGTGACATTTGATTTGATTAATTTTAATCAAATGGGAGGATTAAAAGGGGATTTAATTAAATGATTTGATTTAATTAAATAAGATGAAAATTAGTTAGAAGAAGGGTGAATTAATCAATAAATTTAATTGTTTGATTAATAGCTGAATTTAACTAAATAATGTTGATTATTTAATTAATTGGTTAATTTGAAGAGATTTAAGAAGAAATAGTGTTAATTTATTAGAATCAGATGCATAGTATCAATCAATACTTTTTCGACGTCTACATTTTGCCCCTCTTTGAAGTGAGGTACCTGCTGCATTGGTTCAAAGAATAACATTACCATGATCAAAATTCAAAAAATTTTTTTTTTTTATTTTATGGCTCACTGCTGCCCTAGCAAAAGAAATTACGTTGCTACAGTAAGATGTAAATAATTGCTTAGATTTCTTGTCAAACCAAGGAAATGGTATAGATATTCATTGATCCTCCTCTTGACCCTCAACAAGTTATTATTCTATGATCCTCTAAGTCTTAGACTAATTCCTATTAGAATTCTATGGCTTGTTCAAGTCCATCCCAAAGAATGCATACATTATGGTTTTTATGTATACACATTTTTTTATGAACTCTATATGAAATATTACTATATTTATGATTCCCTCTTTGATTTTCTTTTCTTTTATCACTAACTTGCCTCTCTCTTGTTTTATTATGTGGTTCTTGGTACCCCATAAACATATTTAGCATAAAGACATCTAATTACATGAGAATTTTCTGTAACAACCTCAGTGTTCTACTTAGTAAAATTTCCTAATATTTCACATTAAGTGAATAAACCATGATGTCATAACATAGCAATATAAATTTTTCTTCCCATAATGTAAATTACATGCATAATTGAAATAACACTATTTTCAAGCTTCCATTGAATTCCATTGTAATTTCACAAATCTTCCAAAAACATAGATATCATATTGAATGAACTCAATTATAACATTCATGATTAAATCCTTCCACATAAATGGGTACATGATATGTACATAGCTCCTTTGAGCTTCATCTAGAAAAATCTATATAAACTGGTCCTAACGTCGCCGCATTAGTGCATACATTCTGAATGTCCTTGCTCGTGCAAACACTCTAGTTGTCCCTGATACTGGTGCAAACATCCACAAACCTCATCTGCCATTTGATGAGGAGAAGCATCACTCGAGAACTTTTCCACCAACCAAAGACTCATATTTGGTCCCTCACACATCTATCATTCGATAGATGGTCCTACCCTTCGATGAAGAGATTGGTTGGTAAACCTCGTATCAATAGCCTATCTAAGCTTAGTGTTGTGTCCTACATGACTAGAACTTGTAAACCCACAATCTAGGACTAGCATGCATATAACTGGATCACAGTGAACTTGAAAGTACAAATAGTGGCTACTTACACTACTTTGGAAAAAGTGTTATCACTCAGTACTTCGAATGAAGGTCATTCTATTCACATACACTTCTAAAAGATTGGTTTGGATCTTGACCATTCATATACTATGCTTAGGTAATTTCCTTCCCTAGGTATTCCCTAACCTTAGAAATAACCTATTTCCCTTTCCAAAAACACTATGATATCTTATGGATATTCCCATCCTTGGTATAATATAAGAGCATTCCTAGTCCATGAGTTAACTTTGCATAGACAAGCCATTCACTGCAAATGACAATCTAGATCTAAGTATGATTTTATGATCTAGTGTATAGCTATATAAGCTTCTTCTATCCATAGACTAATTACTCATAAATAACCGACTCCAATAAATAATATATCACACTTATAAGTGGTTCTCATCAAGAGATTAGCCACATCAGTGATTGACCTCAATCGAAGAACAATCATAGCAGTAGGTGCTTCCCTTCGGGAGTGCAACCCCTCAATAAAAGAGTTATTCAAAGTAGAGTCTTGTCAACAATGTGACTTCATTTCAAGAGTGTAAAGCAATTAACCAAGTAGCTACTTTAACTCATTAGGTAATCCCACCTACATTTCTAGACATATAGAATTCCATAAACTCAATTGGTTAGGCTTAATCATGTAGGTGAGTTTTAACCTTGTTACATCCTAATTATAGGTTAAAGTCATCAACCAATGTCTAGTCTAATTATATAGGTTACTCTAACCTCATATATTTCAATCAAGACCGAGTGTACAACCCAACCCAGTAAGTTAATCCCAACCTATGAGTATTGCAAATACTTATCTCCAGAGTAACCCACTAGCCGTATAGTATATTCAAATAACTTAGCTATGAGTAACTCTTAAGCTACCCTTGTATAATCATATCTATTATAGTAATAATGCTTATGGAAAAAAAATCCTCCTATCATGGAGTATCTACAAGGACATCACAAAATAGTATAAAAGCTTCTAATTCCTTTTCAAAGCAATACTATTTCCCTAAATGCAAGTATACATAATAGAAAATTTAA
This sequence comes from Sequoia sempervirens, assembly GCA_007258455.2. Lineage (NCBI taxonomy): Eukaryota > Viridiplantae > Streptophyta > Pinopsida > Cupressales > Cupressaceae > Sequoia > Sequoia sempervirens. The sequence goes on from VDFB02105785.1 coordinate 323,520,627, forward strand.
GAAAATCATGAAGCAATTGTTGAAAAGCTAAAACAATAAAAGAAGATTATCCTCATACCTATTTTCGCTTATCCAATCGATTGACTGCAAATCAGTTTTCCCACAACATCAACTAGCTTATACTTGATTCCTTCAGCTATGCCACAATAATCCCCCTTCTCTCAAGTTGATAATTTATTTCACTCAATATGCTAATACTCTCACCAACACTCACAACTCTCTCTCTCAAATATGTTGGAAGTGGATTCACTCTGAGAGGGCGGGGTGAATCAAAGTGATACAAATTTTAACACTTAAAACACAAGTTAAACTTTTGACCTTTAACTCAATGCAACTTTGTTTATGCGAGTGCAACTTGAGACTTTGCTTAGCATTTAACACATTAAAAGCATCATATGATATGTTCAATTAAGCTTTATGAACAATCTTGCTGTGCTTTTCAAAATAGAACTTAAAGACTCAACAAAATATAACATTGCTTTACTTTTGACATACTTTTAAACATTCACACATGGGGTATAAAATGTAGCCTTATGAAATACTTTTAATGATTAGATTTGCACAATTTACTTTATATTACAAACTTGAACAAATTGACATAAATCTTTTGAACAAACTCAATGTATCAGAGCATTGACCAATTGAATGAGCACATTAACATGAAACTGAATGAGAGACAAAAACACATCACATAACACAAAGATTTACTGAGTGGAAAAACCCTCTTGGGGTATAAAAAACCACTCAAAAACTGATCCTTTTATTCATTCAAAAGAGCACCAACTCTATTACAATGTGGAGCACCAACTCCAATCACTTTTCTGAAGCACCAACTTCATATTTGAATAAAAAAACTCAAGAAATTGCAACCTGTTAGGACCTTATAACTGCAATGAATATCTACAGTCACAAAATCACAATAGGATACAAACTGATATTCAATAATGCCCAACTCAAAAATAATCTCTGTAATACAATCAGAGATGAAAAACATTATAAACCCCTGAAAAACACTATAAACCCCTCTTCTCTTCTTTACAAAATGATATCACAATGTTACTCAATATACTGTTCAGACTATATCTTCTCATCGCCAATGTCATATGATTTTGCCAACAATTTATACAATGATTTACAAACAGTTATTCGTTTCAAAACCCGTATCCACTAACCAGGGTTTTTATGAACAATGTTTTTTTTTTTTAATCATGATACCCATCAAGGGTTGTTAAGTATAATCACATAAATACAACAATATGTCAATGAATATCACTAGAGTAATGAACCCCCCGAGTGTAATCTCAGGTTAATCACAACTGTAGTCAATCTTTAACAAATCTCAATAAAGTCTTAACCACAAAATCAATTATATTTTTCAACTGGAAAAAAGATCTTACAAACTGGAAAGCGATTACCTATCATGGCAGTCAAAAAACAAAACTAACTATCTGTGTAAAACCTTCACATCGATCTCACTAAAGCTCTACCTGCTTTCAGCTCAAAAACCAGTTGTAAACTAAGATCTCAAATCTTCCATGGCGGAACTGCTAGGGTTCACTGTGTTTACATAATGAAACAAATCTTTTGTTTACCCTATTTCTTCCTTCACCGTTGAGTCCTTAGTCAAAAAACATAATCATTTGGAATCCATAACAAAATAATAATCATTTTGAGTTCCATCAACGCCGACAACATAATGAAACCAACGAATGCCACATCTCTACCTACTCACAATCCACGTGAGTAATGAAAACAACTATCAATGCCAAGTAAAAAAAACATGTGACTTTATTCAAAGTCATTTCCAACATATTATATTTCAATGTGAAATACCTAATGCCAAAAAGCCATGCTAAAATAAGCCGACAGTCCAAGTCTTCAAATAACATGTATTTTAACTACTGTGCAATGTATAAGCCCGATAACAATAAAATATGACCGAAATTCAATCATTTATTCAAAAAGCTGAAGGAAATGCCATCTTTCCAATCACTTTATAAGTGATATTTATAAAAAAAATAGTGAATGCTATCGGCCTTAAGTGCTAAAACAATGCACTTTAAAAAACAAACAATAATATGAGCAATAGAAACCTGATAGCACTATGAACGTGCTATAAAATGTGCTAAGCCAAACCAATCTCAAAACCATAAGTGATCAATGTGCTAAGTGTTAGCACCAATATAGAATTGATCACTATATCAAATGTGTTTAATAATGCTGAGTAAAAGCATTATGAATTAAGCATAAGCACTATGTATATACCAATATGATGTATCACTGAAGTGAAATAACTCATGTGAAGTAATCATAACAATGAAACCTGATAGTTCTATCATATGACTATGACTGTATTTTCCAATAAAGCAAGCAAGCTGAATACCATGTGAAGGAATATATGCAACTATAGTGTCACAAAAATGAGATATACCTTCACATTTGAAATGAAGAACCTGCACTCTGAACTGAACATCACAAACACCTAAAAACATAACCCTGTCATCAAGAAGTCTTATAATCTGCACATGAATCCAACAGATCAGTACCATCAAAACTGAATATAAACCATCATCACAATGTTGTTACTGAACATGATACTAAATTCCAAAACTGAATATGAACAAAAGTGCCAATATCATGAACAAGAATTCCAATGTCAACCACATGAAAACATATACAAACTGATCCACCAAACTGATCCACAAGATAATCACTGAATATACTAAGGCCATAATCAATCAATTTTAACATCAAGGACAAATAGCACAAAAGAGAAGTCAACAAAATAGAATAGAATATTGCAAATAATAATTGCAGAGAAAAAATGTATTAAATACTGAGCACAATGCATATGGGATGCATCCCAAATAAGTGAGTTTTCTCTACTATTTATACAACATCAAAGAGGCTTATCATCCTACATATTAGGCATGAGTGTTGATAGCAATCACCATGCATAACCACTCACTCAACTTAGCCAAAAGGTAGTGCACAAAGAAGAAAATACTTAGCAAAACCATGCTCCAGGTCGACCTCTTTTGATGACAATAGTATAAGACTATTTCAAATCAGCACATGATGAAAAAGGTGCAATTCGAATTGTCTTCACAATGAACATCTATAACAAATAGGATTCATAAGGTGGCACCAAGGCAACAAATATCTCCAATAGATTAGCATGGTTTAAATACACATTAGAATAAGTCAATTTCAAATATGCAACACATAGCTCATGTCGACTTGGTCTAAGGATGAGTCGATTCAACTTATTAATCACTTTGACCCATTCATTGACCTGTTGTTCCTAATCTTCATGCATTTAACAACTATTGATATTTCCTCAATGACATGGCATTAAAGAGTTTACTAAGTCTACAATGTTTCCACATAAGGCATCGACTAAGTCTCCTTCACATATCGACTTCATGGCTATAAGTTATTTTGCAAAATACTCATTCAAAATGTGTGGGAAACAAGAATAATATTCGACCCTTTAAAAGTACAGTCATATGTATAATATACATGGCTTTTGGTTCAACTAATAAATCAGCCTCAAGCTTTCTAATATTAATCGACTTCAAAGCATACAATTATATTTACATACACACACACACATATATATACACATGTCGACACACTTGTATATATATATGTATATGTTTAAATATATATGTTCATATATATTCTTATATACCATATGCCAATAAAGTATATATATACACTTGACATACAAATGAATACAAATAAGTTAACATTATCATGATAATAATAACCCTATCAACTATATATATATATTCTTATCCTCATAATATATACCCATTCTATATTCGGATGCATAACTCTTTTATCATATTTCGTAAATAATAATACGTGTGTATATTCATACACATATACTTATATAATATGTATATGTGTGTGTGTGTGTGCACACTTCTCTGATAAGCATTAACACTTATGAGTGTATTTATATATATATACAAGCATATACATTATATAACAATATGATAGTCAAGTAATCCATTCAATATCGAATGATTACGAACACTTGATTATACACACAATAGCATCATATATACATATATACATATCTATACATATGTTGTCATACTCATATGGACATCCCATTATATCCAACGTATGTGTATATCGACATGTGCATATATATGCATATAGGCGTATATCCCAAACACTCATTCAACCAAACAGTCAAGCATAGTAACATAAGGAAGAACTCACAAGCTTGAACAAATAAACATCACCTAATAATGCACTCGATAGTAAACAAGACCTTTACTAATGCAAGAACATCAAACTAAGGATGATTTACCAACTTCCTACTTCTCTGTCTAGACTCAACCATTCTACTGTGAGTGTGTGTAAGCTCAAATAGGTTATGTTACTGGTTATCCGACCAATCACTTATCCTAAGTGATACTTGCCTCTACCTGGAGGAATGAACCTATCCCTGCAACCAACTTAGCATACTTGCAATGGTAGTTAGACGTTCACAATGTATCCATATGCATCATAACTTAAGAATATTCATAAAGCAATAAATGTAAACATATTTACTCTTCAAAGCTATATTAAGCATTTATTAATACTTTCACATAATACCTATTCCAACATTCCATTCTTCTAGCAAACATATCAATCTCATGATTTCATTTACCATCTTATTTACCCATGAAGGTAAACGTAAAATATTAACAACTAGACGGGGTGTAATATCTTCTTCCTCTAAAATATACATTTGAGGTTCACATTGAAGATTAGTACGAGGGAAATGATTGCAGGCTCTATGAAACTATCAATTAGAACTTGACTCCCCCTTTGGAAGTAATGACAAGAACAATGATTATTTTAGACATATCATCCTCATGTTTTTATAATCGTTTGGATTCCTATCGGTAAATTACTAGGTTGATCAAACTATTTCCTACACAACCCTATGAGAAAAAAATGCATACAAGCTTAAAAAATAACCACAATGTTAAGATAAGATACATGCCACAAGATTACACAAGATATACCCTAAGAAAACCCTCATGGGGGAAAAAATGAGCCTCCAAAAGCATCCACACTCAATATATTATTTAGCAATAAAACGTTACAATATACTTACAAAATATCCATGAATTCTTCTAAAACATCAAGCTCCTTCAATGCATCCTCTAATTGTTCAAGCATAATGGATAACCATGGGACCACACATTCCATGACATGCTTCACATATGAACTCTACAAGAGAGATCAATACAAATGAGAACCAACCTCAACCACTAAATATGTGCTTGCTTTTATAGATGAAAGATCAGACAAAATCAATAAGTGGTATTGACTAAACCATGTGTCTCAAAATCATGAGTGAACACAACCATTAAACCCAACATTTAATTTTTGTTATTAATTTTTTTGCAATATTAGATATGTTTCTAATGTGCAACCCACACATAAAATATCTAACCAATGTACCATATAGCTTTACAAGTGGACCCATATAAATATTTAATGTGGCTAAACACATCTCTAAAGATGCACCATAAATAAATATTTATCTTACATAATTAGAATAATAGCTTCCTTGTGTAAGGTGTACAACACCCTTTTTCCTAAAGTTCTCATACTTTTTGTATACATTTCATAAGGGTTAGTCAATGAAATAAATCATTATAATCATCCATGAAACCACATGAATCTCCAACATGCTCTTGTGCTCCATCAAGATTTTTCAACAATATCCAAATTGATGATCACCATCTCAAGACACAAATTATCAAATCCTTCAAAATGCCACATATGGAAGAAAAGGACCAAGCCAAGGTGAATATACACTGATCTAAAGAACACAAGCATCAAACCCAAGTGATAATAAAGGTTGCAAGTTGTTACCAAGGAAAAGAAACCCACATGATTGGAAATAGAAACCACAAAAAAATAGCTAATACATCCAATCATCCATACCTCTAAAGGTATCCAAAAAACATTAGTAGAACTCATTCCAAAAACATATCTAGCCCATAAATTGTAATCACAATCTCCCCATATAAAATCTAACAATGAATAGCATCTACATCTAGGAACTCCCATTGCATGGGTAACATCAAATCTCTAAAAAATAAAGAGATACCAATTTTACCAATCAACACTCATACTAAGGTGTGGCTAATAAATGAAGCCATTTAGTAGCAAAGAACAATCATAGTGATCCATACATGCAAAAAAAAAAACCACTACACATACTCCTTCACATCTAGTCACCATAACTCTCCCACATTCTCCACATCAAACATGTGAACATGAACCTCCAAGAAGTAGCCATAGAACAAAGAGATAAAAACTAAAAAAATATCACATAGATTTCCTTCTACCAACACCTCAAAGTGTTAAATTGTGCTAAGTAAGACCTCATTCAAAGCCTTAACTGAAAATCCTTAACAACACCCAACCATTAAATCCCATAAATAAAATAAAAATATATGTCTCATATAAACATCATGGATACGAGCCTCTCTAAATCCAAGGAAGATAAAACTCAAATCCATTCCTAGAACTAGAAAATCAACCAAACAACATCTCCTAAAATCCCCATAAATTAAACTCATATGCATGCAAGGAGATAAACATGCCAAACACTCCTCAAATGAACCCTTCAGAAATAATAAGTATAGCTAAATATCTATATCCATGAGAAACCAAAGCATAAAACATAGTTCATCTAAAAATAAAGTGGGTAGTACCTATCAAATGATTATCTACCAACTAGACCAAGAGTGGGTAATGAGATTGCTCGTCCAAGATGCACCAACTCATGATTACTCTCTTAGAGAAAAATATCCTCTTAGTTTCATCATAATCTAATGCTCATATTTGGGTGAATGCTCCTCAGAATTCCTTCTAAAACCTCCAAAGAATAACCATCTCAATTAACCATCCTAATAAACGTATCTAAACTCAAGAGAAATCCAACCTCACCTTAGTCTCCAAGTATCCATGAGAACATATTATTGATCAATTTATGCTAAAATTTAAATGTAACATTTATTATCATGAAGCTCCCTAGTAAATGTGTAATATACACAATACCAAGATAACTAACCAAATCATTTAAAAAGATTTGGTTGCATGTCTACAAAATTTAGGAACACAAAATGTCAAGATGATATTACATATCCTCCTAGGATACCATATGATCCATGAAATATCCGCCTCCCAAGAATGTTTGTATTATGTTAAAACTCTAATACATGATCAAGAGACCACCATGGTAGTACACTAAACCATAATCTCAACCAAGGATTTCCTGTCAAAACTAAAAAGTCATAAATTGACACCTCAACCAAAGACTCCAAGAGTACTCCATGACTAACAAGATGTCAACATCTCAAATCACATGAAGAAAATCATATCTTGTTAATAGAACTCAAGATTTTAAAGAACTCAAATTGTATACTAGAATCATGATCTATAACTTTTTCCATGCCACCCACAACCACTGCAAAAGATCATCCATCACCAAGTGATGAATCCACATCACTGCCAAAGCTCCCACTAAATTGTTATACTGAGTTGTGCATGACATCATGATAGCAACATGCTACAAGTACCAATAACTAACTATCCAAGAACTCTAACCCATCCTCTCATCCCAATGCAACATACCAATCCACAAATGACCATAAGAAAGCCCAACTAAGTAAATTTTCATCAACACTAAAGGACCTATGGATATAGAAAGTCCACATTTGAGTCATTGCTACAACCAATGGGTGGAAAAAATAAAAAACTACATAACTCATGAATCCCAAACCAATGCAACATGTAAAATCACCATCACATTAGTAACCTATGAAATGAGATAACAAATAAGATAAATTGTAGACCTCTCATGAATCAAACACCAAATTAACTCTAGGTATCATTTTCCAAACAAATCCAAAGATGGGTAACCATAGTCAATGAATCAAACAATAATTTGAGAGATAAGAACAACCTTATAACATTGAACCACACTACCAACTTTAATAATGAATCAATCAAATATCACAACTCAATCCTATCAACCACATACATGATCATGTCATCCCAATGCTCAAATATACATGAATATCTGTGACACCATAATCATCATCATCATTATACTTGTACTTGAATTTTACTAAACCAATACTCTTATTCTCATGTGTACATCAACCATGTCTTCAAACTAAAAGACGATGTGCATACATATCTCCATCAGGGTCCATGCTTTAGAAATATATAAACCTGTATTAGGAATTAGTTAGCATGATAAATTATTGTATTATCATATTGATCTCATAAAAGTATGCACTTACACAATTGTTTACCCAAAATTTTATTTATATGTTCACATAATCACAACCATGAATCTCATACTCCTACAAGAAGTCAAACAAGTATAAAATTTTTGTACTCATCTAAGTGAAAAGACACATGATCCATTATGTAGTGTGGCACAAGGGATGTTCATCAACTATTTGAAATCTAAAATTGAATTCTATATGTGAAACATATAACATGTTAACCATTCTAGATAAAAGTCAACTTTAGGCACTAAATTCTAACATAAATAGAAAAAATTGATGATCAAACCTATACTATTGTGTAGTGTTGAAAGAGATATTTTTGACACATATAATATCTCAAAAATCTAATATCATCCAAATGAAATTTAAGCTTCATGGGAAGGAACACCCCTAAGGGTTAAAAAGAGGCCAAAACAAATCTTATCCATATAGGTCATATAGGGGTGGGGGATAAGCCAGAGGTTTGGCAAGGGATAACACATTGTACCATTTGTCAATACCCTAGTATTGTGCATACAACTTTCCATGAGGGATATGGGAATAGGGGTTTGTGAAATCCATACCCTATCTCCCCACCTAAACTTTTAAATTTTTTTATTTGTTTTTAAAACATTGCAAAGTGTTCAAATAAATTCATTTTTGTTTTTACTTTTTAATCTACAAAGCAGGATATGGTTGCATAGGGATGTTTATTTTGATCCTAGCCTTGATGACCAAAATATATCAAAGTTTATGTTATTTTTTATATATTGATCCTATTGGATCCAAGGGTGACATCCATTTATTCTGAGAGATCATTTCTCTGACTTCCTCCATAAAATCCTCATAATGAACACCTAGAAAAAAAAAATTATTATTTTTAAAAAACCCCATATCTTTAATAATAAACACAAATATATAAAATCCAATCCCAAATCTATAACTCTCACAACCTGCACAATGCAAATTGTAACTTGAAATGTTTGAAATACCTCTAGCATTGCAATACTTTAACTTTAGCTCAAATATCTTCAAACAAGGATTAAACAAAACCAAATAGATATCACCTTCCTTAGCCACAACCATGGATCTAATACCTCTTGTTAGGAAATAACCAATTTGATCAAACTATTTTATAACATAACCCTATGAGATAATGTGGGATGTTTGGAGTGTCTCGAACAAAAGTGAAAATAAAAAAGTGTTTTGAGATTTCTTATAGGTTTCGAAATCATCGGTGACACCCGAAAAAGTTTACATAACCTTGAGAAATGCTGACATCCTAATAATACTACTTATTTCACGAAGGTGTCCTTTTTTGGAGATTCAGAGAGGTTTTTGAAACCAACTACCTTTTAGACAAGACTATACAACTTTTTTTAAGACTCCCTTTTTGGAGATTTAGGGAGGTTTTGAAACTATTGTCGACACACAACAAGGTTTCCAAAACCAACAATTTCTATGAAAAAACTCTAGGGCTATTTAAAGTTAAATATTTCCATGCCATCTAACAGAACTCTTAAGGTTTTACTTCACTTCAATTTTAATGGTGAGATTTAAGCTAATTATCAATAGGAATCCCTTTTGCATTGCCCAAACAATCATCAATTGTCAATAATTGGGTGTATATTTTAACTATTAAAATTTCAAATGAATGGGATCATAAGCATTACCTGTGAATCTCTATTCTTGAGAAAATCAATAAAACAACACATTTACAACTTTGGTAGTCGAACATTGGGACTTCACCTTACTAACTATCAAAGGGGATCCTTAATAGATATCTATGACTCCTGAACTTTTGTTCCTGAGAAAATCGATGGAGATTCATTTATTAAGAGAAATATTATCAGATACCAAAAACAAAACAGAAGGACAAAGCAATATTACCCAGTTTTTTAGCATTGCATCTATAGTCATCCATGTATACATTTCAACCTAGCTTTAAGAAGAACCATTTACATATATACAATTTTTGAAGCATACTAGATCTTTGTTTTCATTCAGACATAACGTCATAGTTGTACCTCTACAAAATAAAACAATTTCATTTTTAATGGTTACCAATCTTGTTTAAAACAAGATTCATAAAACTTCTCTCTACACAGGGAAATAAAATCTTAGCATAGACACTGCCACAATATTTAGGGTAGTATATTATACCATTGTATAAGTAAGTTATTGGTCTCCTCGTTACAAGATTTTATACCATTTAATTTTTTGATAAGAAACATGCCTACATTCACAAATCATAATAATGTACTAACATCCACATTTGAATCCCTTTCTTTACATCACAAAATAAACTAACTCGTTTATTTTTGATAGCATAATGAAAATGAAATGCTAAAAATATATTTTTGCAGCAAATATTACACAACAAGCCATTTTATATATAATTCCTATTTACACACATTTAAACTATAAACAATGCATTGGTATATTGTTCAATAACAATATTAATAACCAAGAATATTATCCTTACATCAACTGTTCGCCTCAAACACTACTTTGATTGCCATAATAGAACTAACATCCTGATAGTCCCTACATGATAACAAGACATACCGTGGCATGAAATCATAAATACTAAAATACTCAATTTATTTACAATGTTCTTTGTTTTTCTAACCACCACAACTATACTACACATTTAAAGAACGTCCATGTGATATTTGATCACAATAGTTGGGTTTTCATTAGGTCTATAAGGTAATTGAGCATTCTCAACCTGCACATGAAAACCAACGATGAGCCTCCACGGGTTAATAGTGATGCTCTTCACCCAACCTTTGGCTGGAACACTAGCCTCCCCCAAGCTAGGAGACATCCAAGGGAAACAAAATATACTTAGGCATACAACATAAAACAATGCATGAAGAAGAATACACACTTATAATACCCTCCAAGGTTTTTAACATTTGAATCCACATAAGACCAAAAAATAGGAGAGAGAGTGGTAAAAACTCTCTTGGGAAGATATTTAAACATATTACACATTCATTCTTCAATATCCATCAAAACTACATTCTCCATACCACACATCTCACCCAATTCTTCATAATAACACATACCAAGGTGGGGTACTCATACCCATTTCCTCTCCTTCTCTAAGGGGGGATTTCTTCCCATGGAGGTTCCTCCTCTCTCACCCATCAAGGCTACTCTTCCAAAAGTGGGTGAGCATGGATTACACAACCCAATTACCAATAATACACATAACAGTAAAAAAAATCCATACACTACATACTACCCCATTCAAATTCATAGCCATAAAACATACAAAGAGAAACCTAAAATGCAAGTTAAACAAGAGTCCTACCTCAAAAAATCTTCTCAAGCTGATAGATGAAGTGTTGGGATATGGTGTTGTACACCATTGCATAAAATGATTTATTATAATATTGTAATTAAATAATTATTTAGTTGTGATACACCTTGGTGGTGTTGTTAATCACACTAGGTAATTATTTGGGGACCCACTTGATGTTGTATTGTAACATTGTATTATTATTTATTATGTGGGAGACATGTGATAATAATTTAATATTGGAGAAATATTAAATAATGTGATGTCTTAGTACCCAATATTAAATAAGGGGTTAGTGGTTTTGTATTCACATAGTTTTGTGGTACATGGTTTAACCTAAACCACAAGTTGTATTTTATGTGAACTTGTGTCTATAAAAGCAAACACATGTGTAGTGGTTTAGGTTGGTTGAGTGGTTTGGCTATCATTATTGAGTCTTCTTGTGGAGTGCATTTGTAAAGCATGGCATGGGATGTGTGGATTCATGCTTGGACACATGTGAATGCATTGGAGGGCTTGATGCTCCAGAGGTGTTCATTGTAACTCTTGTATTTGCTTTATGGCTGATTAATATGATGGAGTATGGATGCTTTTGGAGGCTAGGTTTTTCCCTCTTGAGGGTTTTCCCAGGGTATATCTTGTGTCATCTTTGATGGGTATGTTGTCTATTCTCTTGCATGTGGATTCTGAGCACTTATTTGCATTGTTATCTCTTTTGGGTTATATGAAAATTGTCATACAATGGTTGCAAGTTTCCTTACAAGTGGCATCAGATCTTTTATGGTTGGAGATTTTTTTACTATAACCCTAAGTTGAGAAAATGTTGGTTAAGTTTGAATCTATGCAATGCATGAGAGAATGAAATACATGGCAAGATATGAGGGTTTTTTAGGTTGTTTATTGTAGATCTAAGGGTTTTGGGTTTGCTATTATGATGGGTTGTTTGCAGATTTGGGGTGTGGAAAAAGTAGGGCAAAATAGGGTTTGTTGGTTATGCATTCAAATGGGGGTTTTGTGGGGGAAATTTCACAAATGACCTCCTGGGACAAAATGGACCTCATGGTTGGATTCAGGTTGGCCGAGAGACGAATTTTGATATATAGTTTTCCCTATTTTGGTTACTAAAAAAAAATGTATTTTTTTTTGTAAAATTCCCCTTTGTTGTTATAAGGTCGCCATTATATTATTCAAAAAAAAAAATCCCATCGAAAAATTCATCCCTACAAAATAAGAGCCAAAAGTTAGAAATAAAAAATATGAAATCGACAATCAAAGGTTTTAATTGAAAAAATTAAAAATAAAATAAAATTTCTGAGGGGGGTCAGAGCCACCCAACCAACCACTGTACATGGCAGGGACTGACAGTCCTTGTCGGTGGGTACCGTCGGCGGCTAAGCCACCGATGGGTCCTTGTCCGACCGAGACTGCCAGGCCCCGTCACGGTACAACCACCGAGGGAAAACATTTGTTTTAAATGTTTTTTATTAAATAAAATCATTGCTTTTATATATCCGTCGATAGAATTTAAAATGCCATAGATTTATTTTAAAAGCTCGATGAAATTTGAAATATATGAAAATTAAATTGGATGTTATACTTGGTTCAGGTTCACCACCAGGGGGTAGTGCCGCCTTGGTGGGGCCATTGTCTCACCACTAGAGAGCCACTAGGGGTGGTGATTTTTTGCCTCACAAACTAAAATTGTGCTTTTGCTTCTGAGGGCATAACTTTCGCCTAGGTGGTCTATTTTTGCTCTTCTTGGACTTGTTGGAAAGGTGAATTAGAGCTCTACATTGTGGTGCTAGATATTTTTCTAGATTTTGTAGTTTTGATATTGATTTTCTTGGGGAAAGTTAGGTGTTTATTTTAAGCTTCGAGAGGTGATATTAGGTGCATACGAAGGAGGATTTTGGACTTCGAATAGTTGACATAAATCTTGTTCAAAGCTCTGAATAGTGGATCAAGTTTGGAGTTGTTTTGACATGATTTATTTATTGATATTCTATCCTAAGTTGTTTATGGGTTGTTTTGACTATGGTGATACTATGAGCTTATGGATTGTCCGATCTAGGAGATTTGATGTTGGATTCATTATATGATCAATTGTACATCTCAGATTTTTTTTTTGACATGGTTATTAGTTTGGTTGGATTTGTATGCTTCATTATTGTATCTACAAGTTGTGTAGCATTGTAGGTGGTCTATACTTACTTGTTGCACCTATGAATTAGACATGGGTTGTCTATGCCCATAGATATTTTAGTGTTGATGTATTTTTAGTTTGGATGGCTTGGTTTATTCACTTGGTTTTTTTGTTTTGTTGTCATGTTGAGGAGGTGAGATGGTATTACTAGGTACAATCATGATGTGAGACCTATGTAGTTGACTATGTTATGTAGATATGCTGGACATGACTAGGTTGAGTTTGTAAGAGCTGAAGATATTAGCTCAACACCCAAAATATCCGAATCAAACTGATATGAAACCTCCCAAATCTGATAATACAACTGAAAATAAAGCCCCCCCACAAACAAAACTTCTTCAAGAATCAAGATGTCCAAGTTATGAAGCAAAAAGAAAATATGCAAAAATCTAAATATCTCACACTTGGGGCTAAAACTGAAAGAAGTGCATGAACCAAATCAAAGAGCTCCTCAATACCTTCCAAATGCAACTTGAATCACCAAAAATAGAGAAACTGGTTGAAAGTTATGAGCTTGGAGGTCCAAAGGGGTGATCTGACTTTAGTTGTGAATAAATTGTACCTGTAGAAAAATCTGTCAAAAAGACCTGCACCACTACGAAGTACATAGAGAGAGCTTTCCACCGATATTTCATTTGCAGAATTTGGAGATCATGGCGAAAAGTTGTGCTAAAACAAAAAAAGGCCTATTTTAGGCACTTTGGGGGTCAAATCTAGGCAAATAATAGACTAAAAAGGCGCAATAATTGTGCACTCGAGGGCCAAAAACTGGTCACTCATATGACCGCAGGTAGTGCAAATGTAAAAAATAAAACCCCATCGGCAAGTTACAATAATTTTGAATGGTCGGCTAAAAAAATATTTTAAACCAAAGTTTTAATAAACTTTTTAATACTTATAAAAGCCGATATAAAGAATTAGGTCAATCGACCAAATCACTATTTTTATAATCACCTGTACCCAATGATGGATAGTGTACCTCAGGAAATATTGACAATCGAACCCGATTTGACAGCGCCCAAAAGCATACACGGACCGACAATAGACGCCGATCAGGAGGAGTAGCACGGGCCGAAGAGAAAATATGCACCAAGGATCGGCAGTGGAGAAAGATACCAGTGGATGGGGAACTCGGGCTGGTGAGATCACAAAGATCCAACAGATTGGAACAAGGGCTCGAGCCACCCAGAGAGATTGAAGGGCTTGTAATGACGGGTATGTGTACCCGCTTGACAATTGATGTGGCCGGAAGACACCGATCTCACAAATTTGATAGAAAACCAAGAGCTTAGACTGTGAGAAGATGCTGATAGTGGAAGTAAATGCCATGACAGCCAATAAAAAATGTTTGCAGTAAAATATTAATAGGCCTGACCAACAGGAGTACATCGGTCAAAGCCGAGGATAGGGCCAACAAAAGGTGGTACTCTCCGCCAATGAACAATAATGCCCTTCAAAAAAAACTCTGACAATATTTTGTGCCCGACAAAAAAAAATTTAATTGCCCCACAAATAAATAAAAGCTCGATATATGTAGAAATTTTTATTTTTTATTCTGCAAAATCAAATATCGTACCCTGTACTCGGGGGCCGTACGACCACCCTGGGTAATTTTTTTTTGCCTCACAAACAACTGAAGGCGAAATAAGGTGAGTTATTTATTGATTTTCGTCTCTCGGGTTCTCTAGAACTGATGGCGAGGTCCAATCTGCTTGAAAATGCACCAGAAGCTCTACAACCTCTGAATCTTGCAAATCTTCAAACCTCCACAACTTTGGCTAGAAATGTCAGATTTAGGCAAAACAAAAGTCAATTCTGACTTTTCAGCTGCCCTGAACTCAAATCTATGCTCAAATTTCCTCCAATATGAGCCAAAAGTAACATGCCATGAAAGCCCACCTATGGAGAGACAACCTCAAATCTAGATCTCTCACTAGCAATAGCTCCACCCTCAAATCTGAGAAGGGTTTTGCAAGATGTGGCTCTGATACCATGTAAGAGCTAAAGATATTAGCTCAACACCCAAGACCACTTGCAAAAACAATGAAAACCTTCTACAAGAGAGTATGCAAGAAAGAGCTTGCTTGATATTAAGACCTATCAAATGATGAGGTATGAAGTATGATACAAATGAGTGCAATGACCTTCCTTATATAGGAAAGGTTGAAATGTAGTAATGAACATGATGTTGAAAAATGTCATAATCCTATGAAATGAGACAACCAACAAACTAATCACCTAGGAAATGATGCATTAGCTAGATAAGATAAGTTCTAGAAAAGCCAACTAAGACTTCTAGAAAGAATCTTATGTCCTAAGTAAACTTATGTAAGTGTAATTAAATAATTAATTACACCAATAGAGTTGTTGGTACATTTGGTGGTGATCATGGTGTCATGGATGTTTCTTGCGCTTTAGAGACTTTGGCATGTCATGATGGTTTATGTAGGTGAATTGTTGGTGGTGTTGGATTGGATTTTGATTCAAGTTGTGGTGGTGTATCTTCTTGGTATGAGGATCATGGTTTACTTTGCCTTCTTTATTGAGGAGCTCATATTGCATTTGAGTTCTTTGATTGTGTGAGGGAACTCTTGTTTGATCTTCATTAGGAGATTGTTATCATAATGTCATGATAGCTTGTTACATTAATTGGTTATACACTTTCAATGGGAGCTTTTGATAGTGATGGTTTGGTGGTGATGGATATGTTTATGATTGCTTGTTGGCAGTTGTAGGTATCTTCTAGGCTTGGAGATCTTGGTTTCACTTGTATGTTATTGATATTGCAATTGAGTGTGTGCAAACCTGGAAAACATTCATGGAGAGGATGGTTGTCATGATGCCATGTGTAGCTTGTACCATGGTTCAGTGAGAGTTGTTGGCAGTGACGTGGATGCATCATTGGTATGGTTTTCTTCATTGGATTGGGGATATGTTTTCTTGGTTTAGAGTGGTTGCTATTATGTCATGGTTTACTCTTGATGCATGCTTAGAGTTGTGGCATGGTACATGTTCTCTTGAGACTAGGATGTATATATGTTATGGTGCGATCTCCTAGGAGGAGATGGTTAGATCATGGATGTCATGTTTATGTTCTTGATTCATGATTGGAGCTTTGATATTGATCATGGTAGTTCTCTTTGTATTGGGTACATTGATCATTTGCTTGATTACTTCATGATGGTGCTACGTTGCATTTGGATTTTGAGATGGATTGATTGGTTACAGGTACTCATAGATACTTGGAGACTTTGGTGATGGTTGCACTTCTCTTGTGATTAGAGACATTTGCTTGAGATAGTTACTCTTTGGAGGTTTCAGCAGGAAGACCGAGGGGATTTCACCTGGATATGGACGCGAGTTCATGATGGACCGATAGAGGAGATTGTTCTTGGAGTGAGCCATGATGGTGTGGTTATCTTGGAGGAGCATTCTCATTCCCCACTCTTGGTTTACTCAGCAGCTAATTATTTGAGAGGTATTTTCCCATTATATCTTTTATATGTGTTATGTTTCGTGCTTTGATTTCTCATGGGATTGAGTTAATTCATGGTGGTTGATTATGGATACTCATTTGAGGATGGTTTAGCATGAGTTTATATGCTTTATCTTTCATAGATATGGATCTTGAGCTATGGTTATTTAGTTCTAGAGGATTAACTTTGAGAGATGTTATGGCATGATTATCTCCTTGTACATTTGAGTTTATGATATCATTATTTGATGAGGATTGTTAGGATATAGTTTATGGGCCGATTTCTAGTTTTGGGGATGCTTACTATGAGTTTGATCTTCTTGATTAGAGAGGCTTACATCCATGTTGGCATTTACATTGATTCATATGTTGGACTTGATCTATGAGATTGAGTATGTGGATGTTAAGGATTTTCATTTGGGGTTGTTAGGAGATCATACTTGACACAACAATACACTTTTGAGGTGTTGGTATAAGGACATTATGGTTTACAGGTTTTATCTATTCATGGTTCCTTCCTGAACGTTCATGTTTGGGGAGGATGATGGCAACATGTTGTGAGAGATTATACAACTCTTTGGGTTGCATGTGTGGATCATTGTTATTGTTCTTGGTACTTCATGCTTTCTTTTACTTATCACACCTTGGTTTATAGTGTTGATTGGTAGACTTGATATGCTTTGACATTACCTATGCAGTGGGAGTTCCTGGATATGTATGTTATTTATTGACATATATGATATAGGGAGCTTGTGATTGCAGTTTATAGGTTGCATATGTTATTGGCATGGGTTTACTGATGTATTGATACCTTGGGGGTATGGATGGTTGGATGTATTAGCATGTGTTATGGATGTTATTTACAATCGTGTGGGTTTTTTAGTTGATAGAAGCTTGGTTAGAGCCTTTATTATCACTTGGATTTGATGCTTGTGCTCATGGATTGGTGCATCTTCACCTTGGAATGTTCCTTTTCTTCCATAGGTGGCATGTTGGAGGATGAGAGGAGTTTTTTGCTTGAGATGGTGGCCACTTAGCTCTTATTGCAGGTATCTTGATGGAGCACGAGAGCATGCTACATATTCATGTGGTTTCATGGATGGCTATGATAGTGTATTTCATGTATTGATCCCTTATGCAATGTATACAACAAGTGGGGGAATGTTGGGATATGGTGTTGTACACCATTGCATAAAATGATTTATTATAATATTGTAATTAAATAATTATTTAGTTGTGATATACCTTGGTGTTGCTGTTAATCACACTAGGTAATTATTTGGGGACCCACTTGATGTTGTATTGTAACATTGTATTATTATTTATTATGTTGGAGACATGTGATGACAATTTAATATTGGGGAAATATTAAATAATGTGATGTCTTAGTACCCAATAATAAATAAGGGGTTAGTGGTTTTGTATTCACATGGTTTAACCTAAACCACTAGTTGTATTTTGTGTGAGCTTGTGTCTATAAAATAAAATACATATGTAGTGGTTTAGGTTGGCTGAGTGGTTTGGATATCATTATTGAGTCTTCTTGTCGAGTGGATTTGTGAATCATGGCATGGGATGTGTGGATTCATTCTTGGACACATAGGAATGCATTGGAGGGCTTGATGCTTCAAAGGTGTTCATTGTAACTCTTGTATTTTATTTATGGCTGATTAATATGATGGAGTATGGATGCTTTTGGAGGTTGGGTTTTTCCCTCTTGAGGGTTTTCCCTATTGCAAGTATGAGCTAGTCTAGTGGTGTTGTCATTAATGTTGTCATTGATGTAAACACAGTTCTGTATGTTGCATATTGTGCATGTATGGTTGAGTTGCTGGTGAGATGTTGTGAGTACATGGAGCTATCTTTATGGTGTTGCAGATATGTTGGGTTGATGAGTTTCCAAGTGCTTTTGAGAAAATTAATAAAGAAGAGAAGTCAAAGTGTTGAATGTGTTCAAAACGTGCTCCGGTATGTGCTCCAAATTTCTCCTATGTTGATCCTATGCTTCCGTGGATCTGAAGGCATGTTGTTGGTATTTTCATGGTAACATATGTCAAGTTTTAGCTTCTGGAAAGAAGGTACATGAAAGTTCTGTCCATCGGTATATGTGTTCTACCGACAAAGTTGGTATTCTATGGACTGGGAGAAATATTGTTGCTCTGCATTTTTCCTCTATTTCATTTCAAATCTTGCAGATCTGGGATATGTCTTGTGAAGGTCTTTCCTATGGTATGGTGAAGAGGTTTGGAGTTTGGTAATCCAGATGTCATGTTTTAGTATTTTTGTGTGTGTTTGCATAGTCTGAATTGTCTAATGAAATAAATTCAGTGATTGAAGCTTGTTGTTTTTGTTGCGGATGTATCTGGAAGGTTCTAAAATGTATTCTCATGCTTAAGGAAGTGTGTTGTGGTGTCTGCGTGTCATCTTCTGGTTGGGAAGTGTGTGCATCATTGTTCATTTGTGTTTTCATTAGGTTTGGCCGACCTAGTGTTTACACTTCATTCGAAGAATAAAATTTATTTAAGGAAGCGTGTAGAAGATTCAAGAATATTATTTTTGATCTTGGTTATATGTTTTATTGGTCCACTCTTATTCCTTTCCACCGTAGGAATTTAGAGTTGCCAACCTAATTTATGAAGTGATGTATTGTGGCTGACTTTGGAGAAAGTTTCTAAGGTTGAGAATAGTATAAAAGCAAGTCTAGTTGTGAAGAATGGTATGACAGTGTGATGCAAAGTGATGAAAGTGTGTCACAAATCATAAGAGCAGAAGTGTGTGCAAGTGAGTTGTGATAGCAGTTTTTCAGTTTGTTGAAGGTAGTGAACTGAAGGTTTCTGTAATCCTGCGAATGTGCTTTAATTATAGTGGTGGATCTTTTATTATCTTTTGTATCTATAGGCAGTGAGCCTCCCTATTGGACATTGAGTCCTTTGTAGGCAGTGAGCCTTTGTGTTTGGACAGTGAGTCCTCTTTTTGGGAAGTGAGCCCTTGGCAGTGAGCCTTTGTATTCAGCTTATAATATTTATATTGTGAGTTAACCCTCACCGTGGTTTTTCCCTTATTGGGTTTTCCATGTAAAAATATGGTGTTCATTGTGTTGATTTACTTTCCGTTATTTATGTTTAATGCTTATATTTAATAACATAATAGTATGGTTGAAGATTTGATAAGTGATAAAGTTTTGAGATTAAATTTGTGTGACAACTAATTCAGCCCCCCTCTCAGTTGTCCTGTGCCTTTTTAACAATTGGTATCAGAGCCTATGGTTCCTTGTGTAGAGCTTAACCGCTTAAGGAAGATCCGATTGCGCACAAATTGGAAATTCCTATGTTTGATGGAGCTAACTACAAAGACTGGAAGGGACAAATGATGGGATATATTATCTCTCTTGGTTTCAAGACCTGGAAGGCTATTGAGAACAAGTATACACTTTCATCTGGTGGTGTTAATTCTATAGATGAGATCTCTGCTTATGAAGAAAATGGGAAGGTGAAGTATGCGATTTGTAGTGGTTTATCTAAAAATGAGCGAATTAAGGTTAATTATTTGGATACTGCATATGAAGTCTGGAAGAAGTTGGAAGACATGTATGAAGGAAATCAAAAGGTGAAATTGACAAAGAGACTAGCGGCAAAGCATAGATTTGTGAACCTAGAAAATGGAAGATGGTGAAGAATTTATAAGTTTCTTTCACATGGTTGAACAAATTGCAAATGAAGTTAGAAATCAAGGAGGAAAGTTATCAGATGAACACATAATTGAGAAGATCCTGATTACTCTATCAGATTGCTATAGTGATAAAATCTCCATGATTGAAGAAATGTATGATCTTAAGAAGTACACCTTGGAACACTTGTTCTACACCTTGCAAGCATTTGAATTGAGAAAGTTCCGGAAGGATGACAAGATAGAAGAAAAGACAAAAATGACATTTAAAGCAATGAATATTGAGGAGGAACCAGATAGCGATGGTCTTGATGAGTTGGAAGCTAACTTCACCAGGAAGTTGAAGAAAGGTACCAGAAAGTATAAAGGTATGTTACCCTTTAAATGATTTAGTTGTGGTAATATTGGTCATTATGCTTCAAGATGTCTGAATAGGGCTACACATACGAAGAAAAAGGACTATAAAGATAAGGATAGAAAGGATAAGAAGTATAAGAAGTTGTACTATGTTAAGGAAGAGGCAGGTATTTATGATGATGAATCTAACAATGAAGTTGATTATAGTGAATGCTTATTCTTAGCTTTGGAAAGTAAATTTGTATCCACTAACCCTAGAAAATGTGCAAGTAAGAAGGCTCTGGAGGTTAAGAAGAACAAGATGGAAGGTACTTTGGTTACCGATTTTCATGCAAGACGGGATGAAGACTATTGGGTAATTGATAGTGGATGTTCAAATCATATGACCGGAGATAAGAATAAGTTCACTAAACTCGAGAGGTATGATGGTGGTTTAGTTATGTTTGGTGATGATTCAGGAGCTAAGATCTATGGTAAAGGTTCAATTAGTTTTGATGGAGTGCATAACATTGATGATGTGTATTATGTGAAGGGTTTGAGGCATAACCTTCTAAGTTTAGGTTAGATGTGTAGCAATGGCTTTAAACTTGTGTTTTAGAACAATACCTGTGAATTCAGGAAAGGATCCAAAAATGGAGATATGATTGCTACTAGAAGAAGAACTCATGGAAACATCTATCAACTGAAAGGAGTTGATGGTCATTGTCTTGTATCTCATATTAGTGAAAGTTGGTTATAGCACTGAAGAATGGGACATGTGAACTTTGATAACCTGGTCAAGATCAGTGCAAAGGAGATTGTTTGAGGAATGCCTAGAATCACAAGACCCGCTAATGCCATCTGTAGAAGTTGTCAATTGGGGATGCAGACAAGATGTAGCTTTAAAGGAAAGGAACATTCTACTACCAAAATGATGCAATTATTACATACTGATCTTTGTGGTACAACTAAGACTGGAAACCTGAATGGTGACATATAATTCATGTTGCTTATTGATGATTACACTCGAATGACATGGGTTAATGTTCTTAGAGAAAATAATCAAGCCTTGGATAGGTTTAAGGTATTCAAAGCAAGAGTGGAGAATGAAGTAAATCTGAAAATCAAGTGTTTAAGATCTGATAGAGGTGGTGAATTCACTTTTGGTGAATTTAATGCATTTTGTGAGGAGCATGACATAAAAGACAATTTTCTACTCTAAGAACCCCTCAACAAAATGGAGTAGTTGAAAGGAAAAATAGGATAGTTCAGGAAGCTACTAGAACTATGATGAAAGAGTCTAATATACTGAATGTATATTGGAGAGAAGTGATACATACTGCTATTTATGTTCTTAATAGAGTTCAGATCAGGCACAATAGCACAAATACACCTTTTGAGTTATGGACTGGTAAGACTCCTATTGAGAAATATTTTAAGGTATTTGGAAGCAGATGCTACATTAAAAGAGATGATGAAAATATTGGAAAGTTTGATGCTAGATGTGATGAAGGAATATTTCTTGGATACTCTACTACTAGCAAGGCATATAGATGCTTTAACAAAAGATTGAGAAAGATCATTGAAAGTGCTAATGTGAAAGTTGATGAAGACATATGCATACCTATTGAGATAAGTGAAGTTGAACCCGATGATCCTATCTACGAAAATATACCTGAAGAAAATAAGGAGAAGGAAGAAGAAGAAGAAGAAGAAGAGAAAGAAGAATAAGAGCAAGTGGAAGAAGAAGAAGAGAATGAACCAGAACCTGCTGCTAGGACTCCTAAATATGTATAGAAGAATCATCCAGAAGATCAAATAATTGGAGACAAGAGTGAAGGTGTGAAGACAAGAAGCAGAGTTGCAGCTGAGGTAAATTTGTGTTTACTTTCTAAAATAGAACCTAAATCTATAAAAGAAGCATGTGAAGATGAAAGTTGGATGAGAGCTATGAAAGAGGAACTACAATAGATAGAAAAGAATCAGACATGGGAAATAGTCCCTAGACCTATGAACAAAAATTTGATTGGCTCAAAATGGGTGTTCAGGAACAAACTGAATGAAAGTGAAGTAGTAAGGAATAAGGCAAGACTGGTATGCAAAGGATATTCACAAGTTGAAGGTATAGATTTTGAAGAAACATTTGCTCCTGTAGCTAGAATGGAAGTTATAAGAGTGTTTTTGGAATTTTTTGCACACAAGAAATTCAAGGTATATCAGATGGATGATAAGTCAACTTTTCTGAATGGTGAGTTGGAGGAAGAAGTGTACATGGAGCAACCTAAAGGGTTTCAGTTGTCTAACAAACTGGACATGGTTTGTAAATTGAAGAAAGCATTGTATGGATTGAAGCAAGCTCCTAGAGCTTGGTATGCAAGACTAGACAATTATCTGACAAAGCAAGGATTCAACAAAAGTTCTGCAGACAACAACCTCTACTTCAAAGTGCAAGGTAATAAGATGTTGATTGTAGTTGTCTATGTTGATGATATCAACTTTGGTGGAAATGAAGGCATGTGTAAAAAGTTTGTTGAAGAAATGCAAAAAGAATTTGAGATGTCTATGGTTGGTGAATTGAATTTTTTCCATGGTCTACAAGTGAATCAAACTAATAAAGGGATATTCATTTCACAATCTAAGTATGTAAAAGAGTTGTTAAAATTTTTTGGGATGAAGGATTCTAAACTGGTTTGTACTCCTATGGTAACCAGATGTAAGCTAAGCAAGGATGATGAATCTGCTAAGACTGATCAAAGAAAATACAAATCCATGATTGGCGGATTGATGTATCTTACTGCTACTAGACCAGATATTATGCATGCAGTGTGTTTAGTTGCTAGATTTGAAGCAAATCCTAGAGAAGCACATCTTATAGCTATAAAAAGGATATTTAGATATCTTAAAGGTACACTGGATTATGGACTATGGTACCTTAAGAGTAATGATTTCACTCTGAGTGCTTATACAAATGTTGATTGGGATGGATGTGTAGATGACCAGAAGAGTACCAGTGGTGGTGCTTTATTTCTTGGGGGAAGACTAGTTTCGTGGCTGAGTAAAAAGCAAGACTCAATTTCTTTATCCACTACAGAGGAAGAATATATTGTTGCAACATCTTACTGCACACAAGTTCTATGGATGAAGAAAACTCTAAAAGACATTAGTGTGGTATGTGATGAGCCTATTTCAATTTTATGTGATAATACAAATGCAATAAACATTTCAAAGAATCTGGTTATGCATTTAAGAATGAAGCACATATCTATCAAGTATCATTTTCTGAGAGAGAAAGTGATGGAGAATAAGGTCAAACTGGAGTATGTGACAACAAAGGAACAAATTGTAGACATATTTACTAAAGCTCTTCCGGAGGATACTTTTGAGCATCTTAGGGAGAGGTTGGGGGTCATTGACCCTCCTAACTAGGTGCACATGAAGGTGCATCAATCTAGCGAATTCACATATTCTTCATTTATTTGGACTGATAGATGGGTCTACTCCGCAGGGGGAGTAGAAAAGGTTTTCATTGTTGCAGTATGAGTGTACTCCTAAGGGGGAGTAATCAGAGCAATTGTTCTTTTCCATTGATTTCAAAGGGGGAGAAAAGGTTATGTGTTGCCATCAATGACAAAGGGGGAGATTATTGCAAGTATGAGCTAGTCTGGTGGTGTTGTCATTAATGTTGTCATTGATGTCAACACAGTTCTGTATGTTGCATATTGTGCATGTATGGTTGAGTTGCTAGTGAGATGTTGTGAGTACATGGATCTATATTTATGGTGTTGTAGATATGTTGGGCTGATGAGTTTCCAAGTGATTTTGAGAAAATTAATAAAGAAGCGAAGTCAAAGTGTTGAATGTGTTCAAAACATGCTCCGGTATGTGCTCCACATTTCTCCTATGTTGATCCTATGCTTGTGCGGATCTGAAGGCGTGTTGTTGGTATTTTCATGGTAACATATGTTGAGTTTTAGCTTTTGGTGAGAAGGTATGTGAAAGTTGTGTCCACTGATATCTGTGTTCTATCGACAGAGTTGGTATTTTGTGGAATGGAAGAAATATTGTTGCTTTGCATTTTTTCTCTGTTTCATTTCAGATCTTGCGGATCTGGGATATGTCTTGTGAAGGTCTTTCCTATGCTTTGGCGAAGAGGTTTGGAGTTTGGTTATCCAAAAGTCATGTTTCAGTATTTTTGTGTGTGTTTGCACAGTCTGAATTGTCTAATGAAAGAAATTCAGTGATTGAAGCTTGTTGTTCTTGTTACAGATGTATCTGGAAGGTTTTGAAATGTATTCTCGTACTTAAGGAAGTGTGTTGTGGAATCCACATGTCATCTTCTGGTTGGGAAGCATGTGCATCATTGTTCATTTATGTTTTCATTAGGTTTGGCTGACCTAGTGTTTACACTTCATTCGAAGAATAAAATTTATTTAAGGAAGAATGTAGAAGATTCAAGAAAATTATTTTTGATCTTTTTTATATGTTTTATTAGTCCACTCTTATTCCTTTCCACTGCGGGAATTTAGAGTTGCCGACCTAATTTATGAAATGATGTATTGTGGCTAACTTTGGAGAAAGTTTCTAAGGTTGAGAATAGTATAAAAGCAAGTTGAGTTTTGAAGAATGGTATGACAGTGTGATGCAAAGTGATGAAAGTGTGCCACAAATCATAAGAGAAGAAGTGTGTGCGAGTGAGTTGTGATAGCAATTTTTTAGTTTGTTGAAGGCACTGAACTGAAGGTTTCTGTAATCCTGCGAATGTGCTTTACTTACAGTGGTGGATCTTTTGTTCTCTTTTGTATCTGTAGGAGGTGAGCCTCCCTGTTGGACAGTGAGTCCTTTGTAGGCAGCGAGCCTTTGTATTTAGTTTATAATCTTTATATTGTGAGTTAACCCTCACTGTGGTTTTTCCCTTATTGGGTTTTCCACTTAAAAATCTGGGGTTCATTGTGTTGATTTACTTTATGTTATTTATGTTTCATGCTTATATTTAATAACATAATAGTGTGGTTGAAGATTTGATAAGTGAAAGTTTTGAGATTAAATTTGTGTGACAACTGATTCACCCCCCCTCTTAGTTGTCTTGCGCCCGTTTAACATTCCCAGGGTATACCTTGTGTCATATTTGATGGGTATGTTGTTTATTATCTTGCATGTGGAATTTGAGCACTTATTTGCATTGTTATCTCTTTTGGGTTATGTGGAAATTGTCATACAATGGCTACAAGTTTCCTTACATGAAGAGCCGCCAACCAAAAATTTTCTACTTCCCTTTTCAAATCAGCAAAATCAATACTTCTCCAAACTCCCAATTTAAAATTCAAAGAAAGATAACCAAAATAAGAAACCTCTCCCATTCTTCCAATGGAAGATAAATAGGGATCCCAAATTTAATCCCTTGAATGAGAGGGTGACAAGTGGCACTCTCTCATTCATACCTTAAAGCTCAAATCCCCACATGTTATCTCACTTGAGTGCAAGATTTTGGGGAGATGAAAGGGTTTGGATTGTGCTTCACTCCAACCAAAAAATCCTTTCTCATAAATGAGTTTAGAGTACTAACACTCTACCCTTTTCCTAAAACTTAATAGTCCATCACCCTTCTTTGAGGACATCTAAGAGGGATCACATCTTGGATATTATCCAAGATGTGGCCTTAAATAAGCCTCCAACCCATAAGTAACCCACTTGGAGATTTAAAACATATAAAAATACATAAAATAAAGCTTTTTAAGTCCCTCAAAAGTGACCTTGAAGCATGCATCTGAAATTAAATATTTAAAAATGACAAGATAAAATTCTTACCCTAAATAAAGACTTACCATCCTAACCACTTTAAACATACATGTTGAACACTTTAGAAAATTAAACACATTACATACAAGACCTTAGCCCTTCCATATGGGCTAGTGTTTTGGCATCACGATGAAACACATAGGGTTCCCGAGGAGTCCAATTTCCATGGCCCATGGAGGAATATTCGTGCACACTTGAAGTCATATGTTAACATATCTAATACATAATAGCTGAAGCAATTAAATAAGACAATCTCTTCTATATACTTAATATAATCCAATATTTTGAAGTCAATTAAATGTAGCATCAATATTATGTAATTCATCTCCCCCTTTTTTTGAAAGCAACTTATTCTATCAATTTCACCACCAACTCATTAAAACATTATGAAATAAATCAATGGTTATTTATTTTAAATTTACATCTCATTAGACTCATTCCATTAATATATTTATCCATTTTCACCATGGATAATAAGATTAACACAAGAATAAGGAGTTTTGAAAGCATTAAACATATATCCATCACAATCATGCAATACAATAGATCGAGAATCTAGTATATAGCATTATATGTCTATAATCATCCAAAATCATCTAAAACCACATAGAATATCATAGTGTATCCAATTGATCAAATCAAAATAGATTCATGTTGGGTATGTTGAATAATAGTCCTCACATCCTCCCCCCTATCAATGACCTTCCTCTTGGAATTCATCAAAGAGGTGAGGATATATGAGCCTCAAACTTGAGGCATCCTCCCAAGTAGCTCCTACCTCGTTATAAACATCCCACCAAACCCTAACCTGGTCCAACTCTCAACCTTGAAGGGCCAATGTCCGTCGAGCCAAAATGTGAATGGGCTACAATGTTAGGTGCACATTCGACTCCACTTGCAAGGTATCCCAATCTAATACATGAGAATCATTGTGTACATAATGTCATAACACTAATACATGAAACACATTGTGGATGTATGACATGCTAGGTGACAAGACTAGATGATAAGCTATAGGTCCTATTTGATCCAAGATCTCAAGTAGACCTACAAATCATGGTGCAAGCTTAAAGCACTTTCCATAATGAATTGTACTCTTATATGGTCACACTCTCAAGAATACATGATCACCAATTGAGAAGATCTGATCAATCCTCTTGACATCAACATACTTCTTCTGATGGTCTTGTGCTTCTTACAGGTGTTGCCTAATCAAGACTACCTGCTGCTCCATATCGTGTACCAATTGTGGGCTAATAGCCATTCTGTCCTCTATTCAGTCCCAACTTAAGGGAGTCTTACAAGATCTACCATACAATTCCTAAAGTGGTGACATGCCCAAGGAACTATGATGCCCATTATTGTGGGTAAACTTAGCTAAGTATAAGTACTCCTTCCTATAGAATTGTTGGTCCATCACGTACATGTGTAGCATGTCTTCCAATATGTGGTTCACCATCTTAGTCTACCCATCTATCTTGTGATGGTAAGCCAAATGAAAGTTGAGTTGTGTGCCCAATGCATGCTACAATGAAGTCCAGGACATTAAAGTGAAGAGTGAATCTTTATTTGATATGATCGTGCGAGGGACTCCATGTAGTCTAACAATATCATCAAGGAAAACCTTCGTGACTTCTAGAGTGGTGTGTCATACACACAGGTGAGAAATGGGATACTTTGGTCAACTTATCAATAGTCACAAAGATGGCATCATGTGGATGTGAGGACAAGGGTAGAAAAATAATGAAATCCATTGAAATGGTGTCCCATTTCCACTCAGGAATATCATGTGGGTAAAGAAGTCCTACTAGATGTTGATGTTTTTCCTTGTCCCTCTAACACTCAATGTATCTAGTCACAAAATTTACAATATCTCATCACATCCCCACCCAATGATATAGATAATGAAGGTTGACGTGCATCTTCTTCACCCCTGGATGTGTTGCATATGGTGCTCTATGTTCCTATGATAATATGACTATACGAAGCTCACCCACATCAGGTATGTACATGTGACCCTTGTTCCAAAACAAATCATCAGATTTTAAGGTGTATCTTGAAAACTTTCCCTTAAGGTCCCTCTGTGATTGAATCTCTTGTTGAACCACTATGTACCACCCATCTTCTACTAAGTGTTGCAAAATTTGACTCCTCAAATCTATGCCCAATGATATAGGTGATAACTTGTGTCACCTCCTACTTAATGCATCTGCTACCACATTCTCCTTCCCTTTGATGTAATGTACATCAAATTCGTGCTCACATAAGAACTCCATCCAATGCCTTTGATGAGCATTTAGATTTAGCTGTGTGAAGATGTATAGAAGATTGTGGTGATTTGAGTGTAACTCAAAGTGATGTCTTAATAGGAAATGGCTCCAACAAACTAGAGCATGAACTACCATTGCTAACTCCAATTCATGAGTGGGGTAGTTTAGCTCATGGGTCTTGAGCTTTTGCGACTCATACATGATCACTCTACCCTCTTACATAAGCACCACATATAAGTCATCTAACAAGGCATCCGTGCATACCATGAAATTTGTCAATGGATTTGGGACTGCTAAGATTGGAGCACTAGTAAGACACTCCTTGAGGGCTAGAAAGTCCCTCACATTGCTTTGTCCACTCAAACTTCTTCCTTTTCCATTAAAGGGAAGTAATAGGGTTTGTAATCTTGGGGAAACCCTTGAAAAAATGATGATAATACCTTGTGAATCTCATGAAACTCTTGACCTCCATCATAGTGGTAGGTGTTGACCAATCCATAATAGCCCTAATCTTCGACGGATCCATGGAGATACCATTACCAGATATGGTGTGACCAAGGTAGTGAACTTATGGATGAAAGAATGCACACTTTCAAAAAGATGTCATACAACTAATGCTCCCTCAAACATAGTAAAACCTATCATAAGTTCCCCTCGTGCTCCTCCTTGGTATGTGAATATATTAGAATGTCATCAAGAAACACTATCACAAACCAATCTAAGAAAGTATGAAATACCCCATTCATAAGACTCATGAATATTGCAAAGGAATTCATCAAACCAAATGGTACTATAGTAAACTCGTAGTAACCATATCTAGTCCTAAAGGTGATTTTATGAACATTTTCCTTTGCAATCTATAACTAATGATAACCTTACTTAAGGTCAACCTTCAAGAACACCCTAGCTCCCTACATTTACTCAAACAAATCATTGATCCTTAAGAGGAGGTAGCAATTCTTAATCGTCACCTTATTCAACTACCTATAATCTATGCAAGATGAAGGGATCTATCCTTCTTCTTAACGAAGATGATGAGAGCACCCCAAAGTGAGACACTTAGACCGATATGACCCTTCTCTAGTTGTAGACATGCAAAATTTCTTGATTGGTATCACATATTGTTAATCTTGTATTTTCGTCATATTCATCCCTGATCACTGTATTCACATCATTTTCATCATTTTCATCATTTGCATCACTAATTCCCCTTTTAACATCATCTTCTATCATTTCACCTTATTTCTTCTATTAATTAAAAGTAGTCTTGAATTATTTAATTAATTCATCCTATTTCATTAATTTTCCTCTAATCTCCCCTAATTGGACAATTTTAATTATTTAATCAGCCATAAATCTTATTTTCTTCTAAAGTCCTATGATTAAATAATCTTTAATTATTTGATTATCTAATTCCTATCCCATTCATTTGAAATATTCCTTTTTGATAAAGAATATCCAAATCCTCCATAATTAAATAATCTTGAATTATTTAATTGTCCTAATTTCCCTCACAAAGGCATATTCCCTTGGAATATTCTCTTTCAAAATATCTCATTCCTCTCATTCATTCTTATCCCTACATTTCAAATATCCTCAACCAATTTTCCTAAAATTGTGCAGATATTTGAGTTCAAACTAATCTTGATCCTTCATCTTCCTTAATTCACTCAGATTTGTGGGTCTTAAGGTGCAATATCAACCATTCTTTATGGGTTTTGAGGTTTAATCTACTCCATTGATTCAAACATGAAAATCTATAAAACAATCATCCCTCATTCATTATTACCATACCTAGAGAATTTGAGAGCACTTGAGCACATCATATTCATGAGCATTTGAGCAATTATATTCATCTAGGTCATCAATCTTCATGATTTTGCAACCATGGAAGCTTCATGATCAAGCAAGCCAACATCCCATCACCATGAAAATGGAAGGCAAGGTTTGCACATTGGTTGGTTTCATAGTTTGATTTGTTTTTATTATTTATTTGATTTCTAACCCTTGTTTGCATTCTCTTTCATTTTGAGAGTGGGATTTGATCTTTCATTATTTTGGGTCTTCTTGATTGCTAACCCTTGTTTTGATATTAGTTCCATTTTCCACCTCACATTAATTAACATGCCTAGTGGGACCCATGTCCTTGTTTTAACCAATTTGTGTGAGTATTAGTGAATTTGTAGGTTTATGGTCCACGATTGTATTTCACGGAGGTCATGTTTGCTATTTCTACCACCCTTGCTTTACATCATGGCACGGTTAATGTTTAAGGAAGACTGCATTTGATGAATCTTATTGCGTTTGCTCAATGAATTTTGACTATGTTTTTGTCTATGAAAGGAGTTTGTCACATCTACCAGTTGACAAAGATGCATTTGCTTCATCAAGCCATGTTACTTGGAATCTGGTCATGTCTGCCAATTAATTATAGAGCAGCATCTGTCAATAGGGCTGTGTTTTCTTTGAAACAGAGTTGCATTTGCAGGTATACAAGGTTGCATTTGACTATTTTTTTTTCTTTGTTTTGGCTTTGATTGTCACTCTTTCGTTTCAATTTACCCTAACCCTAACCCTAATGTGTTGTGTCTATTATTTTGTGTTTTTAACTGACATATTTGTGTAACCTTTTCATTTGGGAGAAGACAATTATTTCAAAACTTCTAACATCATTTGTCTTGTAGGGTTTTTGAATGGTCAAAGACAAAATCATTTGAAACTAGTAATACCTTGATTGCAAGTTCCTAAGGTAATGCTTTATCAAACATGCTATAATTTATGATTTCATTTCTTGGTAGTTTAGTTCACACTTGAATTTGAGGCCTAAAAAGAATTTGTATGTCATGTATTGTAAGTTGAGGTGTGTGTATCCTCTCCCCTTGTGCTTTGTGTGATCTTAGGTGAAGAGAAATACCTTCAATTTACCTTTATTTCTCTTTGGTCAAAATAATATTGTCTACGTATCGTCTCCCTTTGCACTTCGTGCGATCTTGGGTGAAGAGAAATAATAATACATTTAATCTTTCATCTTTTTTCTTTTTGTAGGAGGCCTTCCTTGAGACACATCCTAACAAAGAACTCAAGGGTTCGACCTCACACAATGTTTTTGGGTGCGCTATGTAAATTGGCTAAGAGCGAAAGCTATAGGTCGATCCATGCATGTAGTGCTCTAAAATTGCGTTAGGGACTATGAATTTTTGGTTTCCCGAGGTGATGTTTAAGACCTTTCAAACATATTTTAAGTGGTGCAAGGGATGCAGATCATACCCTGAAGCTACTCACCATGTACTCTCTTAGGTTCAGATAGAAACTTTTTGTGTTGCTAGAAATAACTTCCCAAGAAGTGAAAGAAGGTGTGCCTTGTGGCATCTCTCAATGACCCTGTGTCACTAGACATCTACTATCCACCTTCATGGGAAAGGGTTTTGAAGTAATTCACTACCTAATCTATTTGAGTATTTACCCCTTAAATGGGAGGTGAGCCTACTTAAGTTTGCACACCTACTACTAAAAATAGGTTGTACTTTTTTGGTTCTATTAATCATTTTAAGTTAGTCCTGATTGTTTATGTTTGTTGTTCATATCACTTGTTTCCAAAAACAAACACTCAAACTTGAACATCGCATCAAAATTTCATCAAAATTGTAAGAAATTTTAGACACAAATACAAAAAATCATGTTTTTTCTAAAATTCAGAGTCACTTTTGCATAACTAGTCATGTTTGATTTGCATTAGGTTACCTTTTCTTAGCATATTGTCACCTCTGTTAAACTTGCCACTTCTGCATTTTCTTTATTCTGCCAGACTAAAACCTGCAAAATTTTTCCTTTGGCTGCACTTTGTCGTGTTTGAATTTGCATCTACTCGCCTTTTCTTTGCATCCTTCCACCTCTACTCAGTTCTTTTCCATGCTCACCAAAAATAATAGTTACATTTGTCAGAACAACCTCGTTTGTGAGTAACCTAAACTTTCTCAGACCTATTAACATTTGGAACTAGAAACTATCTTTACTCTTGGTCCTACCATCAAAGCATCAGTCATAGTTGATCTTTAACTTATGTATAATCATTTGTACCTTCAACATCACAATTATACTTCAACTAGCCTTTCATAGGAAATTTCAACATATATCTTTTGGATCAAAACATCAAAATCTTTTCAAAAATTAGCAAACCTAATCAACATTAGTCTTTTGAGACCATCATTAACATCCTTTTAGATCAAACATCAAACATTTTTCTTTGGGCATCAACATATCAAACCTATCAACCCTTTCTAATACCTTTCAATATCATCTTCCCATATCTTGTGAACTTGCCAACTTAGAAGAACTATCTTTCTCCTAGGTCAAAAAATCATCACTATCATCCCTCTTTGTTTAGATTTATGAGTCTAGTCTAAATAAAGACATCAAAAAATCATTCATCAACATCTTGAGATACTAGCATAAAACAAATTTTTTATCCTTTTTGTCTAAAGGTTAACCAAAAAATCCAAAATGAACTTGAATGTCATCCAAATTCCATATCAACTTGAAAATAACTCTTTTTGACCAAAAGATTTATTTACATATCCTTTGAAATCCAACTTTGAAACAAATGAATCCAAGCAAACATCACACACTATATATCTTTTCCATAACTTAGGTCTATTAGGACTTTTATGACTACAACAAGATCACAACATGTAAAGAAAATGGTAGCCAACACTAGTAGCTCAAATGTTCCAAACACTACCAACGCCAACACAACAAATGTTCATACCAGAAACATTGAAACTTCAACCGAAACGCATTGGTGGTACTCTACTCAAACAATAAACATAAATCCAATGAACATAAATCCTTCATTTAATGCAAACATGAATCCTTCTATTCAAGTAACAAACATAAATCCTTCATTTCATGCAAATGTTAATCCTTAAAAAAAACCAAGTGTTGATCCTTCACAACAAGACCTACATCGTACACATCAAGATTACATCACTCAACATAGGAATCAACCAACTATAGGAGAAGATGGCTACATAGAAGAGGATTCTGATGAAGACCTTAATGAAGAGAAGATTTTAGAAATGACACAAAACCCCAAAATGTTGAAGGTCTTGGATAAATTGCTTAGTTTTGATCCCAATACATACTTTTATAGACTTGTAGAACATGGTGGGCCAAGTTACCCTATGATTATAATGTTGAAAATCTTAAGGACACAACCCTTTTTTCTAGAGATGAACATACCATGGTTAAAGTCTTTAAACCTCCTATACCACATAAGGTTCCAAGCTTTTTTGCACAAACAAGTGATCCTTCTCAAGCAAAACAAGTGGAAAACCCTTTGTGTAGGAAACCATCCCAAATAGAATGAGAAATGGAAGCTAACAAAATCAACTCGATCCTAATGTATTGGGAACACAAAATATGCCTCAACAATTCACAAACCCCTTTACAACTCCTTCGGTAATTAACAACGCTTTCACTAGTGCATAGAGACTAAATGCATCAAGAAATCTATTTGCAAACTCTTAGGCACAAAATGCACCTCCACAAGGTCAAAAATATAATGTACAAAACATTTTGAATCTTCTTTATAGACCACCAAACCCACCATTGCATGCTACCATGCCACCATAACCCCAATACATGACATCACCCATTTATATCATACCAAATCCACCTACACAATCACAACAACAACCACACATATATAAACACACACAAATCAATCCACCCCAACAACAACTCATATATTAACAACATAACACTCCTCAAGGCATGGTTCAACAACAACCTTCTCATCAATATCCTTCACAAAATTTTCAATATTAACAAGGTGTAAACTTTCAAAATCAATATCCCAATGTAATGAAATATCAAAATGGGATTTCATATACACAAATTCCTGAACAACAAAACCTTTAAAAAAAAAACATCGTTCCACAACAAAATCTTGTTTCACGACAACAAAACATGAGTCCACAATATCAACAGAATCTTGTGCCTTAACAAAAAACCTTGTTCTACAATTAAATCTTGTTCCGCAACAATAAAACATGAACCCGCAATATCAAAAAAACCTTGTTGCTCAACAATAAAATCTTGGTCCACAACAACAAAATTATGGTCCTCAACATCAAAATACTAATCCTCAATATGCATACATCAATCCACAAGATTTGAATGTTACTTCTCAATATCAATATAATGATCCTCAAGGACCAAGCATTTCATCACATAAACACAACATATTCAAGGTTCAATGCATCCAAACCCATCTTACAACTCATCATTCTTTGGATAGCCAAACTATTATCCATCAAATCCTCCGCAAGATACACAAGGAAATGAGTTAGCATTACAAATTCAGAACATTAATCAAAAGTTATAGGATATACAACTTGGGAAGACCAATAAAAGTTATGTATTGGAGGACATGTGTCCTTATATTTATGATCGAAGCATATCTATGATTCCCTTCCCTAAGAACTTTGAAATTCCAAAATTTGACAAATACAAAGGAAGAGGAGATCCCATTGAGCATATACATGAATTTTTCGTAGCATGTATGGACGTAGCTAACAATGACTCTTACATGATGAGACTATTTCTAAGAAGCCTTGTTGGACAAGCCATAGAATGGTTTTCTCATTTACCTCCTAGACTTAAGACATTCAATGAAATATAAAAAAAATCATCAATCACTTCTCGTACAACATCGAACTAGATATCACCGTACCTAACTTGTGTAAAGCCAAAAAAAATCAAGGAGAGTCTTTTGCTCCTTTCTTGCAATGGTGGCGACACAGAGCAAGTGAGTGTAAATGGCCCATCCTAAAAAGACAACTTGTAGACATATTCATGGGAAATCTAAACACCAACTTAAGCTTCCAATTAGCCATGTTATGTCTGAATACATTTGATGATTTCATTGAAAAGGGTATAAGCGTTGAAAGAGCTCTTATTGCAAAAGGAACTATCAAACTATACAAAAATCGAGATCAACCTTCTAATTCAAACAATAAACCTCGCTTATGGGCGCAAAACAAAAATATCACTAATGATGGAGCAGTGGATACAAAATTTGTACAAACCATACAATGTAGTGATCCTCCGCTTTTGGCCCCTTCGTGACGTTTGAGTAAGTGTGGTTGATTGAATTGCAATGTTTTGTTGATTTCGTGATTATATTACTTAATTTGATTTCAGAATTATGTGATAAAGTTAATATTTAGATTAACCTTGGTTAATCAATTTAATTAAATTAAAATAGATTAAAAGGTAACCTAAATTAAAAGGGAATTGAATTGATAAATTAACTAAACTGTGTTTATGAAATGACATTATATGTATTATTAATTATTAAATTAAATAATGTGTTCAAATGAATTAATAATTGAAAATAAATAAAAATGAATATTATTGTCCCTGGATTTTTAATTAATTGATTGGAGAAATAATTTAATTTTAAATTAAAGAAAATAGTTAAATCAAAAAAATAAAATAGAAATATTAATACAAAGGAGTATTAAAAGATAAAAAAATAAAATAAATGAAAGTACGAATTTGTAGAAGAAAATATAAAGAAAATATGAATGAAGTTTGTAGCGGGGGTATAGTTATTATAAAAGGATAAAATAATAATTATCATTGTTACCCTTAGTTTTAATAAATTATTTGCAGAAAGGGTATGTTTGAAGATTTACATCAAGTAGCAAATCAAGAAAAAGGATGTTTGACGGGTGTTGGAGCATGCACTCGGGAGACGATAAATTTGGCACCTATATTGTTTTGGGTCACGAAAACATAAGGGAGGGTAAAAAGGTTAAAAAAAGAAAAGGAAGGAAGTTGTTTTTCACCTCCATCTTTTTTGAGCAAAGGATAAAAAATTTTACGAGTGAAGGTGGGCAGGGGTGGAAACCGGTAACTACGAGATACAATTTGTGCAAAAGGTTGAGGTAAGCTACCAGCCATCATTCAACTTCATTCCATGTTGTTTTCAGCAGTGGCCCACTTCTTGTTTTTGGATGGAATCAATTTTGTACCTTAGCCTTCTAATTATTTGATCTAGTCTGTAATTTATTCAAGATTTTGAGAGCTCCCGTGCAAGATTCCTTTTTGAATTTGTCCTGCAATGAAGGCGTTTCATGAGACTGCATTTCTTTGAGGCATTTTGCCGAATGGTGCATGTACTTTGTCTATGCTTCCTCATTTTGTTGTTAAACAGCTCACACGCCTTTCCTTTGCTTCCTCAAGGTTTTTGAAATTGGGATTTACACCCACCTGTTGCATTTTCTTAAAAGTTGCATAGGCCTCTTTTGTTGAACCCGTTTTAGTGCACATCCTGCAACCATGGCTGTCCCGGAGACCACGTTTCCTTGAGACAGTCTGCCAGAAGTTTCGAATGTTTCTTTTTATATATACAAAACCATTCTATGTGTATCCTTCAATCATCGCATTCCCTGAGATTCACATTTCTTTGAGGTATTCTATCAGACAGTTTGTGTGCCTGCCTAGCAAGGCACTTGCATCCTTATGTTTTGAAGGATGCCTCCCATGTTGGCGCGACAGGGAGGATGCTGGCCTTGGGTGAGGGGTTGGCGTCGCACCTGCGAGTAGCATTCGCTTGAAAGTTTCTTAAGCCTTTTCAACAAATCCGTTTTGTGCATATTCTGTAATCATAGCATTTCATGAGATCACATTTCTTAGAGGTGTTCTATCAGACAGAACACGCGCCCTGTCTATGCTTCCCTCATTCTGCATACATGTCTCCCAGCGCATTTTCAATGTCTTTCAGCTTTGACTTATGGTTTTGCGCTCCTCCAAAATCTTTCTCCCTGGTTTTGACCTTCATTCACCATGAATTGGAACTGAATCTCTGAGATTTATCTGAGTTTCCTTACTGAAGCCTAGTTAGTACGTAATTTGTATTCACCACAGCCCATGAGACGACATCTCTTTGTGGCAGTCTGTCAATCATGCTGCTCATCATGACCATGCTTTCATCTTTGCACACGCCTCTCCCTGTGCCGTTGCGTCTTCCTTCAAATTTCCTTATCATCCATCTTAGAGGGATGCGAATAACCTATTTTTGAGGGTCCTGATTTGGCTCAGGCAGCGGGGCGATTCTATGGGGTTGCGAATGTGGTTCTCAACCTGTTGGAAGCCGACGCTTGTGATGGTATAGGTCCATGTTCCTAATTTCTTTCTGAGAAAGCAAATTTCTCCTACGTATTTGGTTGCATACAACTCTTTATTCTCTGAGTATCTCTTCCCTCATTTCACTCTATCATTGAATAATTTGTATATTTCAGAGCCTCCCTTAGTTTCAAACGCAGCCCCTTCATCATTATGATGTCAGAGATTAGATTGGAATCCTCTTCCTGTGGCGCGCCCCTCCCAAATTGGTCTAAGGTTTTATTCTTCAATCTGTAACTTGTCTTTGTTTGAAAGTTACTTGGGTTTTCCCTCCAGCGAGCCTGTCACTGCCCTTGCTTGCTTGGTATTCTATTTTGGGTTGAGATTACATCATAGCTTGATAAACTTAACACTGGTTGAAGTCAATGTTTGTTGTTTTATGTTTGATCGAAATGCTCTTTGAGGGATTCGATGTGTTATAGTATGGGTAGTATTTGATGGATGATAATGTTACTTAAAAAGGAGGAGCATTGTGTAGGGAAATTCAAAGTATATATAGTATTATAGTATGTTGGTGTCGATATTGAAGGCAAAATAAACAAACAAAGTGATCTGCTGATCACAAAACAAGCAAACATACAAAAGCCCCAAATTGCCTTAAGAAGATGAGAGGCAGGGCATCTATTATATAGAGAACCAGATTTACAAGGGAGTTATGGCACACAACCATAATGACCAATAACTCAACCATAAAACTAAATGCAAAACCTGAAAGTCAAG
This sequence comes from Sequoia sempervirens, assembly GCA_007258455.2. Lineage (NCBI taxonomy): Eukaryota > Viridiplantae > Streptophyta > Pinopsida > Cupressales > Cupressaceae > Sequoia > Sequoia sempervirens. The sequence continues at coordinate 323,559,901 of VDFB02105785.1, forward strand.
AAAGGATAGCTACATACTTAATAAGCCCAATGGGCATTACAAATAAGTCAAGAAAAGCTGTTGCACATGCTATAGACCGATAGGTGTTGATAAATGCTATCATTCTCCCCCATAATGACCATTGGGAAGAACATGAAGTAGATTTCTGAGTTTCTGGAACCTTTCACGAGCTAGAGACTTTGTGAAAATATCTGCTAGCTGATCTTCTATAATACAGTACACAATCTCAATCAATTCCTGTTGAACCAATTCTCTGATGTAGTGGTGTTGAATCTCAATATGTTTGGTCCTGCTATGAAATACTGGATTCTTTGTCATTTGTATAGCACTCTTGTTGTCATTTTCTCAAAATTTGAATCCAACATAAGAGTTGATGGATGATTCTTTTCTGTTCTTCTTTGATATTTTTGATACCTTCTTGCTCCTGTACTAGAAGACTCAGGTTCATTTTCTTCTTCTTCTCCTTCTTCAACTTCATCAATCATTATCTCTTTTCCCTTTGTTTCATTTTCCTTGCTATATTCTGTTGCTACATTGAATACCACATCTCTACTTATAACAAGCTTCTTTCCTGTTGGGTCATACAATCTATATGCTTTATTTTGTGATCCATACCCAATAAAAATACATTTTAGGCCTTTATCATCTAACTTAGACCTTTTTTCTTTTGGTATGTGTGCATAAGCAACACAACCAAATACTCTCAAGTGATCAACACTTGGCTTTATCCTAGACCATGCTTGTTCAGGAGTCATTCCTTTAACTGCTTTTGTAGGACTTCTATTTAGAAGATACACTGTTGTGCATACTGCTTCTGCCCAATAACTTTTATCTAAATTCTTCTCTTTCATCATGCTCCTTGCCATTTCAACAATTGTCCTATTCTTCCTTTCAGCAACTCCATTTTGTTGTGGAGTGTAGGAAGTAGTGAACTCTCTCTTGATTCCATGATTTTTGCAAAAATCTAGAAACTGATTTGATTTGTATTCACCTCCATTGTCTGACCTTATCACTTTGATGTACTTACCACTTTGTTTCTCAACCAACTTCTTGAATTCTACAAATTTTTCAAACACTTCTGATTTTGAAACCAAACAATATACCCAAGTTTTTCTTGAGTAATCATCAATGAAGGTTAGAAAATACTTAGATTTATTCAAAGAAGGTGTTTCCATAGGACCACACAAATCCATATGGATTATCTCAAGATGTTGCTTAGTTCTACTGGATTTACCAATTGGAAAGCTAACTTTGTGTTGTTTGCCGACAACACATTTTTCACACACTTCTTTAGTATTTTCAATGAAAGGTAGACCCTCAACCATTTTGAATCTCTTTAGTAAAATTAACCCACTAAAGCTGAGGTGACCATATCTTTGGTGCCAAATTTTACTTTTAGTCATTTCACTAGACCTCAATGCTTGGTTTCCATGAGTGAAATGAAGAGGAAACATCCTATCACTTGTCATCCTTGCTCTTGCAACAACTGCATTCCTTTTTAACTTGTCTCTTATTATGCACTCATGCTTATCAAAAGTCACTTGATAATTTTGTTCTAGCATTTGTCCAACAGACAACAAATTCTTTTTTAGTGCTGGAACCAATAGTGTTTCATTAATATGTTTAACTTCACCATATTCTGTTGTAACTGCAATTGTACATTTACCTTTGCTTCCATGAGATTGATTATCTCCTAGTACTACTGTACTTTGATGTTTTTCATCCAAATTGACAAATAAATGCTCATTAGATGTCATATGTGAAGAACATCCAGAATCAATATACCATACATTATTTTCACTGGCATTTGCATTAAAGCAAGACATAAACAAATTTTGTTTATTTTCAACAATACCATGAGCATTTCTTTTTTCTGTTTCACCTTGTTTACTCCAACATTCTGATGCATAGTGTCCAAACTTGTTGCAATGAAAGCATTGAACATTCTTTTTATCATAGTCTCCCCCATTGTTTCTACCTCTTCCTCTTCCAGTACCTTTGAAGTTGCTACTTCTTCCTCTGAAATTATTACCTCTTCCTCTAAAATTATTGGATTCACCTTTGTATTCATTCTTATTTTGATTCCTAAAAAATGTGTTTCTTTTTCCTCTTATGCTTGCTTTAGAGGAAAATGCTTGTTCTAGACCTTCTTCATTACTTTTCATCCTTTCTTCAACAGTTAACAATATTCCACTTAGTTCATCTATGTGCATAGTTGTGAGATCTTTGGAAATCTCAATTGTAGAAACCACACCATCAAATTTAGAAATTAAACTCCTTAAAATTTTCTCAATGACATGCTTGTCAGCTACATCTTCTCCTAAAACTTTCATTTGACTTACTAGACCTTCTACCTTTGTTAGAAATTCATTGACAGATTCACTAGTAAGCATCTTTACATTTTCAAAAGTTTTCCTCATTGTTTGTAATTTTGCAGTTTGTGCACCTTGATATGCATTATGCAATATTTGCCATGCTTGCTGAGAATGAATAGCACCACTTATCCTAGGAAAAATTGCTTGATTAATTGCACCTTGAATCAGAAATAGGGCTTCATTATCCTTCTTTATACTTGCTTTGTATTCTCTTTTATGTTGATCATTTAATGCATTAAATACAGTTGTATCTAGTTCTACATACCCTACTTGTACAATTTCCCACAAATCTTTGGATTTGAGTAAGGTTTGCATCCTAGTACACCAATATGTAAAGTTGTCTCCTTCAAATACGAGAATTAACATGTTAGACATAACATTTCTTGCCATGTTTGCCATTAAAAATGTGCACAATGACCCGTCTTCTAATACAGGAGCAAGAAGGTATCAAAAATATCAAAGAAGAACAGAAAAGAATCATCCATCAACTCTTATGTTGGATTCAAATTTTGAGAAAATGACAACAAGATCACAAACAAAAGTGAATTATGCTTTGATGACTCAAATCATGGAAAGTAATGAACCACAAACATTTGAACAAGCTCAAGAAAAAGAAGAATGTGTTGAAGCAATGCATAGTGAGATAAAAACAATTGAAAGGAATGACACATGGAATTTGGTTCAACTTTCTCCTGCGGTTTTGGTTCTGATTTTCTGAGTCTGCACGCCTCCTTCCACGGGCTTTCTTTCAACCTGCAGACAACACAAAACACATACAATAGTTTCCTTTTGACTGGGCAAATATCTCTGAGGGATTGCAATCTCTTGAGCTAGCTCTGATACCAGATGAAGGCAAAATAAATAAACAAAGTGATCTGCTGATCACAAAACAAGCAAACATACAAAAGCCCCAAATTGCCTTAAGAAGATGAGAGGCAGGGCATCTATTATATAGAGAACCAGATTTACAAGGGAGTTATGGCACACAACCATAATGACCAATAACTCAACCATAAAACTAAATGCAAAACCTGAAAGTCAAGAAAGGATAGCTACATACTTAATAAGCCCAATGGGCATTACAAATAAGTCAAGAAAAGCTGCTGCACATGCTATAGACCGATAGATGTTGATAAATGCTGTCAGATATATGTATGTTTATATAGATATGCATAAATTATGTGTTTTTCATTTCACCATTTGGATAGAGCATTCTGTTTATATATATATATTATCATTTTGTTTATATATAAATATATATGTGTTGTTTGCAACAATGCATTTAGTTGATATAATTAGCATTTAATTATGGACATAGATCGAACATGATGAAGTAATTATATTGTAAGAAATGGCATGCTTTAGGTTAACTTGAGAAAATAGCACCTAGTTCATGGGGATATAGTATGAGTGATTTATTTGCTAATCATAATCTGATTTGATAGAATGGTATTGAAACAACAATTGGATTTTAACATGTCTATTTATATATGTATGTATGTGTGTGTGTGTATATGTATGCATGTATGTATGTATGTATGTATGTATGTATGTATGTATGTATGCATACCGAGACTTAGAATTTGAACAAAACAAGTTGTGTTTAAATAAGTATTGTGATAACTAAGGATCATATATTTATATGTCTGTCTGCATAAGAATATATGTCTATGTATCTAGGGTTTAGGAAAAGAATAATATTTGTTTATAATTAATTGGATATGTAAATAAGAAAATTAGATGATTATATTGAAAGGTAAAGAAATTGTTTTAATTGCATTGAGTAACTGAAGGATGTACTCGAATAAGTGATTTTGATGATCTTTTAAATATTGTTTCCTTTACAAACGTCTAATTAATGATTTGTTAATATAAGTGGATTTTAAATGTATAAATTAATTATGAGTTGTGTTTACTAAAGGATTCAATGTCGTATATATTATGGGTCTTAGTAATAGTATACTTTTGCCTAGGTGAATTAAGAAATTATATAAATAGAGAAGTGAGGAGAATAATCAGGAAAAGCATTAGTTTATTTATATTTTGATAATTGGAGGGGTTTGATTAAATAAATTGAATTAGATTTTCTAAGAATGTTGGGTTCCTTTATAATTATTTTAACGGATGAATGATATTTTATGTAAAAGGGAAAATGTGAGTTCTTCTTAAAGCTTGGATTTTAAATCATTTGTTTTAGTATTAGTATGATGTTTATATGTTTTAAAATAATAATAATAATAGCTTCTTTTAAATTATTATTATGAGTATATATTGTAATAAATTTTAATTGGGATATTTGTTTTGTTTTTATATTTTATAATATCTTATTTATTTAATTTTTAAGTGTCAAAACTTTTAAAGAGATACATGGGGATAATTTATTGGTATAAATAGATAAAATAATTATTCATCAATAAACTATATTTAGGATTAAACAAATTTAACTTTGAGAATCTCATTTGAACCACTTTTGTATTAATGTTAATATGAATGTTTATCTTATTACATCATTAATACTTCAACAAAATAATGATAATATCATTAAGGTTAGTAATGAAAATAGTATCACTAAATTGATAGTTAATTTCATGATGATTAACTTTGTTAATGTTTTAAGAGTCCATAGGTCAAGGACATTTCTAAATTCTTGTATGATATTTTCTATTGCAATCCAACACCTTTAGTCAACTAATATCTATCCTCAATTGTGCAACACGTGGTTTACGCTAAAACCCTAACCATGAATCTTGTACTTATAGTGACATATAAATTAAAATAGAAGTTGATAGACATTGATGTCACTCCCTCCACTAGGCCTTTGTGAGCATCCTTTAATTAAATTGACCCAATTTGTAGCTTAATGTAAATGATATTATAAGGGAATATTTGAAATTTAAATGGTGCTAATTAAATATTTTATTACTCCAATTGTGTTCTAATTCATAAAGAAATTAGTGTTTAAGATAGAGTTTGAGATAGTATTATCATCGCCCTTTGATAGTTGGATATTTGTCTATTAGTTGGTATAACTTTTACTAGTTAGTTGAATTAGTGATCATTGCAAAGTAATTAGAGTGTTGCCATATGTAGTATTAGGGCACAACATAAATGATCCTTGTGAACTTTACTTTTGTATAGCCCTTGTAGCATTATTGTATAGTGAAGCTTTAACCCTAAGGATTTGGAATGGTTGCTTCTTGGATGATAGAGTTTTCTTGAAGTATCAGTATATAATCTTTTATTTTGATCAAGTAAATAGCTTACTTTAATGTCGAACTCATTTGTAACCTTTAGTTTGAGATCATGGATAAAATTGTTATTGTCGTTTAATTTTTCGTCATGTCTCTCTTGGATGAACTGTTAATAGACTTAGCTATTGGTTATTGTGTTCGATCTTGTATGAAGATAATATTTTAAAAGTGTTGGCTTCTATTTTTGTTGTGATATTGTCTCCTTTACTTTGCACTTGTCAATTTGTGATTACAAAACTTATATAGTCATTTTGTGGTCCCATGATGTGAATCTTCCTTTTGTGTTAATTATGTTTGAGGAGAATTTATGCATTGAATTTCTTATAGTCATATTTTGAGATGGTTGGGAACCCAAAGAGTTTGAATTACCTTTAGTAGGAGTTTGTGGATATTCGATGTTTTAGTAACTTCCAGAGGCTTGTGGGAAAGTTTGATTCTTTTGGGGCACTCTATTGGTTTAGTGCATCTTATGACTTGTATTGTTTATGTTGTTGGGTGGTACCTCCTTTGTACTTGGTTCAGTGATATGGAATGGGTTTGTGAGATGGTTCTTTCCTCGCATGTTGTGTATGTACACCTTGATTTTTATGTGAGATGAGGTACACCCCTTGTGTGTTTTTGGTTTGGGTACCCGTAGGGAGAGTGGCTCTTGATGGGGGTTGACACACAAAGGGGCTATCAGGGTAACCCATGGAAGATTTTCCTAAACAAGTGATAATGTAATTAATGAACTAGTGGGTTTGGGTAGTTAAACACTAAACAAGATTAATTATGTGCCTCGCCCATACCGTTAGTGCTTTTACATGCTAAGGATGGGATGAGAAGACCTGGTTGGTAAGATCACTTGCCTTGTCCTTACGAAAGGTTAGTGGTTTCACATGAGTCATCCTATGGAGTGGCGCCTTGAGATAGGCAGTCAAGATAACCATAGATGGAGGCGACACCTTGTGATAGGTTGTCTGGATAATCCATGTAAGGCCATGTGATGACACTCTCCTACAGTACCCGTTTATCTTCCCTTCCTTTGGTTTCCTCTGGGAGTGTTGTTTGCATTTGTTTAATGATGTTTTGTGTTGGAATTGTGTTAGCCTTTTCTACTTGACCTTTGTTTGGATGTGGGTCCTTTCTTGTCATCTCCTAGCACAAGGGGTGGGCCGTCGAGTCCACATGGTCGGGTGGAACATGCTATGCACCCCATTGGGTTCTGAGGTTGTGTTCGTGAGGTGGAAGCGGATGTAGAGTTTCCAGAGCTTCACTTAATTGAAGACTATTCTATGCTTTGTACTTTATCCTTCATTGATGTATTATTCATGTACTTGATGTACTCTTCCCGTTGACATAAGGGAAGAATTATGTTATGTACTGTTGTATCTATGAAGTGTTGTATCTGTGGAAATATGCTCCACAATTGTAATGTTGAACTATAAATTGAAATGTAATAAAATGATGTATGCACCTTTGTTATCTCTATTGATTATGGATGGTTGTATGTTTATCATTAGGTTATCTTAAGTAATGCGCGTTCTATCGTTCATTTTATTGGCATTTAATTGTAACGACGATATTATTGGTTGGGAACGTTACATGTAAAACCATGTAACCCCATGGGACTAGTTAGGTTTCGTTATGTACTATTGTAAGGTTACTTAGTTAACGATTATTGCATAGTTGTTATCTTTTTCACTTTCAAAATAAAATAAAATTGTGTAGTAAATTGTTAGTTGTAGTTGTCCTTTGGGGTTTGAATGGCGAGGCGTTACATACAACCTCCACCTAATAATATTGAACCCCATGTTCAAAGCAACCAACAAAATAATCCTCCAAGCTATCAAATGAACAATTAAAATAAAAATCCTCCAAGAGGACCACCAAGACCTAATAACAATACTTTCAATCAAACTACATGGAAATACACTCCTTTGGGAGAACCCGTTTAAGTGGTCTTACAAAAATTGCAATAAGCAAACCTTATCAAACTAACCGAATAGAGAAACTATGAAGAACCACAATTCAAACCCCCTTGGTACAATGAGAATGACCATTGTGAATTCCATAGAACTAAATGGTAAAAACAAATAACTGCATGAAACTAAATAACCTTATACAAGATGTAATTGATAAGGGAGAGGTCGATATTGAACATCATCCTGGAACTTCTGGGAACAAGGACTTGGGAATATACAAGGATCCAATCCAAAATCACAATGAAGGAAATTACCAAGGAAAAGGGAGGGATTATAATAAAGCCACATGCAACTATGACCATGTAGTGGGAGCTACACTTGAAGCTAATCACCATATTGTAGTTGTGACTATCATTGGTAAAAATCTTGAGTGTAACATAACTACATGACGAGGGAAGATTACAATCCAAGAAGCCACATCACAATCTAGAACTTTTCCTAAACCTCCATAAGCTGGCTACAACCTTATTGATCATCTCATAAAGACTCCAACACAAATTTCTATCCTTGAACTTCTCAAGATATCCCCAGTTTATAAAGAAGTTCTAGATAAAGCTCTCATAGACTCATTGGTGCCTAATGATATAAACGCTATTCAATTTCAAGCCATGGTGCGGAACATTGCTTCTACTCACCACCTTGTATTTTTCAAAAGGAATCTTCCATTACATACCTATCATAACCAAGCTTTATACCTTGAAGTTTGCATCCATAAGCACAAGATAAAGAGTATTGATAGATGGTGGTGTAGGCCTAAACATTTATACCTCAAAACTGGTAAAATAGCTAGGATATTTTGATGAGGTTATAGAGAAGCAAAGGATTATTACAATCAAAGCTTATGATGATAATGAAAGAGACTCTGAAGGCACTATTAAACTTCATACATACAAGTGGGTTTGACAATAGCTGAAACAACCTGTCAAGTATTGGATATTGAGCTACTCTACAACCTTCTCTTAGGAATCCCTTGGATTTATGAAAGCAAACCATCTCATCGACATGCCATCAATGCTTTAATTTCCTTACCATGATAAGGAGGTCATAGCTATGTTGATCTAGAACCTTTTCATTATTGTGAGAACCTATAAGAGAAATATACAAAGATCTTCCAAGTGCCTAGTAACAATATCTTCTTTTGTTCATTTGACTATGTTGATCCTAATTCTCTAGCCTTGTCATCCTCTACCCCATCATCCTCAACAAATCCACCTAAATTTGATCTCAAGATCCAAGTGCTAAACAATGGTTACGGGGATTATCACATCTGTTATCACCTAGATCTTATGGAAAGCCGTAGGAAATCAAGGAATCAAATACTACAATTATTAATTTCAAACCCATGGTCTTCTCTAAGTGGGGATATTTTAGCAAATAAGTCATAGAAGAATATGTTTCTACTTGGTTGTACAAAGAAGAGGAAGAGCATGAGATAGAATGTATCCCCTTCGATACCAACAATAATGGTTTTCAACTTGTTAAGAGCATGGGGTTCACTAGAAAAGGTGGCCTTAGGATACATGAGCAATCTATGAGAGAACCTCTTATCCTGGAGAAGTGAAAAAAGAATCAAGGACTAGGATATGGTTCATTAGACAAAGAAACCCCTAGCATTCAAATCACAATTTGTGAGGAAGTTTCTTCCCTCTTGTGGTTAATACATCTAATGATGATGATTCCATCAAGGGCATACATATGTATATCACTAGCCTATTCGAGAATGAATTTATCAATACCATCATTACCCTATCCTTTGACCAATCATTTGATAAATATGAACTTTAACTCGTTTACCCGCAATTGATAGATTGGGACCAATAAGGACTGTTGGTTCTAGACATATTCCAAAATGACAAAGCTATTGTTGAGTTTATCAGACTGAGAGATGGTATACCACTCGGGGATCATAAGGTGGGATTTTACATTTAACTTGGTGAACACACATACTTTGGAGGAGAGATTGGGTCCTTTATTCACAAAAGCTAAAATCTAAAAATAAAAAAGAGATCCTATAGTCAAAACCGTAATACAACACTATCGGATCATGAAAAGTGAAAATAAAGGACACATATAAGGGTGAAAACCTCTTTGAGGTGTCCAAATATGGAGGATTCAATCTCCCTGACATTGTTCAAAACCAAGAAAGATCAATAATATTGGTAGAAGACTCAAAGCAGATAAACATGGGAACATCAAATATACCTAGAATCACCTTTTATGTAGCTTCTTTGGACCTTGATGAAAAGAAGAACTTCACAAATTTCTTGGGAAACTATATGATCAACTTTGCTTGGTCATATGTGGATATTCCTGGATTAGACTGAGCCTTGGTATTTCATCATTTGATAGTCTTTCCTGGAGCAAAACTGATAAAATAGAAGCTTCGTAAGATGCATCCACAGATAGCACTTCTAGTTAAGGTTGAACTTAAAAAAATTCTAGATGTCAATTCAGACCGATTGATTACCTTGATTGGGTGCCCAACCTTGTACTTGTTTCTAAGCCCACTAGGGGCATAAGGATTTTTAGTGATTATAGAGATCTTAACAAGGAATTTCTGAAAGATGACTTCCCTTTGCCAAATATTGACATGACAGTGGATTTGATAGTGGGTCACAAAATGCTTTACCTATGGATGAATTTTCAAGATATAACCAGATCAAGATAGTACCTAAATACCAACACAAGATTGCATTCGCTTGTCCTTGGGGAACTTATTGTTAGAACATAATATTGTTTGGGCTTAAGAACATGAGAGCCACCTATTAGAGGTCGATGACCACTACATTTCACAACATTCTCCACAGTACCATGGAAGATTATGTAGATGATATTCTAGCAAAATACATAACAATACAAGGTCATATAGACAACCTGGTATGCATATATGAAAGGTTAGAAGAGTATAGTCTGCGCCTTAATTCAAAGAAGTGTGTGTTTGATGTCAAATTAGGAAATCTATAGGGATACATTGAATCTCATAGAGGTATAGAAGTAGATCCAACTAAGGTTAATGCAATTATGGAGATACCTCCCCTGAAGACTTTGAAACAACTGTGGATCCTTCAAGGTAAACTACAGTCCATTCGAAGGTTCATAGCCCAGTTAGCAGATAAATGTCATCCTTTCACGTACCTACTCCACAAGGATGTTTCCTTTAAATGGGAAGAGAAGTGTTAAGAAGTGTTCTAACATATCAAAGAATATCTAGCATCACCACCTGTACTGATGCCTCCTTTACCTAATAAACCTTTGATCCTTTGTATATTAGAAACATCAGCAACCCTAGGGGCCCTATTAGCACAAAATAATGAGAACAATAAGGAAAGGGTAGTGTAATATATCATTCATACACTAGTGGGCTACGAAATAAACTATACACCTATTGAGTGGGCTTGTTTAGTCATTATCTTTGCGTTACAGAAGCTCAGACACTACATGTTGAACCGATAGATCAAACTAGTCTCTAAGGTGGACCCTTTGAAATATCGCTTAGCTAAGGAAGCTTTAACAGGCTAAATGGTGAAATGGGTGATGAATCTTATGGAATTTGACATAGAATATGTTGAAAAAAATCCATTAAGGGATAGGTGATAGCAAATTAGTTGGCTGAGTCACCTCTTGATGATCACCGCCCCTTGATATCAAAATTCCCTAATGAAGGAATCCTACTAAAAACTCAAGTAACCTAATGGAAATTGTATTTTGATGGTTCACACCCAACATGGATCAAGAGCTAGAACTCTATATGTTACACCACAAGGATACAATATACCCAAAGCATATAGGACCACTTTTCCTTGTACCAATAATATAGCATAATATGAAGCATTGATAACAGGGTTAAGAATGGCAGTTGAGTGGTAGATCAATGAACTACAAGTCTATGGAGACTCGTAGCTGGTGATCAAATAGGTGAATGAGGAGTATCAAATTAAGGATGATAAATTATTTCCTTATAAAATAATGATGGATAGTTTTAAGCAATACTTCTTATTCATTCTCTTTGAGAAAATCCTAAGGGTAAATAATAGAGTCATCGATGCTACTGCTATCATTGGTTCTCTTCTTGACATGCCATAGAATAGTGCTAAGTATGAGTTTCTTGTGGAACAATTTCTTATACCAACCTTCGATATCCTAGAGTTTGAACTTGTGTGCGATGTTGTTGGTCCCAACTCACCCTGGTATCATGAAATTATTGCCTATCTCCAATACATAATCATACCCCTGAACCTTAATAGTAATCAAAAGAAATCCTTCATATATCAACTCATGATTCGCCATACTTAGTGATACCTTATATAGATGTAGCCTCGATGGAACATTTCTTTGATGTCTTATCCCAGAAGAGGCATTAACTACCTTACAAGAGGTTCATGAAGGTGTTTGTGGTTCACATTTTAGTGGACCTAATCTAGTTAAGAAGCTATTAAGAATAGGACACTACTAGCTCTCAATGGAACAAGAAGGGAGTCAATTTGCAAAGAAATGTATTTAGTGCCAACAACACAATGATCTTATTCATGCCCTGATACAAGAACTACATCTAATTACTACACTATGGACCTTTCATAGTGGGGACTCAACCTTATAGGTAAGATATCTCCCACTTCATTTGATGGACACAAGTTTATAATTACCACGAATTATTTTACAAAGTGGATAGAATTCGTACCTCTGACCTATATCACGAGTAAAAAAATAGCCAAATTCATTTTGAACTATTTAGTTTGTCGTTATGGCATACCCCAGACCATTGTCACTGACACTCTATTTGAGAATCAAGATGTCTATGACTTCTACTCCAAATTCTATATCCAACATCGCTTCTCAACCCTGTATTAACCCTAGGGAAATGGTCAGGTGAATGTGTCAAACAAAAATATCTTGAAAATCCTTAAGAAGATTGTTAATGATGTCGGCTATGATTGGAACCTACAACTAAATATTTCTTTTTGGGCATACAAAACGAGCATTTGTACACCCATTGGTGCTACCCATTTCTCCCTTGTATACAAAATAGAAGTCATCTTGCCTATAGAGGTCGAGATCCCCTCCCTAAGGGTATCCTTGTAGAACCTGGTTGACAATGAAGCATATAGAGTATCTAGATTCCAAGAGCTTGAGTTGTACTACAAAAGGTGTTTGAGCACTTTGAATCATCTCCAAGCTTATCAAAATCACCTCAAGCATAGTTACAATAAAATAATCAAGAACAAAAGCTTCCTGGTGGGCAATTTGGTCCTAAAAGAAAATCATAAAATTAAGCTTAATCAGGATGGCAAGGTAAAATTTAAACTGAAATGGTTAGGACCTTTTGTAATCACTAAAAACTATGGCTCTGGTACTTATTAATTGGAAACCCCTAAAGGTGAACCTTTTGTGGAACCACTTCACAACAACCATCTTAAAAAGTTCTATACCTAGCCCGTCAGAATATCCTAGCAAAAAAATTTAAAAAAAAAAGAGAAAAAAGAGAAAAATATCAAAAAAAATAGTAAAGACAAATAAATCATTCTTTAAGTGAAAACCACCTTTGTGGCACTTCTAGGAAAGGTACCATAGTGAAAACCTAACAAACATGCACAACATTTGAATAATCTCTACCTCATCATCTATCAAGGCTCACATCCATTCCATCCATCCGCTCCATAATAAACATGCATCCAACCATGGCTTGGTCACTTGAAAAGTGTCTCACCTTGCTGCACTAGGACCATCCTCTATCCACATCATCCTATTTATCCATAATAAATGTAATCTTGTACCTAGCTGGGGGCATCTTCTTGAACTTGGTAGATGGATTGGATCCTTGTTCATATCCCAAGTTGCCTAAATCTTCAAAAAATAAAAAACATCCAAATAATGCTTGAAAATCCAAAAACATTCATAAAAGGTCAAAAACATTTTTAGTCATCCATGTATGAGCTAATAGCCCAGTCCAATAATCAAACTGCATTGTCTTTGCATGTATGTAGGCAAGGCCATCATCGATGAGCCCATGAGGCATTAGGTCAGCCCCTTAGGTCCCCCTCACTGGGTTTAAAATCTTTAAAATATCAAAAAATCTAAATACCAACAAACAACAAAAACAACCTCAAAAAATCTCAAAACACAAAAAACATTCAAAAAATCCAAAAAAATTTGCCATCGCCTATTCGTAGTAAACTATCCATCCATAATAAAGTGATCATCACCCTCATCCTTTGACAACACAATCAAACCAAACATAGAAACTATCAAAATTTGAAACATTCAATCAAGAATTGTGAAAACTTGATCATTATAGACTAAAACGCCTAAGTATCAATTGCCTTATATATCGATATCATCATTGAAAACATCAACTCCTAGTATGAGCCTTAATGGATATATCTTTCCTACAATAGGCATCATCAACATATAGCATCCCTAAACTACAAACATCATTGGCAAGTGATATGGTAGCTATGTTTGTCTGTTTTGATCTTTTCTTTTGGTTTATGTTTTTTATCATTGATTTTGTATGTCGTTTTTGTTTGGATGTTCTCGTAATACAACCATGGTGAATACTTGCCTTGTGTATGTAGGGATAGTCTAGAGTAATACAATGGATGGTGCATATCAGGTTCTTCATACCTTTTGTGTATTAGTCTCCTTACTTCAATGGCTTTATTCTCTCACATTACATAACAAGGTTTATGTATGTCAGGTATGAAAAAGAATACTTCTATCTATTTGTAGAATCAAATTACATGCAATAGATACAAAGTCGCCTTGGTTCTTCATACCCTGGTGCATCATGTCTATTTTCTACATTAATAAGGATTGCTAATCATTTTTTTCTCCCAAAAATAAAAATCATGTTCATCACATTTTCATTCATCATTCATCATTCATTTCATTCATTCATTCATTTATCATAACATATGGATTTTCATCAACTAGATCATACATCATCAATTCCTTCTATCTTCTAATCTCTCTAATTAATTCTTTTGACTAACATTTACCACATCCTGTATCATAACATCATTAGTGCCACATGCATCTTGCATCCATAAACTCATTATCATAGCATATTATATATCATCCATATCATATCATCACATATCATATATCATCCATACATTTTGCATATAATGAAAAAATAAAAAAATACAAAGAAAAAGATAATCACATCAATGCATCTCATAATCATAAACATCATGATATATGAAATGATGGGGAATAGGTGATGTAGGTTTTGAATGGGGGTATTGTACCTATTTCCCTACTTTCATTAGGAAAAAGAGATCCCCTAGGGCAAGATTGAATTTCAACCCTTAGGTGAGTCAATCTTAATGGAGATCTTGCTATTTTCCTTATGATTGAGGATGAAGTAAATCATCCTAAAATGCACTTTTGGGAGATAAATGAAAAATACCAATGAATACAATTATGCAATGTAAAACATGATTCATCAATTTAAAACCTTAATCTAGTAGAATCCACTAAGTTCTGACAAATTTGAGATGAGTGTGAATTTATGCACCTGTCACCAAAAGCTCCTGCTGAGTGTCCTCCTGGGACAGATTCACCCTAGGGTGAATAGGTCTTGCTATAGGGATCCAAAATCTACTTTCGCATTCCTCTACTCCTGGATCTACACTCCCAATTCCTCTAGATTTCACAGTTAGAAATTCAAAATTAAATTCTATAAGTGAGTTTCCATGGCTTGACAATTTTGATGACAACTTTGACAACTTTGCAAAATTGCACTTTTGATCAATCTTCAATCCTTCTTCACCTACAAACCTGCAAACAAAAAGGAAGGGAAAATTGTTTGTTTTTGGTGAATGGGGGTTTTCCTTGGTCAAAACTCGTTTCTGTAATTAAACCTTGAAATGAAATGAAACATGAATGGAAGGAATGATGACTGAACAATGCTATGTTGCAACTCACCAAACCCTTGAATGGATATCCTTGAAGGACTGAAATCTATCAATCTCTCCAAGGTCTTGATCTTGCATGAATGGATTGATTGGATTTTGATCTTGATGACTTGAACCTTGACTTGAATGCTTGAAACCTACATCAAAATGTTAGCTCCAAAAACATGCATAGATGAAGATAAATTTGACATGATGCTTGAGACCTTGAATGCTGCAACAAATGATTGAGAAATCTGCTCTTGAACACCTTTGACAATAATATTTTCTATAACTTTTGCTCTCATGAAAATTCTAGGATTTGAAATGATAAAAATACTTTGTATTATTAGAAAATTTTCTAATTTCTCGAATTAAAAATCAAAAGCCGACAATTGCAAATTGAATTTGAACCATAGAAATGCCACCAAAAACATATTAAAAATTGGGGTCCTAAACTTAAGGGGGATCCATTTTCCCTTGGGCGAATGGGTCCTAGGCCCCAAACCTAGGACACACCAATTTCAACGTAATTTAATCGATTCTTGCAATTGTTTAATACATGTTTCCCTTTTGGAAAATGGGATTAATTAATCTTTTTAAATGCATAATTGGGCTAATTAGAGGCTTAATTAATTCCAATTAATTAAGGGACCTAAACATAGTGTGAAAATGTAAAGGTGTATATTTTTCGACACTACATTTATCCCCCACTTTAGTGAGAGGATGAGCCCTACACTCAAACTCACACTAAAGTAGTCAAACAAGTGCCAAGAGAGGTCTAATTGTACAACTATTGGAAAGATAAGACAACAAAGGTCAAGGAGGATGATCAAGCCCTCAAGATCTAAGATCTTATGGAAAACTAAAAAAGGCACAAAGAGACACGTGCCTATGTTAAATATGTAGCAACAAGACAAGATACACAAGCATACAAAGCCAAAATTAATGAGAAGAGAAAGAGGGATGGATCAAGCCTCAATTGTTTATCCAATCGGTATGGATCAATCCTTAGCTATTTGTCCAAAAACATTCAAAATTGGAAACCCGTTGTCCACTATGCAAACAAAATATACTCACATGGGCTAGTGAAATCCACTGTCCACTAAGTGAGCCCCAAAGAGTGGCTAATGGGAAATTCATGCTAGGTCTACATGATCCCATTGTACTAACCATACCAAAGTTATGCCTCCTGATAAATTTGATAAGGCACCATAGAAATGGTCACAAGGCTAGCAAGTTGCATTATTCTAAGCACTCATGAAAAAGGCTCCACTAGCAAGCAAGTTGAGTTATGCTTGGTAGCCATGAAAAACATAAAGGCTCCATTGGAAAGTAAGTTGTGTTATGCTTGGTGGCCTTGATACATGCAATAGGATATTCAAAGGGGTTTTTCTTAGTTCATGAAAGGTATCACCTTGGGGAACATTTTGCTTAATGTATCCAAGAGAGGACTAGTTGAGGATAAAATATTCACAACTTAGGGAATGCAAACCATAGCATTACCACTAAGAGGAATGTCATATGCCAAGAAAGGTTGCACTCTTGAAGGAACATCAAACCCAATATCACCACCAAGAATACACATCATGTGAAGTAAGAAGACCACATTTTGAAGCAAACAATGAGCAGGGATGCGTATGCCCCCACTTTAAAGAAATTGCTAAACACCATGTTGTGAGAAATTACTTTAAAGTAGAACATAATAAATTCCAATACATGAGAGCTTTATTCGAAAACCTCTATGTAAAACATATGTTTCTGAGTAGAGTTAGTCATGAAAGAAGGTTTCCCCTCATATGCAATCCTAAGATAACACAAAAGGTATCCATGGATTTGGGGTCAATGTTTATCATTGTTGCAGTGATATAATTGAGCTCAAAATTGTCATCATTCCCCAAATGACTCATGGAACAACAAGCACAAAGGAAGAATGACACATATAAAGAGACAACAAAGGAAATTTTTGGGTCAACATGGAAGAGACCTAAATGTCTCAACGCCTTGCATCATCCCAAAAAGGAAAACACAATACAAAAGATAAAGGTGTATGACATATAGGAGAATGTAGATACAAATAGAAGAATGTCACAAAAAATTCACTTTGTTTGTATCCTTGCACCAACAGAGTGACAAGGGTCATCCAAAGTAGGCTCACAAACATATAAAGACACACCAAGCAGTACTGTATGGGGGATCACATTACACACAAAGAAGATAAAGAGAAGAATAGTACGACACATGTGAGTCATCCTATAGTAGGTCATTTGCATCCCAATATTGTTCATCATATGCAGAAGGCGAACAACTACCCAAAGGTACAACAACAAGTGCTATACTAGGAGCATCACCAGGTTCAACATGTGGTGAGTCACTCTTGTTGGGGGGATCATCACAATTGTTATCATATAAGCTCATGGAAGAGGAAAACAATAAATTTAGCTTATTATGCACTTCCTCATCAATTTCAACAATATCATCATCATCATCCAAGTTAATCATAATAGGAGGCCTAATGACAATGTCCATTTAAGTTTCTTGTTATTTTTGTTGTTGTGAAGGTGGAGAATCATCATGCTTTGTCTCAATTGGTATTTTATCTTGATTTTCTATTTTAGTCTCTTCTTTTCAATTACGAGCAATAGCACGACATCTACACCTATGCTCTTTAGCATTTTTGTTTCTTTTTGTGTGATTTTCAAGTTGTGATTGTGTAGGAGCGGGTTTATCAACCATTGGTTTCTTTTCTTCCCATAAGGGAGGAAAAAAAGGAACCATGGAAGGTTGTTCAACCACTTTCTCTTTAGCTTTATAAACTTGTTTGATCTTAGAAGGGATAATAGGACTTATTTGGTTATCTCTTGGTCTTTTATAGGAAATAGGTGAAGGATTTTTCATGGGTTAGTCTTGGTTACTTGGAAGGGCTTTGGTTTTGGTAATGGTTTCATCAATGATGGGAGGCTCAATCATGGGTTGAGGCATGTTGGTAAGGGATAATTTTTCTATGCGCTTTGTCTTAAACTTTTGATAAGATTTGAAAAAGAAGTCCTCATGAGGTTTAATAGATTCCATAAGTTCATGCCAAAAGCAATCCAATGAGAAATTCCCACAGGAAGACACAATATTAAAGCCACTATGGTGCACAGTAAAGATATCATTTCCTAATGGAAACTTTAAGCATTTATGCACTACTGATGAGACATCATCCATGGAGTGTAGCTATGGGTAACCAAGCTTCACATGGAATTGGTTTGACAACAAGATGATGGAGAATGAGACACTCAATTGTTCCGATCTAAATTTTAAAGGAAAAGTGATCGGACCTATCGTAGGGCAAGAAAAACCATTATGTGTTTTGATCCATGCTTTCGGTTGTTCATAATAATCTTGATAAATTTCATGCACAAATAATAATTCTCCAGTGATCACATTCTCTACACATATGAGATCAATTAATATCCCATTAGTAAGCTTGTCATTGATTCTTTCGACGATATAAAGAGGACCATCGGGTGCATGTCTAATTATGTCATTTTGTGAGAAAGAAATGTCAAGAGGAATTTTGGTTTGGCCCTTACAAGGTTGCACATCAATGAAGTCGACCAAACATTGTAAGTCTTCTTCATTTTCACTTATATTGTCATTATTTGCATCTTGAAGTTTGTAAACGTCAGGGAAAACTTTAAGAAACCCCCCCCCCCCCTCAGTGAAGGTGTAAAATCCTGGCGAACCTTGTATACTTTCGGATAAAAATATTAATTTTAGTGGCCTTAAAGATCCCATTGGCGAATCTTTTCTAATCGTTAGAAGTCTATGGAAAATCCTGGCGAAATGCAATTTTTTAAAAACCACTAAATTTTTTCCATTGGCAATTAAAATCTATTTTCAAACCAATAAAATATTTTGATTGGCGAATTAAACCTATTTTCAAATGATTAAGAAAAAAACATTGGCGAATTAAACATTGTTTAGTAAGCGAAGGAGGCACGGAAGTTTCCGTAAAAGGTGAAGCATTTATGAAGGTTTTTTGCTGGCATTGGATGTACGTTTCAGAATCGACATTAATGGAGATGGCTAGCAAATTGAGATGTATTAAAGACACACATCTCATGTAACTGGTCGACGGTGGGTGGTTTTCTGGAAGCTAGTGAAGCGGTTGCGGGGTTTATTTCTCTTCAAGGATGTGCAGGTGGTGCAAGCAATTCAATCTATTTTGGGTAATGGATTTGAAAAATTAAAGCACAGATACAGGACCAATATGGATATTTATTTGTTAGTCATGGCTAGGGGTCTGGACTTAGGAGATTCGGTGGGTGTAGTGAGGAAAGTCATGAAAACTCTGGTTCACAAAGATTTTTTAGAGGATATGGAAGGCATTCTAGAATGGGAGATACCAGAAGTGGGGCTTGTTAAGTTTGAAGGCATGGATGGTGGAGGCCCAGAGCTCACATATTTAAATCATCTCTTTATCAGGTGGCCAAAAGGACACACCAAAGCTTTGTGGCGAGAAGGTGCAGAGCGCGGGTGGAAAGCACTCAAAATCTGCGTCGAGCTAATGGAGGTCGAGGAGGTCATAGAGAATCTCAAAGACATTGCCAGAGCAGAGATGCGTGAAAAGAAGGGTCTGCGTCCGAGGAAGAAGATGAAGCCGTTAATGGAGATAGAGCCGTTGGAGACAGGTAATTCATCGAAGGCGTCTAAGTAGTACAAGTTTAAAAAAAAAATTAGATTATTGTACTAAATTTTGTCTGTTATTTTGTTTTTTGGGGGTTATGCCTGGATTTGCATTGTAATTATAAAACACCTTGGGGGCACGAACAATGGTTGGAAGGGTAGATTTCAGGAGGGTATGATTAGGGATAATTTGATATGTTGGAAATGGAAACTGTGTTGGTTAATCAACTTTTTTGGTAGTTGATGGATGAAGATAAATCTAAAGTATATAATAATGTTTATGATAAAAATATAAATTAGTTTAGAATTGGAATAATTCTTTCTAATTTCACTTTATATTAATATATATGATTTATTCAACAACATTTATTTTATAGCATTTTGTTTACAGTGATTCTCAGCTTTGATTTTTTTCAAGATAATACAACATTTGGTTTTATTGGTGAGCATGTTGAAATTTTATTTGCCTTTTACAAATAATTTATGTTTTTAGATAGATGAATTTAAGGATTAAACTATAAAAAAATTTCAACAACATTTATTTTATAGCATTTATTTAATATGTATGATTAATAAAATCAATAATATTTTAATACAAAAGATTTAATATAAAAAAATATAAATTAAATATTTTTTTGATAGTTAAATTTTTATAAAACATAAAGTGACAGGCATTTAAATGAATAAAACTGTCACAAAATTTTCATATGACAGGTAGGGGTGGCCGTCAAATTCCAGGCCTGGCCGAGAGGTAATAATTTTCCAAATTCCACATAGACTGATCTTAATTACCCATCGATCCTCCAGTCATGTCCACTTGCTAAAATTTTCCCGCGATCTTCACTTCATAAATGCACCATCCTTGCCACCTTTCTTATCTTAATTCACCAAAATTGAGGTTTTGGTGCTTTTCCTAACCTTAGTTGCAAGTCTTTCTTGGTCATCTATGTAGTCAGTGGGTCAGAAGTTTTGACAACTTTGAAACTTCAGACTTTGGTTCTAAAGCTCCAAGTTTCAATGACCACGCGACATTATGGACCACTACCCTTTGATGAATTTTTGATGGACGGCTATAGTTGCATTCCAGAAGTATATCTCTCAAGTAGTAGATTTGTGAACTGAAACCTCTGGAATTACACTAGAATCGTTAGATGCGAACATGTGGGGAGATCAAGGCTCATCATCATGGTAATGAACCCGATGGGTTGGATTTTAGAGATGAGCAATAGAAGAACTTAAGTGGAAAAAACATGCACGTGCAAAAAGTTTGTTTTAAAAGAGGGGCCACCTAGGAAGAACGTAGGACCAAGGTTTAAAAACTTAAAAACTTTTTACCCAAAGGATATAAAGGCAAATCAATATAACCACGACCATTCGATGAATTTTTGATGGACGACTGTAGTTGCATTCCAGAAGTAAATCTCTGAAGCAATAGACTTGTGAATTGAAACCTTCAGAATAACACTAGAACTGTTAGATGCGGACACATGGTGAGATCAAGGCTCATTTCTCTCTTTTCAATGCCTCGACGTATTACATTTCATTTAATTGAAATTCTCAATCTTTTAGTTTTGAGCATCTGAAGCGATTGATTGGACAACTCATAGCTTTAATGAAACAATATTTGTAATCATTTCATATCATTTGAGTGGCACTAGTAGTGCTGACTGGAGTCTGGGGATTTTGACAGCTTGTCAGATTGAGGTACAATTTGCATGTAGCTTGACGTCAATCAAATTAAACATTTTAATTTTTAATTGTACATGTAAGGCTTAAGATACACATATTGACTAAGTTAGTTTTTTGGTTTGTGCGAATCAGGCTGTTAGCGGCACTAGTGGCCCATAATTTATTATCTATTTACGAAATAATTGCATGCAAATTTAAAAGTAAAACATAAAGCAATTCAAATGAAAAAAAAGAAAGTTTCCATCAGTTTTTTTTCCTTTGAGAAATTCAGTATTATCTATTTATGAAATAATTGCATGCAAAGGTGGAGTAAGTAGCCATTTATCACATTGCATTTGCAAAATTCGAAGTAGTGGTAGAAAATTCCAGAAAGGCAAGTTGTGGGCGAGGAGTAAAATGGAAACGCCGCTTGCGTTGGGCACAAAGAAGCAGCAACAGGCCTTCAGAGGGGAAATAACCGATAAGCGATTGCAGGGGCTAATGAATTCAACCCATCCACTCATTCTCTAGGCAACCAAGCAGGTGGTTGGGCCGGAATTTCTGAAGGCTTATCACAGAGCCAGAGCAAATACAAAGATTTCAAAAAATTTCTTAGTAGTCCTTTTGCATATGGGAGTCTCGAAAGAGATAAGCAAAAAATTGACCCAAATGGTCTTCGTGAACGCATGGCTGGGCGACATTGATGCGACACTAGATAATGTGGATGAGAATAGGCAAACCCCCATGCCACAGAACTACTACATGATGTGGATGAGAGGGAGAGAGGTAATGAAGTTTCCTTTGGTCTGAACCATCGACCCAGAAGGATTTGAAAAATTGTGGGTTGAAAGGGACCATAGTATTTTCTTTCTCCTCAAGGCAGCAAAGCTGACGACCAATCTCTCGCGTGCGTGGGCAATGAGATATGTGGAGGACGAAGTTCTGGCAGAGGAAATTGTAGCGGGTGATGATGATGATTAGGACCTTGGAGATGGGGAAGAATGGCTTGCGAATGATCCCAGGGACTCGAAGGAAAAGGCCAAAATCCGAACGCACCAGAAATGTGGAGCAGACTGCCCGGTGATTGCAAATTGCAAGGCGTACCTGAAACGCATATAGTCATAGGATGATGATGATGAATGATAAATTCTGGTTTGGTATGATTTAAGCTTTTTTTTGTTGAATAGCAATAGCAACAGTAATAGGGTAACTAAGTCAGTCCCGAGTCTTGGAGTGCCTGTACTAAAATTCAGGCCAATTTTGTAATGAATTTTCTAATGCATGAAAATCTAGGTGTGCAAGCTGATCAAGGAAGGTAACTTGACAGAAAAATCTTCAGGCAGGTTTTTTGAAAAACATAAACTCATGTAATCCTTTTTTGATAATCAATACAGGGTGTTGCCCCTAGCAGTGTTTTACCTAGCAAAAAAATAATAATTGCATACAGATTTAAAAGTAAAATATAAAGCAATACACATGTATTACATTTACGTTTTCACCAGCAATCCAGCAGAAGCTTGGCACTTGTGCTTACATTTGTATTTGTACTATGTAATAATGTGACATTGTAATTAAGTTGTAATAAAGTAAATGGTTGTGCTATTAATTTGACATTGTAATTCCTTTTATTAAGTCCTTTGCAACATTAAGTGTTACTATGCTATTAATGGTTGTGCTATTAATGTGACATTGTAATTCATTTGATAAAGGCCTTGATAATCTGAGCGCATTAATGGTTAAAAATAAAAAAACTTTAAAACACATGTTTATTATTTATATCATAAATTACTCAACTATTCGATGAACATTTGATGTATGGTTGTAGACTCAAAATAAGGGAGCAAAGAAAACTCAGTCGCTAGGCCTCCGAGTTTTATAACCATGTGACATGTCGCATTGTCGCGGAGTTCTAAATTTTCATAACTACCCGATTCCCCAACTTGGTTCACTTTGTTGAGTAACTTAAGTTCATGCATACATAGCCTTTGAGTTACGGTGTGTGGATTTAGTCGGTGGGTCAGAGGTTTCAAAAACATTGAAACTTCAAACTTTGGTTTTGAGGTTCCAAGTTTCAACAACCATGCGACATGATGGACTTATCTTTCCTTTCAAAGGCGTCGTCGTCTGACATCTCATTGAATGCTATGTATAGAATAAACTTGAGTTGTCTTTTCAGGAATTTCCAAAAGCATGCAGGTTTAAAGGCTATCTTTTTGAGGTATGAAATTGAATGCCACATTTAAAGCACGTCCTATCAAAAATAACGGCATAAGTGGGTGGCGAAGTTGTACAAAGACATTTAGCCTGCATTCTCGTTCTTTTCCAAGGCCAATACCTCTCAAGTGCAAACATTCTTTTTACTGAGACTTTTAACCTTCAATCTCATTCTTTTACAAGGCCAGTACTTATCAAAATATCATGTGCAAACATTCATTCTCCGCGAATTTGTACTCATGCAAAGTGAACGTTGGGTCGGCATAAGGGATACGACGCTCGAATCTTTTAAGTTAGACAAATTTTGGGCGCAGTTGGAGAGGGATGATAAGTTTGAGTTGGATATAAAACTTTTAGAAAGTGGGATAGCTCAGGCTAGAGGGTTTCCAGAAGCTGTGTTGAGTGTGGACCTAATAAGTGCATGTGCGAGAAGGTACATTCCGCAGACATGGGAAATTAAAGTATCAAATGGAACTATAATTGCAGAAATTTCTCCTGAAGTTGTTTCCCGCACGTTGGGGATTCTAGAAAGGGAACCTGTAGAAGACATGTATGTCATAGTGGCAGGTGAATTTTTCAAAGCAAATAAGGACTGGTGTAAGAACTCCATGGCCAAAACTTGGTTGAAGTCTGAAAAGAAAGGTAAGTCGCAACTGCCGAGTAAACTCAAAAGATTGCATTTTAAGGGAGAAATTGCATATGCTATTGCTTTATTTCACCGCATTGTTGGGAATCCACAGGTTGAGTTATTTGAGGATTGGATGTTCTGGTTTATCTTGATAGTCTGTGATGATAACATTTTCATTGACTAGGGTGAAGTTATTTGCTTCCATTTGAAGAAGCAATTAATTAATTTCTATAAGATTGCTATTTTTTCTATGTGTTCTTGCCTGATGTACATTGTAGGTAGTCAGAGGTCCTTTGGCCTAGGTTGGAGCCGTAAGGAACCCCAACTTCTAATATTCTTGTGTATAAACGCTTTCCTCAGTTCATTAAACAATTTGGAATGGGTGATTTTTGTCGTGTTAATGATGCATTTTTAATGGAGGTCATGAGGAAGCTAGATGGAAATCTAGAAATGCGCCTTTCCCCTTAATCGATTTCTCTTGTATCAAAATTTGGGAGTTTTTATATCCAATTTGATAAGTTTTCCTATCTAAAAATAGGGCGTTTTGAGAAAGCCCCATTTAAATTTCCTCGGTATCCTAAAGATTTACTGATATTTCTAGAAGTTTGTCGACAAATGGCCATGGTTAATATTAAGTATACGAACATGGGTAAACGAGGGTATGTCTTCCCATTGGAGACCCCTTCTTTTGTGTGCAAAACAAACTAGATGGCCAGGGGAGCTAAAGGAATTCTTAAGGAATATAACCTCTAGAATCTGTCTATGAGAGCTAATTTTGACAGTAAGGGTTTTGTGAAGCATAATCTCTATGGAGGGAGCTTATATCGGCATCATCCATCTATCGAAGATTTATGGGAAGATTGTGTCGATGAGAAGGAAGTTTTGAGAAGAGATTATATGAGGCTAATGCTAAAACAGATACAGTATTTCGGTCTATCATTTCACATTCCTGAAAATGTAGCTGAGGATTCAACAATCATAGATCCTGTATATGAAAAATTTCTTGATAAATCCCACCCTAGGGTTGATTGGAGCCAAAGTGAAATTTCAGATATGAGGGTGTGTGTTGCCCTAGTGCTTAAAAGAACCCAGGACTGGTTGGATGGGAAATGGTGGCAAGTTTTTTGTCCTGTTCAAGAGCCTAAGTCATCACAAAAGAATGAACAGGGGTCTACGCAAGCATCTGGTGCAAGTGTATCATCGGGGAAACCCTCTGTGAGGTCCTCTAGTGCAAATTATCAGTCAGGAGGTGATGGTGATAGGCCAGAAGAAACAATCAAGTTGAAGAGCATCTGTGAACAAGACAGTGTGCTTTCTCCTACCCCTAAGAAGAACAATCAAGGAAAACTTGTGGTTGTAGATTCTGAAGCTATCTTTAAACAGATCACTGAAGATAATATATTTCCTCCTTTTTCTGACCCTGAATTTCCCTCTTCTCCACCTCCAGTTGATAATCCACCTATCACTCCTAATGCTGCTAAAGAAACTATTAGTGGAAATGAAGATTTTGGTCTGGTAGTAGCCTCCCCAGGATGGCTGAAAAAAGCAGTGGAGAAGAAGAGAAAGCATATTCCTACAATGATAGTTGGAGTGGATACAGTTTCAAAGTTACTTCAAAGCTCTTCAAAACCTAAGAAATCCAAGAGGATGTCAAGGATGGTGACTAATGCTACTTCTGGAAATCAAATGTTATAAATTGCTAACTTGTGAAGGATTTAAATGAAGATGAAATAACGGAGGACTAAAAAGTCACACATGTTGATATGGGGCCTCCAACACTAGAAGGTGATGTGTACCATTCCAATTATTCAGTCAATACCTTGATTAAAATAGTGAAAGAACAGAGGAAAGAAAATATAAAATAGGAATCTCAAGTCCTTGCATTGAGTAACTTTATTTCTTCCATGGCCACTCCTCCTACATCTGATGAAGCCTCAAGTTCTCAGGTAGAGGGCATCAATGTGCTCACCATAGAGAAAATTAAAAAGAATTTGAGCTATTCCAGAGCTACTTGTGAGGGGATCGATAAAATATCTCAAGAGGCTATCTTCTTTCTGAATAAATTTGTGCTCTTTTACACTCAAGTTGTTAATAAGACGAAGGATTTAGTAACATAACTTCAACAACTCAGAAAAGATCAAACTAGTCCCTATGTGCTTGCTCAGGAAATGAAAGAATTGAACTCTATGGATCCAAAGTTATTAATTGGTGATAAAATTTTGAATAATCCTAAGGAGCTAGACCCTTCCTGGTTCGTTTCATTGGAATAGAAATTGAATATGTATAATAATCTGGTAAAGGAAATTAATAATACACTTGAACAATATTATGAAATGTTGGCGGAAGTTAAAGAAGATTTTCGTATTCTGGGAGTGGAAATTACTCATGAGTTTGATGAAAACATTCTAGATATAAAAGAGATCTCTCTAAATTTTAGAGAGATATTCAAGAAAGAAATAGTTTATCCTGCTACAGTGACATGTGAGTCCTTCTCGAAACTCAGTCGAATGGAGATCCACCTAAGGACTTATAAATGTGGAGAAGAGAAAAGATCTCATATGTTGGTTGAGTTTGAAAAGGCTTTGGCCACATGGAGAACCAGGTTACAGATTACTACAACTCCAGGAAGCAAAAAAATCACCGCAATTGTCACCAAGTACCGAGAATATAGGCAAAGAGTAAAGGCACAAGAGGCGTTACTGAAGGAGAAGGAGGCATAAATAATTGAAAGAGGAGTCGGTGTTGGGAGTGGGACCGTTGTTTAGTTTTTAGTTTTTATGTTATTTTCTTTAATTTGGCTCTCTTGATACTTCAAAGACTTTTTATTTTAATTTCTAAAATAGTTGTCTTCAAGAAACCATTATCAAGACAAAAAAACTCTATATTTTCCAGTGGATATTGGAATGATAGATTTTTGGATAGTTTCATTGTTGTGGAATATTTATCTGTGAATAAATATTTTATGGTGATGGATGCGTAAGGATTTCTCAGTATAATTTAGGTGATTTGGTAGTTTAAGCTTTTATTGTTTAAGTTGGGTGGATGCCTTTATAAGTTGTTTATGTTGAACTGTTAGCTTATAGCTTATAAGTTATGGATGTTGAACTATTAGCTTCTATTCAAGGAATGGATTAATAATATTCCTTTCAGTTATATATCAAAGATTGTGTGAATGGCAATGCAATAGGAATTTATAAGTAGTGTGATAAGTGTTCTTTAAAAATGATGCAAAATCACATATCAAATTCAATACCATGGAATACAATATAAAATTATTGGCTTTTCCTAACCTTAGTCTCTAGTCCTCAGAGTTTTATAACCTTTTTGCAGAGTTCTAAATTTTCATAACTTCTCAATTCCCTGACTTGGTTGATGGTTCACTTTGTTGAGTTGCAAGTCTTTCCTAGTCATCTTTCTACTCGGTGGGTCAGAGGTTTCGAAAACTTCAAAACTTTAGAGTTTGGTTCTAACTTCTAAGGTTCACTTTGTTGAAGCAAGAATGGAAAAGAGATAAAGAAAACTTATTATTATAACTAATAACACTATGAAGAAATGATCACTCACCTTTTAAGTCTACGTTTTCGGCTTTCGTTGGCTTCCTAATGGAGAAGTAGAACCTCAGAACCGAACAAAATGTGTAAGAATAAATGACACTTTCGATTGTTTTTATATCAATCCATGATTCCATATTTGGCGAATTCCACAAGATTTTTAAATGGTTAATTAAAAATTTGGCGAATCCTGCTTGTTTATACAACGATACGTTGTAATTTTCAGGGTGAAATGTGTCCTCCAATGTAATTATTTTTTAATGTTATTGGCGAAATAGGTCCTCATGAGAAACTATTTATAAATTTTAATTGGTGAAATGGGTCTTCACAAGCAACTATTTGTAAATTTTAATTGGCAAAATGGGTCCTGATACAATGTTGTTTTAATAGTATTGGCAAATATGTAGGTGTTTTATTAAATGCTTTCGGGATTCCAGGCGAAAATATTAGTCGGTCCAATTGGAACGCGTAGTTTGACAATGGCAAATTTTTTTCTTAAATATGCCTCATAAAAAAAACTCATTGGCGAATGGACATGCATTGGACCTATAGTTCGTAAAATCTGGGTAATTTGGACACTCTGTTGGGTGCGAGAAATTCGCCAATTTTGACTTGGCTGATTCCTAGAATTCGCCAATTAGCGAAGATTCGCCACTAAAGTTTTCTCTGGACTAAGCATTCATCACATCATTATTGGCATCGATATCTTTCACAAAAGAGATATTATGGTTTGGCATGCTAGGGTTGGTAAAGATTTGCAAATTTTGGTTGGGTGGGGCAATAGACTTATTTCCTTGATCATTAACACCACCAATTTAGATGTGATTAGAAAAATTGAGGTCTTGTACAATATGTTTAAGATGCTTACATTGTTCTATGTCATGTCCATTTTATTGATGATAATGGAAAAAGGCATTTGAGTTAAAGTTTGGAGGTAAGGGCTTAATGGTATCAATGGCTCTAACAGGAGGTAAGGTAACTAAGTTATTACTTATAAGTTGCAACATTATGGAGTGAAGGGTGTCGGTTAAAGGGGTAAATTGTCTACTCCTTTCCCTAAATGGATATGGATTTTTCATTTTTATGGTAGCCACTTGGGAGTTAACATGTTGACTTGTTTGAGGTGTATTTATTTGTAAAAAGCCCCTATTTTGTTTCTTGAAAGGTTGGAAATTGTTATGGGGCATGACTTCAAATTTCTTTGGATGGTTAGAAGGAGTTTTTGCTTCACGGTAACTAACCAGATTTTGATAGTCATGAAGGGTCGTGCACAAGTAGGCTTGTGCCCCAAGCAACTTAGCAATGTTCCCCTTATTGGTGCCCAAAGTTTTAGGCCTCAAAATTTGTAAAATTGGTTTGTGTTCTTGCCTTTTTTGTTCCCTTTCCCTATTTTTCCCATCAATTATAATTGATCTAAGAGATCTTAATTTGGCATGTTGGAATGTTCTTATTTTTGTAAGATTACCCATAGGGTGTTAGGCTTTCTAGTTTGTAAGAGTTTTCCTTTGTATTTTTGTGACTAAAAATCTTGTCCTGTTGTGCTTTGGCCCTTTGCATTGGTTGTTTTTTTTCTTCTATTTTGGATTTCACTATTTTTTTTATTTTATCTCATTCAAGTGTATGGATTAGTCCCCATGAATATAGTCATCCAAGAGGCCCCTTTCTTTCATTAATCGATGTTCACCCTAACTTGTATTCCTTGTGTTATTTGGTTATGGTCATGTTGCAATTTTAAATCCCTGTTGGTGCTCCATGTGTCATCTTCTTATTGCATCACAAGGGCTTCACATTATTATTTTCATTCAAAGTTTGTGCTAAAACTGCAAGCTAGTGATACTGTGCCATGTGTCTTTGAGTGTGGAGTCATACCTACTAGTTTGTTCAGTGTTATGATGTCCTCAAACTAATTTGATGGATTATGATTGGTCCACTAATAGTGT
The DNA here is from genome assembly GCA_007258455.2 of Sequoia sempervirens. Taxonomy (NCBI): domain Eukaryota; kingdom Viridiplantae; phylum Streptophyta; class Pinopsida; order Cupressales; family Cupressaceae; genus Sequoia; species Sequoia sempervirens. The sequence continues at coordinate 323,590,058 of VDFB02105785.1, forward strand.
ACTCTTTGATGAGACCAAAAATGTCTCATCTAAATTCACAAAATAACCTTTGTTCTCTCATAAAAATTAGTGTCAAAGAGTGGATTTAGATGTAATTTTAAGAACTAATGGATTATTTAAAATAAAATATAGAATACATGTTGGTTTATTTCTCATAATTCTATTGCAATTCAATTTTTCACATTTTCTAATAATTTTTGAATAATAATATACAAAATACAATAATTCTGGTCGAAGTATTTTGAATTATTGTAAAATCATTTCTAGAGCCAAATTTGAAATTTTTTAACTTCATTTTGACCAACTCTAGAATATTTTAGCTTATTTTAATCAACTCTAGAACATTTCAAACTACCCTAGAGTGTTTCTAATTCATGATTTGGTCAAATCCATATTTAGCAATCTCTCACACATTTCTTCTAAAATATGAAGATAAATTGATAACGTATCTAAAACAAATAAAAAATAGTAAAAAGATATCCAACCTTTTATTTTCAAAGATTGTGGATGAGTTGTCATTTTGTAAGGAGGGAATAAAGGAAGTTGTTCCTTTATCAAAAGAATGTGAAAGACAAGTGTAAACTTATTTTAGATGGATGCTCTCCACTAATTTGATGAGTTGGTTAAAGGTATGCAACATATAAATAAACCTCCCAACTCTTAAAAAAAAATAGAAAAAATAGGAAGTTTTATATTAGAATAGCTACAATTGCTCTACATGAAAAGATGTAATATTTTATTTTAGTAATGAAAGAATATAGCATTGAGTACGAAATTGGGCGATTGATCTTGGTCCATTTCTAAGGGAGGAGAAGGCCACTCATCCATAGGAAGAGGACAATATTTATGTATTTAATTTATTTTAGTTTTGTGTATAATTTTAGTTTCAATATTTTTTATTATTTGAATGTATTGAATTAGATTTATAGTGTAATAGACGATTAGTTTTATTTTTTATATTTTTAATTTATGGAAAGTGTGTTTTAATTTTATAATTTTAATTTATGTAAATGTGTTTGAATTCTATATGTGTGACTTTTTTCCAACAAGTATGCAAATGAAATTTATCCATTAGAAAGAATTGTTTGCCAAAAATTGTGTAGGTTCATAATATATACAACCTTTGGACATGACCCTAGATTGATATAAACTAAATGAAGATGATTACAATGACCCTCTTCACTCTTCACAAAGTAAGTACAAAAGCCTTATCAACTTGGGATACTTAGCAACATATTATTGTATCGTGTAGCCCCTTCATATCACGATTTTGATTCTGGACCCCACTTTGAATTGTGTGATGCACAATGGGTTCTACTTATTTTAAGGAAAGGTTGAGGTGGTTTCTAGTTGGTGACATTCTATTACATCATATAGTTCCTTCACATCACGGTTTTGAGTGAGGGCCACACCTTCACTTGCATAATGCATGATGGCTTTATTTTTTTGGGAGGTGGTGCTAATTTGGTTTCCAACTTGGGAAATATTATTTTTGGTAGTAGAAAAATGAAAAAAAATTGAATCAAAGTTTTAGATGTGGGCCCCACTTTCACTTTTGTGATGTACAATGAGAATAAAAGGTGAAGTGCAATCATGTATACTAGCTTTCATGGGTCAGAAAAATATTTTAATATTATTGGGGCATATGTTAGTCACCCCAACACATGCAATGCTCCTATTGGTTGATGTGTACATGTATCTCCCATGGCACCAAGTATAAGGACAAGAACATAAATTTTATGCTTAGAAGGTTGTTTCCATTACCATGGCTAGACAAGCTCATCCAACTTCCTCAAAAATAACTAGTTTGTCATCAATAAGGAGGATGATTTGTAGATTAGAGAAGTGTCTCCCTTCATGCCCTACAATTACTACCAAACATCTTGGGCTAGGATTACAAGCATGATTCAAGGAGAAGAAATTCTTAGGAGGTATGGGTGTCCTCTACAACGTACCATTCGAAAAAAATTGAGTTCAATACAAATTTACATGTCCTCCTTTGGGGTATTATGAAATAAATAAAAAATAAAAAAGGAAAGGAAAGGGGTAACATAGCAGAGGATGAAATTTTCTTGCAGAACCTTATAATTTTGGTTTTTAGCTATGGGTAAAGAATTCTAATATTGTAATGATATGGTTTTATCTTATAGTTGTAATAATAATTATAGCATTTGAAGAGTAAATTATTAAAGGCATACTCAACCTTGATTGAGTGTCTCCTTATGTATGGTGTACATTTTTACATGTGTTATTGATTAGTTGGCCAACCAGACACTGTAAAATCTTGGAAAATATTTTGGAAGGTATCTTTTTAAAAAAATAGAGGAAGTATGCTCACAGATTACTAAAAAGACTCATCGAGTATTATACAAATATCTATTATCTTTCTAAATGTATATGGAGAACCTATTTTACTTGTACATTTTGGAAGATAATATTTTATGATATCTTCATTAAGATATCACCATTGGTTTCAATTATTACATATTTGGTAGGAATTTTATGACTCTATTTCCCAACTATAAATAGGCATAGTCTGCAATAGCTCCATCTCTCCATCATCCCAACACACTCATAACAAATCAATTTAACTATCTTTTCAATTTTATTTGATATAGTGTGTTCTCACTGTCATTTCTAAGTGTGTGTAACAACATAAAATGGTTATCATAAAATACATGTGTGTGGAAGATTATTTTCTTTAATAAGGTTTTTGACCCTAAATATTACAAACCAACATATAGGAATGAAGTGACAACCAAAATAAGGGTGCACTATAGGATATGGGTTGTGTCAATATAAGTATTTAGTTTCTATGGTGATATCTTTTGCAACACCTTAAGGAATCCCCCTTGTTTTAGCAAAGTTGGAAGTGAAGGATATTCTAACTACCTCAATATTTGGTCCTCAATTTCCCAAGGCTAATCATAAGTGTGTGTTGTCTTCTCCAAAATTTTCACCCCTCTCATTTGAAAGGAGATTCATCTTTAGATATTTGGAATTACAACTCAATTCATCACCAAATTGGTGTCATTATTGGGGAATAAAACTATTTAGTCATTATTGATGAACTATGAACCCAATGCATATTATGGAAACCTCTACAACTTAGAATAGTGTTTTCAACTATACATTTTTTTTGGGTGAGTTTTCTTAACCAATAACCTAGACCAATAGAATAGCACCAAGGATTCATTAGGTCGAAATAAAATTAAAGGCTTTTCTAGTGAGTTTAACTCAATAGTAGTTTACTGCCTTAGAGATTAGGTGTGCTTCAAGGAATTTCTCTTCTGAAAGAGGTGGTGAATTTCCTATCCAAAAGTATAACTTTATTAATGATTTATCTTGTTAATACCTACATTATTTATTTATGAAGGTAGACATGTTTTTCTTCCTATCTTTTAAAGAATATCATTTTATAGTTCCTCAATTTTCTAATCTATATGGTGATGGGTGATCATTCATGGTTGATTGGTATGGATAAAATTCTCATTTGGGTGTTCCTTGACATGCTTCATATGTTTCTACCCATAGGAACTACATTGAATTAGATTCCTATGACTATTTAGTGATGTTTCCTTGTCCTATTCAAATAGGCTTGCATCTTATGAAAACCCATGTTAGGATTCACATGCATCCTATTAGAAAATAAACAAAAAAATAATGATCTTGTTTGGCTTGAAAAGGACTATAAAGAATGAATCAATCTATTGAAATAAGTTTATATTTCTATTATTATAAATTAAGGCTATTACATCCCATACTATTCACCTAGACACCTTTTACAAATACTTAGACCTCTCTTGGGTTGATTATGAAATGAAAACCATGACTTTAAATTCTTCGACTAAATGCCTAGATATCATGGGTATGATACTCATGAAGGGGATGCACATGTTGAAGCATTTTTCAAAATTCATGGAAAAAAATTAGTTTGAAGATGAGAACATGTGGATGAGATGTTTTGTTAGGTCTTTATGTGGAAAGGTACATAGGCGATATGAAATTTTTCCTAAGCCCTCATTTTCTTTGTAGAATGACCTTGTGGTTGCCTTTGAAGATGAATTTTCACTTAATGTTGAATTTGTTGTTCTTTTCCAAGAAATAACAAATATCAAAAGGCGAGATGGACAGTCAAGTATGGACTTCAATTGCAATTTTATAATTTCCCTTTCTAAAACTCCAATTGCTTTTAGACCTGACTCACCTACTTGCATTAACATGTTCTTTGAATCTTATGAACTTGGTTTGAGTTCAATAAAAGGAATATTTTAAATTGGCATATATGAAACAAGATTACTTATGCATTGATTCTATTGAAAGAGTGAGGAATTATTACATTGTAAATATTTTATCCTCAATTGCAAGTGTCACTATTAATGAATAGGTTGATATGAGTAACAATCAAGTGGATGCAACACATAAGGTGATTAAACAGTCATATGATGATTTTGTATGTACATGGGTAGAAGATGGTGTTGGTGTATCACACAACAATGTTGATGACGAAGAGTGTATATGTACCTACCTTCAACTGGATAGGTCATCCATCGATGAATGTAATGATGAAATACATGATGACTTTTAGTTTGAGAACGGCGTAGATGACTTTATAATTTATGGTAGAAAGATGGAAAAAGAGGAAAAGATGTTAATAGGTGAGTAGCAAAATGGATTAACTTTTGAAGAGTTGATTATACAGAGAGTACACATGCTTGTTATATAAAGAATGAACAAGAAAATAGTTTCTTGTTTGATGTATTTCCCTCTTTTGTTCTTGATTTTGATAGTGAAGTTACTAATTTTTGTTTACCTTGGAAATATTTAAATGTGGCTACATTTGATGATAAAATAGTTGATTGATACAACCATTAATTTTTTAATTTGAATACATTACCCTTCATGAGTGTGAAGATGGTGATCATGTGGATACATTTGAAAACCTATTTCTATGGTGTAAAATCAAATATGTGACACACATTCATCATACAAAATGTGCTTCAAATGGGTCTTAATAAAATTTTAGTATAGTGATTAAGGAAGAAGAAAATGTGTGTTATAGGTCTAATTTTAGCAGTATGTATGACACAATAGTTGTCAAAGTGAACATGAAACAGAGAGAAAATCTAAAGAATGTGTTTTTTCATATGAGGTATCTCATGGTGTTGACTCTTATTTTTATGATAATGATGAATATGTGGATCAAGTGTTTGATCCACACATGGAATGCATCATGTATGACAATGATGTATCCTGGCTACCTATTATCCCAAAGCTTGATAATGTTGATTATGAAGTCTTATTTTGTGATGAAGGTGTGGCTTCTACTATTGTATCTATGATAGTTATGTGTCTAAATTAGAATTTTTTTGTGGATCCAACACATAAGTGATGATTAGGTTGAGAAGCAACATTTATGCCAAGTTGATTATTACGTTGTTGCTCAACTTGATGGTGTGTTAGAGCTTTAAAAAAAATATTTTGGTTTGGAAGGAGGAGAATCTTCTTTGTGTAGATCAACAATCTAGTCAGGCACACTTATTTTCCATGTGAATTGGAGGTGTATTATTTTTTTCCTCAAATCAAGTAAGAAGGTTAGTAGGTATGATAATAATGCACTCATGTGTGTAGAATTTTTTTTTTCCAAGAGTTATATTTATTTTGATGTTGACCTAGTTTTTCAAGTTCCACCCCTACTATTGTGTGCATGCATAATGCATTATGGAATAGATCTAACACCTATTATTTATGGTTTCCATGTAGTATAAAGGTTTATGGTGAAGTATCCTTTCACTTTTTAAGCAATGTTTACAAGTTTATGCACGCAAATAGAAGGAAAATAATTTCTTATAGTTGGTGAATAGCAATATAATTTAAGGGAGATCAACTCCTTTAATAAGCATGTATTTGACAAAGGCAAGTGATTGTGGTAGTTTTTCCATGGGTCTTCATGCATGGTATGACTTGCAATCATGCTAGTAATTTTCACTTGAAAATACATCTTTAATTTCCTTGTGCTTCCATGTCATTGGCTACAAGTTGTTTTTCCTTCTATATATTTTGTTCTTATTTTCTATTGTGTTCTATACCATATATATCATTATGTTTGTGTGGTCATGACTCATGGTTTTCATGATGATATGTATTTGCTCCAATCATTCCCTTTTTTGGTATGCTCCCAAAGATAGCTAGATTCTTGTTGTGCCTACAAGAGGCACACTTCCCCAAGTAGAGCCAATGTTGGTGCCTAGATTTTTAGCTCAAAATTTACAAAATTAGTCCATGTCCTTAATTTTTTATTCTTGTCTGAGTTTTTTCCTATCAATTACACCTTGTATGAGATTTTTTTAATGGATCTATTGGAGTGTTCCAAATATTTAAGGTTGATCCTTAGAATTTTATTCTTACTAGTTCATAAGGTTTTTCAGGTTTATATTTTGTGACTAAACCCCTTGTCCTTTTGTTCTTTAACACTTTACATTACTTACTTTTGTATTCTTCTATTCTAACATTGATTGGATTTTTAAGTTTATTTCACTTAAATTATATAACTTATTCCCAATGAATATCATCATCCTACCATCTCCTTGATTTCATTGACCAGCGTTCACCTATGTTATTTTATGCCTTGTGTTATCCAATAGTGGTCACCTGGAAAATTTAAGTCCCTATTGGAACTCCATGTGTAATCTTCCTATTGCATCATGTGGGGCCTTCACATCATGATTTTAGTTTGATGTTTTGTGCTAAACTACAAGATAGAAATATTTTTCCATGTGTCCCCGAGTGCAAGGTCATATTTCCAGTTCACTCAATGTTATGTTGTCCCCATATTGATTTTATGGCTTATGATTGATTTATTTATACCTATGTGTACTCTTCACATAGTAAGTACAAAATTCTTGTTAGCTTGGGATAATTGGTTTCATTCTATTGCATTGTACAACCCCTTCACTTCGTGGTTTTGAATGTGGAACCCACTTTCAAATGTGCGATTTGTGATGGATTTTCCTTCTCTCAAGGAAAGAATGAGGTGGTTTCTAATTGACAATATTCTATTGCATCAAAAAATTCCTTCACATCACAGTTTTGAGTGAGGGCCCCACCTTCACTCTTGTTATGCATGAAGGCTTTGTCTTTCTGGGAGGTGATGTTGATTTGGTTTCCATATTTGGAAATTTTCTTTGCAATGGAAAAAATTATTGCATCATAATTTCACTTTCGTGATGTGTCATGAGAATGAAAAGTGAAGTGCTACTATGTTTATTGGCTTAGTTGTTGTGGCCCATGGATAAAAATTGATATTATCAAGCCACATATTAGTCACCCTAATACATACAATGCTCTTATTGGTCAATGTGTACATGTCTCTCCCATGGCACTAGGCATAAAGACAAGAACATAAATTTGATGCTTGGAATTTTGTTTCCAATGGCATGGCTAGACAAGCTCATCCAACTACCCCAAACAATAACCAGTTCACCATTAATGAGGAGAAAGATATCTAAAAATGAGGATGACGATTTACAAATCAAACAAGTGTCTTCCTCCATGCACTGCAACTACTACCAGATGTCTTGGGTCGCACTTACAAGTGTGGTTCAAGGAGAAGAAATTCCCAAGAGGTATGGGTGTCCTCTACAATGTAACAATCAAAATATTTTTTAGTTCAATGTGAATTTTCATGTCCTCCTCTAGGGTATTGAGGAACCCAAAATAATTAGTTTAAAAGGAAGGGGGAAGAGGAAAAGAAGGCAACATATCAAAGAATGAAATTCACTTAGCCAAACCCTCCAATTTTAATTTCTATCTTTTGGTAAATCATTATGATATTGTAACAATTTTGGTTTATCTCAATTTTTTAACAATTTTACCTTTGAAGAGTGAGTGATTAAATGTAGAATCAATCATGATTGAGCCTCCCAATGTATGGTGTGGATTTCTAGATGTATTCATGATTAGTTGGCTAGCAAGATAACCATAAAATTATTGCAAATATTTTGCAAGGCATTTTTCAAGACATTAAATTAAATGTATGAGTGTGTTTGAGGATTGCTAAAAGGACTCATTTAATATTCTAAAAATATCTATTATCTTTTTGAATGTATGTGTAAAACCGAGTTTGGATATACATTTTGGAAGACAGACTTTTTTTGATATCTTCATTAAGGTATCACCATTGGTTTCAACTATTACATATTTTGTATGAATTTAGTGACTCTATTTCGCAATTGGATATAGCCACTAGTATGCTATTGGATCCACCTCCCCCATCATCCCAACACACTCATAACAAATTGATTTAACTATCTTATCAATTTTATAGTGTGTTCCCACTATCATGTCTAAGTATGTATAATAGCATAAGAGGTTATCATAAAGCATATTCATAAACATTCATGTGGTATATTATCTACTTTAATAAGGTGCTTAGCCTTGAATATTATAAACTAACATAAAAGCATGAAGTGACAACTACAATAGGGGTGCACTATGTAGTAGGTATATTTTTTGTCAAGGTAAGTGTTTAGTTTATGTGGTGATATCTTTTTCAATGCCTTAGGGAATCCCCCATTGGTTTAGTAGAGCTAGAAGTAAAGGAAGTCCTACCCACCTTAACAATCAATCCTCAATTTCCCAAGCCTAATCATAAGTGTGTGGTATTTTCTCCAAATTTGAAACCCCTAGCATTTGGGAGGAGATTTAGCTTTAGGGATTTGGGGTTTACAACTCAAGTCACCAACACATAAAATTACCTATAAAAAAACCAATTGAGAGTGGACATTGTAGATGATTGCAACATGGTTGTGTATTTCCTAGGTATGAATGATGACAGATCTGTCTAGCTAGAGAAAATAATTGCAACTTATAAGTTGTTTAGCACCCAGATAGGAGATGTTTTATGGCTTCATTTTTCTAGATAGATAGAGGAGAAAATACAATCTCAATAGAGGAGAAAATATAATCTCAACTCTAAAATTTTAGTGTTACCAAGATATTTAGCTAACCACCTCTCCTAATCCATAGGATATTCCACTAGTGTTATGTCTTATATCCCAACCTTAAAACTAAACTCAATCATTACCAAAAGGGATATAGCCCAATCACCATATGAATACCCTACCTATATAGGATTTCTAATTACTATGGATATACAAAGCAATTCATGTCACCCACTATCAACCAAATCAACAACAAAAAAATCTTAGACATTCCAAGTATTGCATAACTAATCTTAGGATAGGTTGCAAAGGTGGTTGATTATTTAGCAAAGACAACAAAATAATCAAGGTACATATCTATTCTAGGAAGGTTTTCAAGCTCCCAATGAATGTCACCAACTAATTCTTTACTCTTGAATATATGCGCTAGATGTATGTGTGATGCAAAATATGGTAGCAATGGAGGCTAGGCCACTTTCTATTACCTTCTGTACCCTTGTTTATACCTTGTGGTGATCAAAAATAAAGTTTTCAAGGTCCTAGAATCAAAACTAAAACAACCACAACTAGACCTAGTCAAACACCAATGGAAATATGATCCCAAAAGAACCTTTTTCAATTAGCTAAAAAAGATAAATAGTAGCAAGCTTAAAAAAAATCCTAGTTACACCTAGATCTAGAATCCAAAAAATTCCCACCAAAGAGTAGGAGAAATATATCGCCAATTGGTTGGTTGTTTTACATGTGCCTATGAGATCTTGTATAAGCATAAAGAATTAGTTGGTGATATTCCTTGGGAGCTTGAAAACTTTCCTATAATAGCTATGCACCTTGATTATTGTGTTGTCTTGGCTAAAGAATCAATCTCCCCTGTAACCTATCCTAAGATTAGTTATACAAGACTTGGAATGGCTGAGAAATTACTATAAAATCACTGTAATGAGGATGGGATGGAGAAAACATACGATGAATTCCTAGTGGAAATGTAGGAAAGAGATCAAGCATATGCCAAAAAAGCTAAGGGAATTTACCTGACAGAAAGTTTTGATGATTAATATGAGAAAGTGTACATTATCCTTGCATCATCCTTTACCCTATAAGATCTCAAAGCTAAGATGGCAATAACAATCACATTATCTAGTGAAGAAGTGGAATCAAGACCACAATCTTGAGAGAAGGATCAACTATTGAGTAATTTTTGTCATATAATAATCAAAACTTCAAGCAATGCAACCTCATTACCACAACCTACCTATACAAGACAAAAATGATGAAAAGTTTTGATCCTTATCAAAGAGTCTCCCAAGCTCAACCTACAACACAACCAATAGGAGAGCTAACAAAGGCAATGGTTAGGTAGGAATTCACCAACTAGGCAATGAGAATATCACTTAGATCAACTAAGGGACAAGTTAACATCACCTCCACATCATCCCAACTATCACCCACTACACAAAATATTCCAGTCATCTATAGGTGGAGATATGATGCAAATCAAGGAGGTCAAATCCTTCATTTAATTACAATCTTTCCAAACTCAAACAATTCTTGCTTATTCTTCCATCTTTGACTCATCATTCCCTTCACAAAGCACTTGACTCAAAACACCCAAAACTGTAATTAGGGTACAAAACCTCTTACTAAATCCTCAAACCACCTTAAACATCATAAAAATGATTGACTCAAACCAAGGAGGGTCCTCAATAACTCTGATCTTTCATTCCCTAGAAATTCACTCACAATAGGTTCATTGACTAGTAGTATTCCACAAGACAAAAAGCGGGCATAATTTTTCAACCAAATTGAATCTCCAAAAACTAAAAGTAGTTTCAAGGACCTATTAAGGCTCCTTAAAACATATTAGGAAATCAAGTAGGCTTGTTTTGAAAAGTATCCACTTAAATCTGACTGTCCTGTAGCAACAAGCTCCAAATAGCCCTCTTTTCCAAAGCATGTATCAACTAATTCACTTCCCAACCCAAAATATCTATGGGAAGACCTTTACCAGGCTATAAAACTTCAGAATCAACAATCTTTTGGTCACTTAAACCCTTCCTAATGCAACAAAGCACAAACCCTTGTTCTAGGCTTAATTATGCTCAAACAATGAGGGTTTATTGAAAATATACCTTCCAACCCTTATTCCACTCCACCAATGCCTCAAACACCTTACAATGAGTATGCACAAACTCATTACATCATTTAAAATGGGATTCTACCAGTCCTACCAAAACCTACTTCAAAGCATCAAATTTCACCAAAAATCATGAAGAATTTGAACTAGGGCATCACTCCAAATTTAGCAACTCGCCTTCCCTGCTCTTGAAACCTCTTAAAACCAACAATCTACACCTAATCATGCCATTCCACCAGGTTTTCACAAGTTCCATCATTGGAATGGCCTTAGTTTTCCATTTTCTTACACCAAACCCCCAAAACAAGGTTTATAGACCCGTACTCAAAAAAAGATTTATAAAATACTTCAAATGAAATGAAAACCCACAAAATCATAACCAAATTGCAATCACTTCATGCCTCCATCCAATCCAATAGTTTTTAGATCAATTTACTACTATACGGACTAGTACTAAAGGCTGCAACAACATTTTACCAGAAAACTATAGAAATATAGAGTTTTTTTGGTATTATTCCAACTTCAATACAAACTCTAACTTCCATTTGAGCCTCTTCCATGCATATTTCAACAACATGCATCAAGAACTAAATAAAAAAACTGACCAAACTAACATTTAAACTTCCTAACCATTGGTATTCCAACTTTATGCATTTTTTTGCAACTTTTCATGGCAACATTACAAAATATGACATTATGAACCCAAATGACTCCAATTGACTCACACAAGGTCTATTAGACCTTCTAACATGATTAAAACACCAGACTAAAACCAAAATGCCAAATTTTCCTCATGGAGGCATATAATCCATCAGGTGCTCCTGCACCAAGATGATCATCCTAAGGAAGATTAAAAAAAATGTAAAAGATTAGTGATACTCCAAAAAAATGGGTAAAGGAAAAATTAAAGAAATTGTAATACCAAAGCACCCAAATATAGGACACAAGATTTATGCATTTGTGGCCCCTACTAGAAGTATTTCTCTCCTCTCCTTCTTATTCTATAGTCCGATCTCTTCCCATGTCCCCACAAATGTTTATTCCCTCTTCCCTATCTCTAGTCTTGTTCTTATGTTTGCCTCTCCAAACATGTCAATCCCATGTCAACCTCCATTCTCCTTGCCATTAGTTTTTATCATTGGAACTTCATAAGTTTCCCCATAGAAAGAATGTATTCCACCACTACCCTAGTTACAATACCTATCACAAGTTTTTCATCTGCAATTTCTCCCTCTAGTTAGGCGATATTAAGCAACCATGCCCCAATTTCTACCAACTAAAGGTTATTGTCTGCTCACTTTCCAAGTGACCCTTCATTCCTCCATTTCTCTTTGGATTCCCAACAACCCCTACCATCTTCCAAAAGATCCATGTAGCTCCTAAATACCCAAGTTGTTACCCCTTTGTTGCACAACAAAAGATCCCCTCACTTCCTATTTTTTCTTCTGGGGCAACTTAATTTCACCATGGAATGACTAGTTAGGGATCCCAACTTGTATCAATAACAGACACGTCAGATATAAGCAATCACTTATCATAAGGAAACCAAAATAAAAATGAAGCAAGATGCTACACCTACAATAAGGAGATTGAGGACAATGTATGACCCTATACATGATTCCATGAATTTTAAACACTTCACTCAATTGGTTGGCAAGCCCGAGGAGCAGAAGCAACCCACTTATTATCAAATGGAAGCAATCAATGTAAAAATAAAAGACACAAGGGTCGAGGATAGAGTAGAGTTTATATAGGAAGGTGCTAAGGTGACCAACTCTTCATTGAACTCCATGGAGAAGAAGCTTCAAAATGAAAATATGGAACTAGAAGCAATGTTACAAAAATCAAAGCTTAGGACAAATAATCAAAGCCTCTAAGCTAAATATTAGGGCCCTATAATATCAAGTGACTATAGTGGTAGAAAAAATCGCTGAGGCTAAGAACATGTAAGGCACGAGGGGATGTTGTGTACCAAGGATTACCCTCATCGCTTGATGACAATGAGAACATTCTCTAACAAGAACAATTTGAGTATGAAATTAGAAAAAGAGTTTAAATGAGTCAAAATTGGATGGGTTAGCCTCGTCTTCTACTATTGATGAAATGTTAGCAATGATTAAGTCGTCGACTGAATTGAGAGCACTAGTACAATTAGTGATGAAAACACAAGATATGTCTTATGAAGAAACCTTAAAGCTTGAATGACAATATAAACTCCTATAGAAGATTAACTTGCCAAAGGACCGAGAATGGGAAGAGCTCAAGGCTTCCCTCAAAAATATATAGGCAAATATCTTTAGTCTCACTAATTTTAAAATTATTGTTTTGAATAGGTTGACTTTATGGCCAACATATTCTTCCTATTCTTTTGGGTTCATATTCTTCCTCAATGAAAGAACCCCTTCAATTCACCAAACAATTAGTGGATTATTCACAAAAAGTGGAAGAATTTTTCTCTTATGGTTTGAGTGTGATTGTGATATTTCACAACCTCAACATATCGAGTTCCCAATTTGTAATTTTAGGTATTGTAATAATGAAGGATATTTTGTAAAGTTACTAATTGCAAACAAGCATGTATCATTTGTTTGTGACACGATGAGGATGATCCAATGGTGCATAAATATTTTTGATGGTGTCAAAAATTTCATAAAAGGATTTGATATCGGTCCACATCATCTTGTTGACTCCTCTTTATTTGTGCCAATAAGGTTTGAGTATGTTATGTGTGATTCCCACCTCTATCTTATTATTTTGTGTTGGCCAATGGAAGCATAATCAAATTCCACATGGCGCACTTCCTAATAATTTCAAGAAATTTAAAGATAATCTTCCTAGAAACATACACAATCCATCTAATCCACCAACATAATTTACAACTTTACATTAAATGACTTGCACAATGCACAACCTTTCCACTATAGTTCAATGTTGCAACAGGCTCCAATGGCCTAACTTTGATATTTGTGGCTCCTTATGATCTCTCCATGAATTCCATTACATGGAGCCATCCTAGGCCAAGAATGGTCTTATAAAATTTAAATTGACCTCACAAGTACACCTAACATTCATTCTCAATGGCTACTTTGTCTTCAATGATGGAAAGAGAAGAAATTTTGCGTACCTAATGAGAACAAGTGCAATATATTACAGTGTTACCCATTAAGTTCAATACCTTCTACCATTTTGCAAATCTCTTCCAACAAGAGGAGTTTTGGTGCCCAATTCACAAAGAAAACAGATTTCCTTCCACCAAGCTTAATTTCAAATTCAGATGTTTTGGGGGGATATTTAAATGTACCTGAGTGGTCTTAGTATAAATATGGCATGTGCACCCCTTTACAAGTAGAATTAGTTCTATATGGATGAGTTATTAAGCCTTATATGCTAAACTCCTCACCCTCCAATATCTAAACAAGGGAACCTCTCTATATGTGTCCAATCATAAGCTAAGTTGCACCATACGTAATTATTCAAACACTATCAAAAACACAATATATAAGATTTTTACTCTCAAAATTCTTACTCTTAAATTGTGTATGAGCTTATTTAATATGTGTTGTTTACTATTATATTGTGAGTTGCAAAGCCATCTCTTGCATACTCGAGGAATTTTATTTTGGCTTATGATCTTTGTTTACTTTCAACACTTCTCCCCTTTTCACCCCACACATATTAGCTAGCAGTTAAAATAGATAAGGAGGTATCGTTTTAATCCCAAAGATTGACTCATTTGTCACATCGCACATCAACTAGTCTTTCTATTATTGTGGTTTTGTGTAGACATTTGTGCATTTCTCCTAAAAACCATCAAACATTGTCTCTTCATTCAAATGGATTTCCTTTCTCACTATTTTAGATTAAAACCATAAAACATTGTCTTCTTATTCAAATAATTATAATATATAATGAACTGCTTAGTTGGTCTACTACATGCCATTATATAGAGATAACTCTCTCAAACCACTCACTAAACTTTTCGAAGTACCAAACACCTATATTCCTGATTTAACAATTTTTTAAGCCACCACACATGAGTACTGCATACTCCACTTGGGTTGACCAAGCGAACAGCCACAACAAATGTCTTCTATGTACATCATGAAGTGCAACCAATAGAAACATCACAAATAAATTGTACAATATTCTATAGTATCGAGATTAAATAATCAACATGCCTATGTAGGGCACAATAACCAACCTAAGAATCAATAAATAATTAAAGGACAAAGAATAAAGAACATTGGAGTATGATCTTTCATCAATAGTTGCTTCATTCACCATAGGTAGTTTCCAACCTTTCCCATTCTACCTTGGATGGAATTATTGTTACCACAATCTTATTCACATTTGCCAATATAGCTATACATCTTTCATCCCCCAATGACCTCATATTCTTTAGGAATGTCTTTGCCTTAGTGTATGACTGGGTGACTCCCTCAAAAGCACTATAAATATGTTCAATTATTGGGAGGTAAATCTCCATGATTGGCTTGCTAAAGATATTAATGTTCTCATCTTACCTATCCAATTATATGGATTCTAGACAATTTTGTCTTCCTTTGTGGGGTTTGACATCTTCAATTTCATTGTGTATTTCAAGATGATGGGTTTGTCTCTTGTGGCACCTCCCACATGCTTGATATGGGAATGGGCTCTTTCAATCAACCTGTATGTCTCACTAAGTTTCTTAACCTTTACCTTCTCCTTAGGTGCCACATTATTCATCCATTTTACCTTATTTGCTACCTTGGTGACTATTCCAATCCTTGGTAGCCATGCGTCCTTGATTGTGGCAATGGTTTGTTAGGTATTTCTCTACTAAATTCACTCTCTTGGAATTAACAAAGGAACCCCATATGACCTTGGCAACATTGACTAAACTACTTAACCTCAAAATGAACAAAATCTTAAGGGTCTTCTTAACCTAAGTCTTAATTGACAATTTTTGTCCTTGGAGCAAACTAACCTACTCAAATGCTTGGTTTTTCTTCTTTCTCAAATTTTCAACCAATGCTTACAACTCCTTAACTTGTGTCTACAAATTCTCAACTAATTCATCTTTTGAAGTGATTACAGTAGTTATAATTTTTCTTGGTGGTGTAGCTTGTGGGAAGCTTTCTCTTAAAGTTGATGGAGATGGAAACAATGTAGCTGAGGTTTAGTTAGTGTAGCAAACATTTTTTTTATAGATGCCCTCAAATTAAAATTATCTTGTCTACAACAAAAACTATCACCTTGCAATCTCTTACATCCTGTAAATGCTTCTTGATATTTTGATAGTTAAACTAGCTACATCCACCATAGCTTTTGAGGAATCAAAAACTAGTACTTGACCCACCCTTTGCAAAATGAATTGCCCCTTAACATCTTGTGGAGCACAATCGACAACATGTTTATTATGAGTGGAAGCCATTGCCAACAATGCTAGGGCTTTTGTTCTACATTGAAATTTGTGCCAAAGAAATGCATTTTAGTATCCCTTGGGTTGCTAAAAAGTTCATTTGAACCTCCCTAATGCGTTATGCTATCAATGGCCATTGCCTTAGCAATTTACTAGGCTAGGAGAATTTATCATATCCACTCATCCTCACATGTTCCCTTCCTTCTTCTAGAGTTAAATCATCAATGTTAAATTAAAGCACTTGGGGATTCAAGTGGCTTTTAGTAGTGTCTTTATGCTCACAAACACAATCCATCCTAAAGAAGCCCTAGCTTCAATGTGTCTTGTGTTGCTTGTACTTAAATGCCAATGTAAAGTGCTTTAATCTTTTGTCTTGAATTGCCCTCCATGAATTGCCTATGTGCTTTCAATCTCACATCATCTAAGATGTGATCATCGACAAGACAATAAATCTAATTCTTTCTTGGGCAATTGGATTTCTTCCTTTTGTGATGACTTGTACATATCCATAGCTTCATCAACTTGTGGTGTGGGTACCACATTCTCAGTTGTTCTGTATGCATCAATTTCGCTTCTTGGGAGCATGGAGTTCTCTTGAGTTGCATGCAGTGATAACTTTAAGAAACCCCCCTTCAAAAAAGATGTAAAATCCTAACAAATCTTTCATTTTTTTGAGAAAAAATATTAATTTCTATTGGCGAATCCTTCTTTTTTTGTGAAAAAATATTAATTTTATTGGCAATTTTTCTACATCACTGAAATTTTGTACAAAATATTGGTGAATCTTGAAATATAATAGGAAAATGCATTAATTATGATGGTGAATCCTTTCAATCTAAAAAAATAATTCTTATGGAGAAAAGGGGCCTAAGGTTGGAAATTATTGATTGGTTTAAGGGGTAGAATATAATATTTGTTTGCCACCATTTATTTAAAATATAATTAACAACCCTCATTCTATTTTATGAGGTAAAATGTGTGTGCAATTACTTTTGGATAGTTGATCTAATGAACCTCATTGTATTTTGTGAGGTGAAATAGACCCACAACCCAAAATTGCTTTTGGATGGTTGAAGATCAATGATCCAAAAGCAATTTTTGGTCCCATGAGCATTACAAATCATGGGTACATTTTACCTCATAGAATACAACGAGGGCCATTAGATTATATTATAAATCAATAGTGGAAACTAAAGATTTAAAGTATAGCCCTAAAGAAACTAATAATTATGATATACTATTAGTGAATTAATTTATGTTTCTACTATAACTTGTAAAATTTAGGCAAATCTGATCTTATCATGTATCGAATATTGTGGCAAATTTGAGTTAAATTTTTTAATAAAATATATTCTTTGACAATTTAAATCAAACTATAATAAAATTTTGTAAAAGTGTGGTGATTCAAGTCAAGTTATAGCTCGAACTATTAGCCAATTTTGGATTCCCAAATTTCAACTATTAGCCAATTGGCGAATATTAGCCACTAAAAAATCACTCGTTGTATGTACTATAGATGTTGCAAGAGTTGCAAGTATCATTTTATTTGCACTAAATCACTACCCTTGAACTAAGTAATTTCTTCCTCTTCTTCCCACAATTGTTGTCTGTGCTCCTTTTTTGCCTTGGACATATCTATATAAATGAGTCCTTCAAGTTATCCATCCTAGATAGTAGGACAAGGATATTGGTCGAGGCCCTAGATACTTAGGATCCTATTTCCTTTTATTCTTTTTTATCACCTAGATCTCATAACAAGTATGCCTTCTTTTGTCATGTTCGTCCTCATCTTAAAAACTCCTAACAAGGTCATTAACTTGTAAATAATCATGTTGGTGCCCTAAATTTTTCTACCCTATCTTTCTCTAATGAACAAATGCTCTAGATTATAGGCCCTATACTCAATGGGAGGTATGTGTATGTATATGCATATGTATATACATATATGGACCTCAAATGTTAAGGGCGCCAAAGCTATCTCTCTTTCTTTGAAGAAGTGGTCATTGGCAAACACCATCTATTTTATTGGCTCCAAAATAGCAATTCTAGTTGGAACATGTTTGGACAACTCATATGACAGCTTTAAACACTACTATACATATGGTCAAAGTTCAATCACCAATCACCCCAATTGTAACCAAGATTTTGGGGGACTTTAAATTGCAATGGTCTAAAAAACCCTCACCACACTTGTAAATCTAGGCCTCTCATCTCCATACTACTTTTTGAATAGGGTGGTGAGAAAACAGTCCTCAAACGTGGCATAAGAATCTCTAGCGCAATGTTTCTCCATGTGAATACTACAAAGTTGTACTTATTTCTCTACATTTTGTTGGAGGAACCCATCCATGAGATACCTCTTGACCTCCAACTATTTCAACCATTGGTTGGCCATGCTAAAAAGATATAAGTGGCACAAAATTAAATAGTGATTGAATTTCTTGTGTCGTTGAAGTTTTGTAAATTGGAAACCCTTCATAAATCTCTCTTCTACCAAGTACAATCTAAAATCATGAAGTTCAGTCTCGTGGAGATGTTGTATCTCATATAGGAATGCCAACGCAGTTTTGCCAATTGTTGTCACTACCTTCTCCTATAGCTTGCTAAAAATACTCTTAAAACATAAAACATCAAATGGCTTCCTATCCTCTGCCATAATGAGCCTTTGATCAATCAATCTATTCGACATAATGCATATGTTGGAGCAATTCAGTGCTTCTTAATGCACTCATGTTTGCCCTATACTTGAGTGCTAATGCATTGGTGTTGAGAAGTTTGTCCGCAGCCCAGAAGATGTATTTATTGTGGCGGCTGCGAACTTATGTATTACTTCTGCCCTTTTCCCAACCTCTTTAAGTCTTATGTGGCAACTCCAAACTTATGTAGCAGCTCCGAACTTGTGGGCAGCTCACAATTTCAAGGTTATCAAAACAATTAGGTACTGTTTCCTTGCCGAGTCTAAGTTCCATGTATTGCAAAACAATTTAAAACCAAGGTTGACTTAGTCAACTATTAATCTTCAATCTTTCTAGAGTTACAAAGATATGAAAATGAACAGTTAAAGCATCTTTTGAGACCGAAGACTTAAAACTTTAGCATTCTTCCAAACAACTTAGTTGAGCTTACAAAATGACCGAGCAATATGACCAAATAACCACCAATTTACTACTTAAACAAGCATTTAAAAATTTAAAAAATCGTACACAAACAAGCCAAACAATACAAAGGTTTAGTGTAAATAAACATGATGCAGTGACCTGTAGAGCCAATTTGCAGATCACAGCGCAAGGCAAAATAAGAGGATAACATTTTGAAAACAAACATGGTTCTAACATGAATGGCCCCACAAAATTTTAACTAAAGCCTAAAAATTTCCGCAAAGAGCATGGACATGCCCAACATCCCTTCCTTTCACTGTTTTCTTTGCAACCCATACAAAAGGAACCACATTTAGATTTCCCCAACACAACAACCAACAATTTGGCCCGAAATGGTGCTAAAAATCTATCACTATGTTTCTTTCTACAAAGACCCTTTCATAAAGTCATACCCTTAAACTAAGAACCAACAACTCAATTCAAAAATAACCTTTATCTTCCAACAATAAATCTCATAAGTAGCCATCATTGAATGCAAGCATTGTTAGACTTTTGAGAAAAGAAAACAAGCTTTTAGAAACCCTTACCACACAGTTACACTATCCAAACATTCAGCGATTCAAACCCTGGGACCTTTAGGGTGCCATAGTTGAGCCCACTCTCTCCATTGCCAAGCAATGAACAACCCAACACAATGGACAAGCATCTCAACCAGAAGATCCACCAAAACATGAAGACAATAGTCTATCAGTTCGAAACGCCGAAACCACCACAAAAGAACTGCCCCAAAAATGCCTTCATTTCCTCCATATATGCTCAAGGAAATGTCATGCAACCATGCCATAGAGGGCACTTTCAAAATGTCATGCATGCCTGCATTCAAACCTTCCCAGATTTTTGCTTGGCTTGCCATGGCTAGCAGCCAATAAACAATCGAAAATAAAATTAAGAACAAAAGATAAAGGCTTTGTTGCTTTGCATGCCCTAACCCAAGTTAAGATCATTTTTTACCAGGGTAGAAGGGATGGTTAGGGCCACATAAATTTCTATTTACTTCCACTTATAGCCCCTTCATGACTATTTCTAATGAGCTTTAAAATTATTTCATTGCTTCCTTGCATGGCCTTCAGGATTCATATGAAATTCTATTACAAAAATTAACTATAAACTTAATAATGAACCCACTAAACACAAAAAAGGGTACCATAATCTAGGTTGGACTAGGCCTTATAACTTAGCAAGAACAAATAACCATTACCAATGGCCCCGGCCTACCTTACCATCAACACAAATACATAATGATATAAAACATCAATAACAATAAGGACAGGAGTAACACTAGCATGCCATTAACTTATCAACTGTAAAGCTGAGAGTCACAAGAGTAGCAACTCAGCACACAACCTCAAAGTAAGCTCACAAATGACAGTCCATATAACAAACACGTGCAAAAGGGGGTAGTAGTCTATCCCAACTGTTATGCTGGTCCATGGTGTCCAAGTTCAGCCCAGTGCCTAATTTCACCACCCACTACCATACCTTGGTAGTAGTCCATGGTGTCCAAGTTCAGCTCACAAATGACAGTCCATATAACAAACACGTGCAAAAGGGGGTAGTAGTCTATCCCAACTGTTATGCTGGTCCATGGTGTCCAAGTTCAGCCCAGTGCCTAATTTCACCACCCACTACCATACCTTGTCTTTTTTGGCTCCAAACTGTTTTTGCAACCATTAATTGTATCAGCAGAATTTATCATCTAACATATCAACACAATACAGAAATATATCTTAATACAAATAAAAATCAGAACTACATTAAACTAACCATCATAACAAATGATTATATTAATAATAAAATATCAAGTTCAGTTCTAACAAATATCAATAATGCAAATGAGCCTGCAAGAGAGATATGACATGATGTTGGTTAAGATTAATTATCGTTTGGATACTAGCTGCTCTGATTTTTTAAGCCATGCTATGTTCTAGTTTAGTTTTTTTATCAGCCAAATGTTGGCATATGTTGATTTTGTTTTTATGGGTGCAGTTCCCTTCCATCTTTCGGTTAGCTGTTCATGATGTCAAGAAGGATTATATCTTTTTGGTATTGGCCAGCAGTTGCATTTACTGCCATTATTAACATTAGATTTTGGATTTTGATCACCTGTTGGTTTGTGTTTGCTCTGTTTATATTTCAATGATCCTATCCAATGTATAAACTACAATTGCATTTAAATTTTATGTAACGTAGTCGTTTCAAGCAATGCCTGATTAATGCCCTTACTGAAAACATTTGAAAAAGAACGAATATGTACAAGCAGCCCTTTCAAGAAAACCCTATTAAGTGTCTACAGCTAACATTTGAAAACGAAGGGGAAAATCTCATCAGTGTCACCTAATAACAAATGCTTAAAGGAGCTTGTATGTTAAGTTGGTCCCCTTGACTTTTAATTATTACCAGCATACACGAAGTAAACCGTCTTTAGCATAATGACTACTCATGGAGGTTATCTTTAGATGATTTAAATACACACTGATCAAGCCCCACAAAAGTAAAGATCTAACGAATATATTTAAGTGGCCAAGGCATCTACTCAACAATAATAATGTTGTATACATTTCGTTTAGCTTTGCTGCCACAGTTAAAATAGATAATATTCCAAACAATTTAAGCTTCACCAGTGGGCATAACCATGATCCAGTTTGATATAACATTGAGGATGTCAACCATGAAAAACATGATAGTCAGAATAATCTGAGCATCATCATCATGATTGTGACAAACAAAATCGTAATTTGTAACTGTTTTCACAACACATACAAGGAACATATAGGCTTTGTATTTACCATTTGCTAATATTACAAATTAAAATACTATAACATAGACAAGCTTTTTGAATGCAATTGACTCCAATAATATGAAAATATATAATCCAATCATCAAAGCAAAACTCAACTAAGCCATGTGGCTCAATGTCAATCAAAATTAGGATTCTTTCTAATCTGTGACAGCTGTATATACACCATCTGATTTAGCACCTATGTTTATCTCAGATTTGAAATTCTTGTTACAAGATGGTCTCGCATTGTACTTATATACAAAATGCTGCTCTCTAGAGGATTTAACTCCACAGATATGAGTACAAATCAATGTTTGCCTAGTGACAAACTTGTATAAATGGGGCTAAAAAATAGGACCAAACTCTACAACATGAATTTATGCAAGCTAAATCTTATGGAGAAGCTTAAATGAATTAAATAATTAATGAACACCACAGTTTCTACTTAAAAACACTATGAACTCGTGAACTGGCTTCCATTTTGAGCAGGTAAAGAGGCCTCTGAAGCACAATCATCAACTGCAGTGGAGAAGCTAGCTGGCACTATTTCAGTTTCAAGTTCTGAAGCCACGGAAGAATTATTTTCACCAGTTTGATTTGAAAGACTCCAAAGCATAATGCTTGCAGTCAGTGTAAGCATCATTTTAGGGTGAACCTGGAACATCAATATCACCATAACTTAGGATAATAGCAACAAAATGAAATCACGTCAAACAATAATAGGTAGAATGATAACATAAATTACTACTAATGAACATGCAATTACTTTACCTCCACAATGTCTTCTGGCAGAAGATATATGGAGCATCCCAGCTTTCGGGCAACACTGATTATGTAAGTAGCATTCAACTTTTTCTCTTCCTCTGATAATAAAATAAAGATTATCAGCCACTGAAGTTTCTCAATCAACAAAAGCTACTATGCTACAATCCAAGTCACTCTCTCACTACCATAACTAAGAAAACCTGGGCTACAGAATTCAATATGATATCCTAATATATGCTCAGATTTAAAGTTTGAAAGATATCCAGTCATTCCTGAATCCTAACACTATTATGGTCAAAGATAAAGCACAAAAATATCATGGTAGCTTGGGATCGCATTGTCATGTATAACTGTTACAAGATACAAATCTGCCCGCTTAGTGCTCTGCAACTTACCATTCTCCCCCTTGGTGACAACATTCCAAGTGACCACCCTAGGTTCCACAGCACTTATAAGTTCAAGGAAAAAAATTCCATTTGCAAGACTTTTATCCTGAAAAAATACCATTTTAAAAAAAGAGAACTTAAGCAACAAGTTGGGACTATTTTGTTGATATGAAACAAGAGAAAAAAGAGAATATCACCAAGGGCAATCCGCAGATTAAATGGAAACTTCTACTTGAGATTTGTCATGTTCAAGAATCACATACCTTAAAGCTTCCCATTTGGGAAGATCTGCCAGAGCTTTTCACTTTTTCATTTGCCCAGTGCAATATATCAGTGTCTGTTATCTCTTTGCCATGAGAATGATGTCTCAGGTTCCTGAGAAGCTGAAGAATGTTGTGGCGCATCAGCTGCCAGAGGAATGCTGAAAATATAGAATAAAGAGAATTTTTAAAGATATTTCTGATGACTACCTCAAAGGTAACAAAAGTTAAAGAGAAATCATTCACACAATAAACTGAAACAGCCATTACAGTAATTTCATCAAGATCAACACCAAGGGACAATACAAATGCATCACACACCAGCGAGCTCCAAGTAGTCCCAATAGGAACAAAACCAAAAATCCAATACCTCTCCACATGCAGATATCTCTAATCAAGTGACTCTGTACAAACATTCAATAATATCATGATCACTCTATTACAGTTTAACTTGGCATGAAATCTTTCCCCATGAGAATTGTACTTGTAGACATGTTCATTGGAAGATGGCTAATCATGTTAAAGTGCAGTTCAGAAAACGATAAATGAGAAAACCAGTAGATGAGTTAACCAGACAATTAACCAATCAGAGTTGAGCCGATCAGTCAAGTAAGCTATAGGATAGGAGGTATCAAAGCTTTGTTGCTAAACAGACCTACGGAATCAACCTTGGTATATGCCTAGTAAGGAAATTAAGGAAGCGCTGTCAGAGATCAAAGGAAATATATTGCAAGCTTAGGCAGAATACTGATGGACCTGAAGCAATATTTTCCACTTCATCAGCTGAAGATGAGGAAGTGCCACAGGTTGTGGGATGGAATCCAATGAAAGTTAGAAAGCACCACAACTGATTTGGGATGAGTATCCCAACAAGATGGGGAAACGCCTCAACTGGTATGGGACGAAGATCTTCATGAAGAAGACATGGGGAAGCAACATGATATGAAAATAGCGAAGACAAAACCAATCAAGGAAGCAGTTAGTACTGTGGAAGAAACTGAAGCTGATACTAATGAAGTCCAATCCCTTGGATTTAAAATCCTTAGTCATTCAAGATTTAACAACACCTCTTACCAGCATTATTATGGAAGGGTTCCCAAATAGTAACCATGGCAACATGTAGAGATCGACTGTCTCATTGAAAGGTTGTCAACTGCCCAACCCACTACAATATATTGAAAAGGGTAGGATGCTCTGAAAGGTGAAAGGCCATGGGAAAATCTAGAAGACTATTTTGTAGGAGTGGACTGCTTACTAAGCTCCTAACTAGCAATCAAGGAGGCAATCCAGTCATTCTGCCAGGTTTAAGGTAGTATCACCGACTCTGGATAACAGTGGCACCATTAATCTATTTTGGCCTACTTTTACTCCATATAGACATAGCTCACTGGTCTAGACCATAGAAAAGGTAGGGGGAACTACTGAAAGCATCTAAAGGAAAATCCTTGCTGCCTGTGTGTGCAGAAGGTATGAATCCCCATCTACACCACATTTGTACAGGTAGTCCCAAATATGAATAGTTTTCCCTAGGATTATACTGGTGCTAAAACATTTTTCTGAATCCCTCCCAACCAAACACCCAATATGAGACCCAATGATTTAGTTGAATGGATGAGCATAGAATGATCTCCGCATCAAATTTCATGTAATTTTTTTGCCGATAACTTCTTTGAGATAAAATGGCACCATAAATGTAAAAATATAGTGACTTTAGGATTTTCTCAGATCATGCAGAGGTCTTACCAAGTTATTCAAGCTATTGTAAGGCATATTTTCAACAATAATTGCAGCTTTTGCTTGACTTCTAATTTTGGCTTGCCTATATTATTTCTTGTTCATGTCTATATGGAAGAGTGCTCTGACAATGGGGGAAAGTAGTCTAAGGAACCTTGGTCTGCTGGTGAAGTTGAATGGTTCTGAATGAGGCTGCCAGGGATCAAGTCTTGCTAATGGAAGGGGCCCAACACTATAAGGGATGAGGCTGTGTATATAAAGACCTAAGTCCTCACATAAAGTTATAAAGAGTCATTGTGTTGACCACAATGTAAGGACTATTTAAGATCTTACTTAATGTATTAAAGATCCAATTGATATGGAGATGGGGATAGTGCTTACAATGAATTGTGGTCAATTGATAGCACCAATCATTTCTCATATTGGAGACCGAGGTTCAAATCTCCCCAAGGGCATCATAACACCAGCATAGCATGCTGAAGTGGTAGTCCTGTTTCAGTTAAGTGTATGCAGTAAGCCTGCAGGTGACATAGGAGGACAAAGCAATGGAGCAATAAAGAGGAGGCCCTGCAGGAGGAAATAGGAGGCACAACATTGAGAGTATGTAGTAGGCCCACAGGAGATGCTAGAGGATAGTGGAGTTGTAAGAAGGATACCTTGCAGGAGGAGATATGAGAAGAAGGAGGTGTTCAAGCCGTTGAAGTGCAGCTGAAGAGATTTTAACTGCAGCAGTATCCCCTGCTAATAGAGAGTTAGAGAATGTAGTATCCCTGCAAATGTAATGGATTTGATGGGAATTGGCTTACAAAGCCTAAAATGTGTGGAAGAAACCTCGTCAAGATTGGGTTAAGCTCAATTTTAATGGAGTTGGAAAGGCTCTCTTAGAAAGGAATAAGACTCATTAAGGAAAATGAATAGCTAAAACTTTAAGAGGAAGGGAGCTCAATGCTAAGTGTTGATGCATTCAGCAACAGGCAGTGCAATGATTTGCAAATAAACAACATTATTTGATAAATAAATACGGAAATAGAATTTCAAGATCTTAAACCAACATATTAGAACCTAAAAATATAATTGTAAATATAATGGCCAATTGTGGGTTCCTTTTAACTCCAACACAATAAAGCTAATTGCATAAGACTGCACCAAAGAGTTAAGGGCTTCACTAGTTTCCATTAAAAATTGTAAACCCCTATATATCAGAAAGAGAAAAGACTTATTGATCCATAAGGATCAAGAAATTAAATTAAAGCTGGAACATTATGATACATTCAAGAAGCAAACAAAGAACAAAACACGTGACAGAAAAATCAGAACTGCAGAAGGGACAAGATCATTTTCATGTTTTCTAGGGTGATTCCATGCTATGAGATTAACCTAGACCGATTATGTGCCACAAAAGTGACCAAGATGGATTTCACGCCACAAAGGCGACCCAAAATGAAAAGACTTATTCATCCATAAGGATCAAGAAATTAAATTAAAACTTGTGAACATTATGATAGATTCAAGAAGCAAACAAAGAACAAAACACATGACAGAAAAATCAAAACTGCAGAAGGGACAAGATCATTTTCATGTTTTCTAGGGTGAGTTTGTGCTATGAGATTAACCTAGATCGATTATGTGCCAAAATGATTCAGCACTACAAAATTGACCCCTGAAAGTTAAAAATTCAAAATAGAACCAAAAGAATGCCCTTTGCACCTCTAGCTCTAAGAAGTTTCTCCTTGGGCCCAAGGGAAAGTTTTAGCATTCAACAAATAGAGGTGAATGAGAAAAACATTTATTCCACACACCTCAACTCCAACTTTTCTTCTCTTGTTTTATATCCCCTTTATGCCTCTTCATGAAGGGAGGTGATCTTTCCCAAGGGAATCATCCTATTCAAAAGGAGGTGTCCCTTCTTTTCTTTTTTAATTTAAAATGGGATGACTTGTCCCTAGACTTAGGCGCCAAGGTGAATGGGGTCGGCCAGCCAAAAAATTCAAACAAAATATTTTTCTTTTTGTTGGCGTAACAACTAACACCTCTGGAGTGCAAGTTGGTACGGACAGCTATGCACACTACGTAATGAGTGCTCTTCAAATTAGGAGGGGAAGCTCCCTCATATGCTGAAATACGTGAAAAGTAAAGTAATCTAACTCCTATCTTTTTGTTCTCAGCTGGAAGAGGCACAAGGTTAAGAAAAACTATTGATGATAGCAGCATTGGGCTGCTTCTTCCAGACCCACGAAATTAAAGGTAATTCAAATCATAGCCTAACGGCTATTTGAATTGTGAGATTATATTTTATAAGGCTTGATTTACATTGAAGGCCTGATCTCTTGTTGGCACGATCTCTTTGGAAGAATTTAACAATTGTTATTATTTATTAATTATTGTGGAGGCACGATTTTCTATGTAGCCGACCCTTCATTTGTTAGAGTCATGTCTCTTGAGAGAAGCCAACATGTTGTTATGAAGGGTTGCGTCCTCCTCCCTCCTTTGTGTATATATTACCATCCATTTCACCTCATTCGATTATCATATTCATTCCATTCTCATGCATATCTAGTGCGAGTTCATCCATAAGAGCAGATCGACATTATTGAAGGCTGTAATTCATTATTAGAGATTAGCATCATTGTATTTCTGTGTTGCATCATATTTTTGGCTGGTATATCTTGGCCTTCAAATCGGCCTTCATTGTAAAGAAGTTTCTATTGAGATTCAATAATATAAGAGATATTATTGGCTGGGTTTTTCTCCCTCAAGAGGAGGGTTTTCCCAGGGTATCTACTGTGTCTAGTATTGAATTTTGAATTAATTTCTGTGCATCTAAATTTGATCATAAAATCTAACATTGTATCAGAGCGGGTTTGAGGAGATCGTGATCAGATTTGTTATTATAGTGATACTCTATTCTCTTCGTGATATTTCTTTGTCTATCCCTACATTAGTCAAGATGGTGAATGGTCTTAAGATTGAGGATAGACTCGAGGGAGCATCCAACTTCACATCATGGAGATTCAGGATCATGCTTACCTTGCAAGAGAATGACTTGGGTGAGTTTGTGGAGTCCAATGTTCCTGAACCTGAGGAGGAAGAAGAGAAGTTGCAGTGGAAGAAGAAAGATATCAAGGCAATGAAAATGTTGGTTGATTCCGTTAAGGATCATATCGTTCCTATTGTCTCTAAGTTGAAGACGGCAAGAGACATGTTTAAAACATTGGAAGAAATGTATGAAATCAACAATACCAGTCGGGCACTTGCACTGAAGCAACAACTACACCATATGAAGATGGCGAAAGGAGAATCAATGATTGCCTACTTCATGAGGATTTCAGTTTTGAGAGATCAGCTCTCGACAATTGGCCATGTGGTTGACGACAAAGACTTGACCATGCTTGCTCTCAATGGTCTTCCTTTGTCTTGGGAATCCTACATTCAAGGAATCAGTGCAAGATCAAAAATGCCTAAGTTTGATCGTCTAAGGGCAGACTGCATTCAAGAAGAATCAAGGTTGGTGGCTAGAGGCGTTGGTCAAAGTTCAAAGAATGAAGATATTCATGTTTTCGCCTCCCATGCTTCGAAGAAGAAAGGAAAAGATGGAAAGAAAGGTTTCTTCAAGAGGAATCGAGATAACGGAAATGATGATGCTCCCGCTTCCAAGAAGAAGAGAGACATTTCCAAGATCCAATGCTTTAGATGTGACAAGTATGGTCACTTTGCCAAGCATTGTCCATCCAGGCCTAAGCAACAGGCCACCATTGCAGATGATGATGATGCCTCTCCTCAAAAGGACTCTTGTGAATACTTGTTCTATTCAACATTGTCAAGCAATGTACCTACAGATACCAACACTTGGCTGATCGACAGTGGTGCTTCTCGACACATCATTGGATTTAAGGAGCACTTATCAAGTTTGGTGGAGAGAGATTCTTCCGAACAAGTCATTATCGGAGATGATGTTGGCTACTCCGTGAAAGGGATTGGGACCTCTACTCTTCATTTGGATTCCGGCATTACACTTCAGTTGAGCGATGTTCTTTATGTTCCAGGAATCAAGTGCAATCTCATCTCCATTTCAACCCTAGAAGATAAAGGATATCAAGTTGCCTTCTCCAAAGGCAAAGTTCTTGTGTGGATGGAGAATTCCAGTTTCAAGGATGCTCAAGTAATTCGTGTTAGACATGAAAGCCTCTATAGGCTATGTACGTGTCTACTACAAGCATTAGTTCATGATTCTTCAAGCTTATGTGATCTTTGGCATCGAAGATTGGCTCACCTACACTTCCAAGCCTTACCTATCATGGAGAAGATGGTCACGAGACTTCCTAAGTTCAATCAGGAGCATGAAGGAACTTGCAAAGGATGTGCTATGGGTAAGAATTCAAAAGCTCCATTCCATAGTAGAGAAAGTAGATCTAAGTGTATTTTAGACCTTATTCATTTTGATTTATGTGGACCTATGTTTGTTCCTTCTTCGAGTGGTTTCTTGTATTATGTTCTTTTTATTGATGACGACTCTAGAAAGCCTTGGATTTATTTTTTGAAAACTAAAGAGTCTGAGGAAGTGTTAGAAAGGTTCAAGGAGTTCAAAGCTCTAGTAGAGAATCTTTCCGGTAAAAGAATCAATGTCCTCAGATCTGATAATGGAGGAGAATACACCTCTGGCAACTTTCGAATTTTCTGTGTTGATGGTGGAATTAAGAGGGAGTTTTGTGTCCCCTATAATCTTCAACAGAATGTTATTGCAGAGAGAAAGAACAGGACGATCGTGGAAGCAACAAAAGCCATGATTCATGACCAGGATCTGCAAACCTTCTTATGGGCAGAAGCTTCTAGGACTGCAGTATATGTTCAGAATAGAAGTCCTCACAAGGTCTTGGAGAATATGACTCCGGAAGAAGCCTTTACAAGAAAAAAGCCAAAAGTTAGTCATTTAAGGATCTTTGGATGTCATGTCTATGTCCATGTTCCAAAGGAAAAGAGAACAAAGTTGGAGCCTTCTGGCAAGAAGGGAATATTTGTGGGCTATAGTGAGACATCAAAAGCCTACAGGATATACGTTCCAGGTCAGAAATTGATTGAGATTAGTAGAGATGTCACATTCGAGGAAGATGTTGCATTTAGAAGATCCAAGGGAACTCATGTGGAGATTGACAATGATGAGCTCCTTAGGATATGGAAGTTGACCATACTCCTGAGATTCAAAGGGAGACTTCAGAACCGAAGGAAAATGTTGATCCAGTTGAGCCCTTGGAACCTACTGATGGGCCTACCGATATAGTGATTAGAAGAAAGAGACCTCTTTGGGCTAGGCAAACTATGCAAGAGGCTGAAAGGTTCGCAGCTCTTAGAGGTACATTCAGAGAAAGTAAAAGGCCACATAAGTTCTCCAGTTATGTTGCCTTGATGAGTCAGATTATTGAGTCTGAGCTTTCTTGTGTGGAGGAAGCTTCCAGTCAACAGGTTTGGAAAGATGCTATGTCAAAGGAGTACCAATCAATTCTCAAGAATGATGTTTGGGACATTGTTCCTAGACCCAAAGGCAAATCTGTGGTATCTTCGAAATGGCTCTTCAAGATCAAGCATGCAGCTGATGGGAGTACATTTCGTGGCGTGGGTTTTCACAGAAAGAGGGAGTTGATTGAAGAAACATTTGCTCCTATTGTTCGCTATGTGCCAATCTAGACATCAAATGCTTTTCTAAATGGTGTGATCGAGGAAGAAGTTTATATCGAGCAACCTGACGGGTTCGAGGTACATGGGAAGGAGTCTCATGTTTGCAAGCTGAAGGCCTTGTATGGTCTTAAGCAGGCTCCTCGTGCATGGTACGAAAGAATTGATCGTTACCTGTCAAGTTTGGGCTTCTTGAAGAATGATGCTAACTCTAACTGTACTTTAAGGTAATTGATGGTGAAGCATTGATTTTGGTTTTGTATGTTGATGATTTGATTCTTACTGGAGAAGAGCACTTAATCATCAAATGTAAGAAAGAGTTGGCCTCTGAGTTTGAGATGAAAGACCTTGGGCTTATGCATTACTTCCTTGGCTTAGAAGTCTGGCAGAACCCAGATGAGATGATTCTAAGTCAAGGGAAGTACACCATTGATATACTTAAAAGGTTTGGTATGATGGATTGCAAATCCATGTCTACACCTATGGAGACCAACCTACATAAATTGAAGGAGGTTGCAGCTAGTTCAGACTTGGTGGATCCTACAATGTACAGGGAATTGATTGGGTCCTTGATGTATCTAGTTAACACTAGACCAAATATATGTTATGTTGTGAGTGCACTTAGTCAATTCATGTGTGAACCAAGACAGATACATCTTGTTACAGCTAAACATATCCTGAGATACTTGCATGGCACAATTGGATATGGGTTGAGATATTTTTCAGATGTTGACTTGGAGCTGCATGGTTATACTGATTCTGATTGGGCAGGGTGTGTCATAGATCGAAAGAGCACCTCTGGATGTTGCTTCAGTTTGGGATCTGCTATGATTTCCTGGTGCAGCAGGAAGCAGTCATCTGTAGCATTGAGTACAGCAGAGGCAGAGTATATTGCATCTTGTATGGCAGCTCGGGAAGCAATGTGGCTTTGTAAGCTCCTTGTAGGATTGTTTGGACAATCAATGGAGCCCACTATCATTCATTGTGATAACCAGAGTTGTGTGAAGCTTTTTGTCAATCCTGTGTTCCATGACAGAACCAAGCATGTTGAGATCAAATACAACTATATTAGAGATATGGTATTGAGGAAGGCTATACAGTTGAAGTATATTAGCACTGATGAGCAGACGGCAAACATTCTCACCAAGCCCCTCTCTAGAATAAAGTTTGTGTACTTTCGAGATAAGCTTGGTATGGTGGAGAATCCAGCCTTAACTGAGAAAGAGACTCAATATCAGTGATAGCCTATAATGAGTTCTTCTCTGTGAGAGAAGTTCAAGGTGAAATCCCTTGAGTAATGAGTTCTTTGTGAGAGAAGTTCGAGGTGAAATCCCTTGATTAATGAGTTCTTCTCTATGAGAGAAGTTCGAGGTGTAATCCCTTGATTCCACCCTCTGGGAGAGCCATGGTGGATGTCATGTGTGTGACTCCATGACAACATCACCTGAGAGAGTCTGTGATGATTTTCTTGTACTTGTGTTTCACCCTCTAGGAGAGCCATGGTGAAAGTCATGTTGAGGTGACAACATCACGCAAGTGATGAACACTTGTACATACCATACATGGTTGTAGCCATTATGGTTGATATCATGTTGAAGTGATATCCAATATCACGATGAGGTGATATCCTTCTTTTCCACATATGGTTGTAGCCATTGTGGTAAGACATCACGTTGAGGTGATATGTCTTGTGCATATGGAAGAATCATCCCTAGCTGAGAGGGAGTGTTGATGATAGCAGCATCCGGCTGCTTCTTCCAAACCCACGAAATTAAAGGCAATTCAAATCATAGCCTAACGGCTATTTGAATTGTGAGATTATATTTTATAAGGCTTGATTTACATTGAAGGCCCGATCTCTTGTTGGCACGATCTCTTTGGAAGCATTTAATAATTGTTATTATTTATTAATTATTGTGGAGGCACGATTTTCTATGTAGCCGACCCTTCATTTGTTAGAGTCATGTCTCTTGAGAGAAGCTGACATGTTGTTATGAAGGGTTGCGTCCTCCTCCCTCCTTTGTGTATATATTACCATTCATTTCACCTCATTTGATTATCATATTCATTCCATTCTCATGCATATCTAGTGCGAGTTCATCCATAAGAGCAGATCGACATTATTGAAGGCTGTAATTCATTATCAAAGATTAGCATCATTGTATTTCTGTTTGCATCATATTTTTGGTGCTTATATCTTGGCCTTTAAATCAGCCTTCATTGTAAAGAAGTTTCTATTGAGATTCAATAATATAAGAGATATTATTGGCTGGGTTTTTCTCCCTCAAGAGGAGAATTTTCCCAGGGTATCTGCTGTGTCTAGTATTGAATTTTGAATTAACTTTTGTGCATCTAAATCTGATCATAAAATCTAACAAAAACCACGAACGTTGCAGCTAAGGGTTTTCTGGTTTCGCAGATCTCTAACTACAACTAAACTAAATGCTTTAATCTATCCAATCTCCTCAAGAAAAGAGAGCATGAGAAAACAGAGCAAGAATGTTCTATACGATAAACTTCAGGTATAGATTCACAACGTGAAGGCAAGGTGGCACAACTATTTGCTCGGTTGGGAAGAAGTTTATTGGAAACAAACAAATATACGCTAAATTGAGTACAACTTTACAACATGAAGGCAAGGTGGCACAACAATTTGCTTGGTTGAATAGGTTTATTGACACACACATCAAATGATAAGCTTTAGGTACAGATTTGCAACAGGAGGGCAAGGTGGCTTAGCAATTTACTCATCTGAATAGGCTTATTAGAAACAAAACAGAGATTAGCCAATTAGGACAGCAGATTGCATAGGCAAAACACGCATACAATAAACGATCAACTAGCCACTATATTTAACTAAGATAAACAAATACCATAACAATAACATGAAGGCAAGGTGGCACAGCAATTCATCATCATAGTAAAAGCTCGTGAACAAATACAAAACAGCAATATTAGAGGCAAGGTAGGCACAACATATATTACTATCTCATACAAAAGTTAATTACAAATGAGCAAAGAGCTCTTATTTATAGACATCAAAAGGTGTAGGGAACCCTAAAATCACCTTGAGTCAACTACAGTCTTGCAAGCATGCAAGATTTTATTGCTAAACCCTAATAAAGGAAACTATACAGTCAACTAGAAAACTACCATCAGTGAACCAAAACAAGACTAATCTAAAGGGACATGTGCAAGCATGCACGTCCTTATTGAAATGAAAACTAAGTGAAAACTCCAATTGTACAGAGATGATTCCAAGAGAGACATAGCATGAAAGGTGGAACAACAAGTTAACTCGGAAAGAAGCGTCGAGTTAATTGTTGTGTCTGATGTCTATCCTGAAAGGTGGGATCTGGAGTTCACTGGTCGTGATCTCGAGCAAGTAACCCCTCCACGAGGTTGTTGACTGCATCACCATCTAGAGGTCGTCACATGTCTCAACTGTCAATTCACTGCTTGTCAGCAACTCAAGCAATCCTGGAAATATCTGCACACTTAAACTAGCCTTTCACTGACTGGTAACTCTAGTGGCTCTGTAACTAAAGTGATGTCCACTATTTCTTTTGCAGCTTTACACTTTTGACGCTTCTCACATTTTTTTTCACGCTTTTCTCTATGGAAGAGTGTTGCATGATGAAACCGCAAAGTTTGACTGCGAACCCTTTGATTGTGAGAAATGCAAATGAACTTGTTGCACATGCAGAATTCCAACGATATCAATCCTCTAAACTAGCCTTGGAAGGCTATCAGCTATACGATGCATGAAACCATATGGTCTTGAGTGACTATACCTGTCAACCCTCCAGATGCACTTGATACAAATCGGTGTCAGCTTTTCTAATGAAATTGTGAATTAAGACCGATTTGGTCTTAAATTCACTTTGTGTGAACTGCATTTTGAAAAACTTGCCTGTTGACTATAAACTTGACTATATTCTGACAACTTTCTTTGAAATCACCTAATGATGCTAAAAATAACCTGTCAGAGGGCAATTTTCACCAAAAATTTTGAGACGTGGGTTTTGTGTAGAAAATAATTCTAAGACAACCCACAACGTCAAAATTGTGAAAAAGCATTGTTTAGCTTGACATGCAAAAGCTTGTCCGAAAAAAACAACTGGGGGCAACAGGGGCTACGAGGGGCAATTTTTCCAAGAAAATATGAAATATGGGTTTTGTCCAGAAGATTATTCTAAGACAACCCACAACATCAGATTCGAAAAATATTGACTTCTACTCTACCATGCAAAGGAAGTCGTGCACAACCAACCCAGATGATCAAATTTGTCAAAAGTCGCCAAATCTTGCACAAGCGAAGAAAGCCTAAGACGAGAATAGAAGAAATTAAGACAGAAGATAGAAGTTTTTAATGCTCTGCTTCTGCTAAAATTGCCATCTTGTCTTGAAGTTTGTTGATTATACTAGACTTGTACCTGCAAGGAAATCTGCAAAATAATATTTGTGATGCCTTCGAATACTGATTGTTGAAGAATCCGCCCACTTAAGTGAGGAAATTCGCTTGATCTTCAATCTGTGTGAGAAAAATGGACGCCATCTTGAAATAAATAGATAAATTTGTAGTTTAATGGCGCCCACTGCAAGAATAAACCCTGATTTCAAAAGAAATCTTCTGATTGGACCCCACTTTGTTCAATAGAAACTAACTTGGAGTATCGAAATATTAAAAATATTAAAATATTCAGTCTTCCTCCTCATGCAAATTTGCAAATTAATATCAAGATGGGTGCCAATATTAAAATATTGAGAAAAATCGCCCCATTAAAGTTGGCATGCTGGAACTGAAAATTTAATATTATTTTATTGAGTTAACTGAAATCTCTCCAACTGGGTTCGCTTAGAATATTTTACTGATTCCGGAAAGTGCAAATTTGACTCTCCAGGTTGTTGATGTTAGTAGCGTCAGGCTTCTACTTCCAGCCCCAATTTCTTATTAAAGAATAAATTAAATATATAGCCTATCGGCTATTTAATTTATTGAGACGACTATTGGTGAAGAGGCACTTCACCTTGAATGATAAATAACATTTAATTATTGTTAAATAATTATTATTATTGCTTGGAGGCCGACTTCGTATCCACCACCTTAAGGAGTCACGATTTTTCATTGAGGTCGACTTACCTTATCTTGAAAGGACGCGATCTCTCTCCCTCTTGTATATATGCGAGTTGCTCATTGTTCATAATCATTTCATTCATACAAATTCATCATTCATAGTTCGATATTAGAGAAATGCGAATTTCACCAAGAGCAGATCAAACTTTCTCAAGAAGGTTGAATTTGATATCAAGGAAGAGCAAGATAATAATCTGTTATTGCATCAAGTTTTGGTGCTGTTGTTTGGCCTTGTAATCGGCCTCATTGTAAAGATCATTGTTGATTTATATTCAATATATAAGTGATATATCGTTGCTGGGTTTTTCTCCCTCAAATGGAGGGTTTTCCCGGGGTATATGTTGTGTCTATTTGTTTGAATTTGAATTAAAATCTGCTTATTCACATCTGATCATAAAACTAACATGGTATCAAAGCGGGTTTAAGCAAGATCGTGATCAGATTTACATAAGCAGTGTTATCTTCCATTCTTGTTTTTCATCTTCTTGTGTCTTATCTTATCGTTGAAAATGGTGAACGGGCTCAAGATTGAAGATAGACTTGAAGGTGCTTCCAACTTCACCTCTTGGAAGTTTAGAGTATTGCTTGCATTGGAAGAAAATGAGATTGTTGAGTTCGTGGAGAGCGAAGTTCCCGAACCTTCCAATGAAAATGAGAAGTCGCAATGGAAGAAGAATGGCACTAAAGCGAAGAAGATTTTGGTTGATTCTGTGAAGGACCACCTTGTGCCGATTATCTCCAAGTTGAAGACAGCAAGAGAAATGTTCAAGACCTTGGAGGAAATGTATGAGATCAATAATACAAGCAGAGCTCTTGCATTGAGGCAACAGCTTCATCATGTCAAGATGGCAAAAGGAGATTTTGTCATCTCCTTCTTCATGAAGATCACCGAATTGAGAGATTAGCTTTCCACCATTGGGCATATGGTTGATGATAAGGATTTGGTTATGTTGGCGCTTAATGGTCTTCCTCAATCTTGGGAGCCATTTATCCAAGGCATCAATGGGAGATCAAAACTACCTAAGTTTGATCGCTTGAGGGCAGATTGCATTCAAGAAGAATCAAGATTAGGAGCAAGAGGCAATGGGCAAAGTTCTACCAATGAAGAGATTCATGTACTTGCCGCTCAATCTTCAAAGAAGAAAGGAAAAGAAGGGAAGAAAGGCAACTTCAAGAGGAACAGAGATAAAGATCAGATGGTGCTCCTGCATCTAAGAAGAAGAAGGATCTCTCCCACATACAGTGCTTCAGATGTGACAAGTTTGGTCACTATGCAAAAGATTGCCCAACTAGACCTAAGCAACATGCTTCAATTGCGGATGTGGGTGAGATCTCTCCTCAGAAGGATTCAAGTGGATTTCTATTCTATTATGCCTTATCGAGCAATGTTCCAACGGATAGCAACACTTGGTTGATTGATAGTGGTGCCTCCCGTCACATTACTGGTTTTAGAGAACATATTTCAAATTTGATGGAGAGAGATACAAGTGTTCAAGTCATAATTGGAGATGATGCATGTTATTCCGTGAAAGGTGTTGGAACCTCCTCTCTTCACTTAGATTCTGGCATCTCTCTTTAGTTGAGCGATGTGTTATTTGTACCAGGCATCAAATGGAATCTTGTCTCAATTTCAGCATTGGAGGACAAGGGATATCAAGTTGCATTCTTTGAAGGAAAAGTCCTTGCATGGCCGAAGAACTCCATGCATCAAGATTGCCCGAGTGATTGGTGTTCGGCAAGAGAGTCTCTATAGACTTTCCACTCATCCATTACAAGCACTGTTGCATAATTCATCAAGTTCGTGTGAGCTTTGGCATAGAAGACTTGCTCACCTTCACTTCAGAGCACTTCCAACCATGGAGAAGATGGTCACAGGCCTTCCTAAACTCAGCTAGGAACATGAAGGCACTTGCAGAGGTTGCGCTTTGGGTAAGAATACTAAAGGTCCATTTCATAGTAGTGAGAGTAGATCTAAAAGCATTCTAGATCTTGTTCATTCTGATTTGTGTGGTCCAATGTATGTTGCTTCTTTGAGTGGTTTCTTGTATTATGTAATTTTCATTGATGACTACTCTAGAAAGACTTGGATTTACTTCTTAAAGACTAAAGAATCTGAGGAAGTACTTGAGAGATTCAAGGAATTTAAAGCTCAAGTAGAGAACTTGTCCAGGAAGAGGATCAAAGTTCTGAGATCTAACAACGGAGGAGAATACATCTCTGGAAGCTTTTGTAACTTTTGTGTTGAGGCAAGAATTAAGAGGGAGTTTTGTGTCCCCTACAATCCACAACAAAACAGTGTTGCAGAAAGGAAGAATAGATCCATTGTAGAAGCAGCTAAAGCCATGATCCATGATCAAGATCTGCAAACCTTCCTTTGGGCTGAAGCATCTAGGACAGTTGTGTATGTTCAGAATCGAAGCCCTCATCGTATTTTGGAGAACATGACTCCTAAAGAAGCTTTCACAGGTGTGAAGCTTGAAGTCAGTCATTTGAGAATCTTTGGTTGTCCTGTGTACGTTCATGTGCCTAAAGATAAAAGGACAAAGTTGGAACCATCTAGCAAGAAGGGAATATTTGTGGGCTACAGTGAGTCTTCAAAAGCCTACAGGATTTACATTCCAGGTCAAAAACTGATAGAGATCGGCAAGGATGTTACATTTGAAGAGGATGTTGCATTCAAGAGATCTAAAGGCTCTCACATGGAGATAGATAATGAAGACCATGAGTCTCCTTAGGACATGGAAGTTGACCATACTCCTGAGATTCAGAGGGAGTCTACTGAACCTAAAGAAGATGGTGATCCAATTGAGCCTTTGGAACCAACTGATGGGCCGAGAGACATTGTGGTTGGTCGAAAGAGACCTCTTTAGGCTAGGCAAACAATGCAAGAGGCAGAAAAGTTTGCAGCTCCTAGAGGAACATTCAGAGAAAGCAAAAGACCACAAAAGTTTCCAAGCTATATTGCATTGGTGAGTCAAATTATTGAATCTGAGCCTTCCAGTGTTGAGGAAGCTACAAGTCAGAAAGTATGGAGAGATGCTATGGCTGAAGAATATCAATCTATCCTCAAGAACGATGTTTGGGACATAGTACCTAGACCAGAAGGGAAATCTGTTGTATCTTCTAAGTGGTTGTTCAAGATCAAGCATGCGGCTAATGGAAGCATTGAGAAGTACAAGGCTAGATTTGTGGCTAGGGGGTTCTCTCAGAAAGAGGGAATAGACTATGAGGAAACATTTACTCCAGTTGCTCGTTATACATCCATCAGGACTATCATTGCTATTGCAGCAGCTAAAGGATGGAAATTACATCAGATGAACATGAAGACAGCATTTCTAAATGGTGTAATTGAAGAAGAGGTATACATTGAGCAACCCGATGGCTTTGAGGTTCATGGGAAGGAGTCTCATGTTTGTAGATTGAAGAAGGCTTTGTATGGCCTTAAGCAGACTCCTCGCGCTTGGTATGAGAGAATTGATAGATACCTGATGAGCTTGGGCTTCTCCAAGAATGATGTTGATTCAAACCTGTACTTCAAGGTAATTGATGGCGAAGCATTGATCTTGGTTCTTTATGTTGATGATTTATTTCTTACTGGAGAAGATCACCTCATTATCAAATGCAAGGAGATAGCTTCTGAATTTGAAATGAAGGATCTTGGATACATGCATTACTTCCTTGGTTTAGAAGTTTGGCAGAGGCCTAATGAGATCATTTTGAGTCAAGGGAAGTATACAATAGACATCCTGAAGAGATTTGGTATGATGGATTGCAAATCCATGTCTACACCGATGGAGACAAATTTGCAGAAGTTAAAAGAGGCTGCAGCTAGTTCAGATATGGTGGATCCTACTATGTACAGGCAGTTAATTGGATCATTGATGTATCTAGACAATACTAGACCAAATATTTGCTATGCAGTGAGTGCACTTAGTCAGTTCATGTGTGAACCAAGGCAAATACATCTAGTTGCAACGAAGCATATCCTGAGATACTTGTGTGGCACAGTTGGGTATGGCTTGAGATATTCTTTCGATGTGGACTTAAAGTTGCATGGTTATTCTGATTCTGATTCGGCAGGTTGTGTTGTTGATCAGATGAGCACCTTTGGATGTTGTTTCAGTTTGGGGTCTACGATGATCTCCTGGTGTCGCAGGAAGCGGTCCTCAGTGGCACTAAACACCGCAGAGACCGAGTATATTGCAGCTTGTGTGGCAGCTCGAGAAGCAGTGTGGCTTCGAAAGCTCCTTGCAGGATTGTTTGGACAATCGTTGAAGCCGACTATCATTCATTGTGATAATCGAAGTTGTGTGAAGCTTTCTATCAATCTAGTGTTTCATGACAGAACTAAACATGTTGAGATCAAATACCACTATATCAAAGATATGGTATTGAGGAAAGCTATCCAGTTGAAGTATATTAGCACTGATGAGCAAACGGCCGATATTCTCACCAAGCCTCTCTCCAGAGAAAAGTTTGTGTACTTTCAAGACAAGCTTGGAATTGTGGAGAATGAAGCCCTAGCTGAGAGGGAGACTCAGCTTTAGTGATCTTTTGTGATTTGCTTTAATGCATCTTTCTCTGTGAGAGAAATTTGAGGTGAAAGCCCTTGTTTCCACCCTCTAGGAGTAGCCATGGTGGATGTCATGTTGAGTGACTCCATGACAACATCACGTTGAGAGACTCCGTGATGATTTCCTTGTACTTGTGTTTATCCACCCTCTGGGAGTAGCCATGGTGGACGTCATGATGAGATGACGACATCATGTTGAGTGACTCCATGATGGGCACTCATGCACATGTTCTTTCCATACATGGG
Organism: Sequoia sempervirens; assembly: GCA_007258455.2. NCBI lineage: Eukaryota > Viridiplantae > Streptophyta > Pinopsida > Cupressales > Cupressaceae > Sequoia > Sequoia sempervirens. The sequence goes on from VDFB02105785.1 coordinate 323,631,243, forward strand.
AGTAGCCATGATGGACGATATCACGTTGAGTGACTCCGTGATGAGCTCTTTCCACAGATGGGTGTAGCCATTGTGGGTGTCATGTTGAGAGACTCCATGACTTTGGATAGCTGGAAGTATTCCTCCCTAACTGAGAGGGAGTGTTGATATGAGCATCTTCGGGCTTCTTCTTCCAGCCTCGATTTCTTATTAAAGAATAAATTAAATATATAGCCTATCGGCTATTTAATTTATTGAGATGACTATTGGTGAAGAGGCGCTTCACCTTGAATGATAAATAACATTTAATTATTGTTAAATAATTATTATTATTGCTTGGAGGCCAACTTCTTATCCGCCACCTTGAGGAGTCACGATTTTTCATTGAGGCCGACTTACCTTATCTTGAAAGGACGCGATCTCTCTCCCTCTTGTATATATGCGAGTTGCTCATTGTTCATTATCATTTCATTCATACACATTCATCATTCATAGTTCGATATTAGAGAAGTGTGAATTTCACCAAGAGCAGATCAAAGTTTCTCAAGAAGGCTGAATTCGATATCAAGGAAGAGCAAGATAATAATCTGTTATTACATCAAGTTTTGGTGTTGTTGTTTGGCCTTGTAATCGGCCTCATTGTAAAGATCATTGTTGATTTATATTCAATATATAAGTGATATATTGTTGTTGGGTTTTTCTCCCTCAAGTGGAGGGTTTTCCCAGTGTATATGCTATGTCTATTTGTTTGAATTTGAATTAAAATCTGCTTATTCACATCTGATCATAAAACTAACACAGGCGTCCCCTAGCAAAAGTTGAGATTTTTAGCTAACTTCCTACTTTATAGCTCATTGAAAAAGTCACAGTTACCTATGTTGAGCTCTGATTTTTGAATGCCTAATTGATGCTGGAGCTGGGCTGAGATATCCACCGTGAAGCCAGAAGAACCGAGATGAAATGTCTACTAGGAGCTACAACTACTAAAAACCATGTTTGATGCCTCAAAATAAAAATCGCCTTTTATTAAATTGATGTACAAATCTCCAGACTTAGCCATTTCTCCGTTTTGCCATCTCGTGCTTCAATCTGCTGCAGTCGGTGAACAATGGCTCCTGTCAACTAGATCACAGATCCATCGCGTAGCTAGAAGAATTTTGCAACCAGCGACTGTATGTAAGGCATCTAAAAGCTGAGTTAAGGACCCCAAAAGCAAGGGCACCCCTAGCCTGCAATAGCGCAATTACCACTTTGAGAGTGATTTTACAACTTGCAACTTTCAGCACGAACACCATACTTTGACCCCTGACACCGAGAGTTGGAGTGCTCTGATGCACGCACTGTTGATCTCAATGCAAAGCTGGAACAACTTGGAAGAGATGTTCCTCGGAGTGACAAAGCGAGAAAACTACTTCTAAGACCTCCAGGAGAAGGGCACCTTTTTCAAGGGAGTGTGTAATTTCCATACTTAGCCATTTTTCTGCTTGTTTACATTCTTCAGCATTCTCCACTGATCCTTCATTCACGGGCGTTTGACAAATCCCGCGGGTTGACAGTTGGATTCACTGAATAGCTAGGAGGATTTCGCACAAGTCTCATGAAGACGACTGTTGCTAAAAACCCCATCTAGTTGGCCAAAAGGCTAGGCATCCCTGGCCTATAGAGGTACAGGTTGACATTTTCATGTTTATCCACCCTCTGTTTTACGTGCTCGTTGGAACCACTGCAATGGTCACTCAACACATCTGATGATCTCGTGAACAAGTGCATCACAGAGCTGGGCTAAATCAGAAAAGATTCCCCAGAAACACAAACTGCAAATTCAATCATCTGAGGGGCCTAATTCAAGGGCGCCCCTGGGCTACAGGGACGCAGAAACTGCAAATTTGACAGTCCTTGTGATGTGTAACCTCTTCGTACCTCCCGCTTTTGCCTTCGATTCTCGGAGTTCTGCAACTCGAATGATATGCTTGATAGCTTGCCGAAAAGCTGACTGAATTCCAAAGAGAGAGAATATATTTGCAACCAAAACCAACTGAATCTAGGCCTCCAAAATGAAGGGCGCCCCTAAGCTACAGGAGCGCAGATTTTCTTTCTGCTAAATAATTCCTCCATTTCACGCTCTTGCAAACACCATTTTGGCTGCTGAGTTGACTACGTAGAAGCATTACTGCTGCTGACGCGTGTGTGTAACTGTATTTCACCACTTTCACATGTACGGACACTGTAAAGTTGATTTGCGCGTTGATTGCGCAAGCGTCTCCCACGTTACAAAGTGAAGTGTTTCCAAACTTAGAATATTTTTTGCACTTTTGGACATTTGAAAATCCCCTCCGCCGTGAAGCATCTCTTTCAAGTTTCAGCATCTTTTATCATAGAATGTTCTGCTTTGAGTTTCAGGCTTAGATTCTGATACTTGGCACTGGCCAACTGCCATTGACGACCTTAGAGGTACCAATTTTTCTCCTGAAAAAGTGAAAACTACCCACAAGGCTTAAACTGACTTTTAACTGAAACTGACTTCACCACTGTGATCATGATGTGAAATAAGCCAATCAAAATTAATTTCAGCCAATTCTGACAAGTTTCAATTTTTAGGGTTTCATGACGTGAAACAAGGGTGCAAAAACCCTAATTTTCATTTTTTTTCCAAATTTCACCAGTATCTTCTTGACACCAAATTGACTCAAAATCCATACTTGATTTGCCCAAAAATTGTGTTTTGACATCATTTTAACAAGGTTTAGACTCTTTTAAGCAAAATGCCTTAATGAAGCAAAAAAAATTGGTTTGGGTACAACACTTTTAAATTATTTTTCTTTAGTAATTAACTTCTACATAATTTTCCACCTTCGACATTAATAATAAATTATCAGGTCATTAATTCTCCTTTGACATCGATGACTATTTCCAACAACAACCAAAGATTATGTCAAGGCAACAAGTAAAGATGGCACAAACATAATTTTCCATTGGGGTTTGGTAAAAGATCTTGCCAAGAAATTTGCTATTCGGGAAGACAATGACAAAGGTATGAAAGCAGAGGATTTCTTATAAGAAATGTTTGAAAATGAAAATCCATTTAAAGTAGAAACTAAGAGATAAAATTTTGATAGAAAAATTGATGTTGAAAAGATAGATTCATGGATAAAGCAATTAGTTTAGTTTTCACAAAGTAAATGGGGCACAAAAAAATTCCTTTGTATGTCTCTAAATGGAAGGGCATGCTCTTGTATGGTGGTAAAATTTATCTTCTAAATTGTGAAAAAAGAAATAAACCCGTAGTTGGTAAATGGATGATTTTAAAGAATTAACTTGTTAAGAGTTTTTATCCCATCAGGAATAAAATGGATCAAAAAATAAAAAGTTATGTATTATAGACAAACAAGTGGGCAAAGTGTGCAAGAATACACCAGAGTTGAGGAGGCAAGCCATGTTGAATTGCATGGACCTAGATGTGGACATGTTAGGCAAAGTATCTTGGAAGGTGTAATGTTCCCAACTAATTTTGTTATTTTAATGTTTGCAAATGTTAGTATGAAATGCAAACCCTCGCACTTTTTGATCATCAAGATCCCGATGTGGGAAAGATGAGAGCATATTGTGATTGGGAAACTAACTTACTAGTGGCAAGCCACACAATTCTATAATGTATGCAGTACAACATATTAAATAATTAACCATGTCTTTGTGGCATTGCCATCTAGACTTACATTCCAAAAGTAATATGGCAATGACCACACAGATGTTTACAATATGAATGATAAACAATGAAATACTCTTCTAATTTATTTCCAAGAATTATAGCAAATAGTTGCCCAACAATCTGGAAAATTATATTTTGTCAAACAGTTGGAAAGTGAAATGCATAACACATAAAATCTGTGTTACACAGGGATGCGTCCCCTGCCCCAAAACCCCCTATACCCGTCCCCATCCGTCCCGGGGACGGGGGGACGCATCGGGGACAGTCCCTGGCCGTCCCCGAATCAGGAAAATTCACAGGAAACGGCGGGGAACGTTTCCTCTTGTCTGGGAACGGTCCCCTGTCCCCGGGGACAGCAGGGGACGTTGGAAACGTCCCTCGCTGTCCTCGGGGACGGCTAACCGTCCCCTGTGTATATGGAGCTCCAGAAAATTAAAGAACATAAAATTTTTTTTTTAAAACATTTTATATTGCTATTAAATGTTTTGTGGGCCCACAGCAACATAATGCGTTTGTGTAAAGTCTAAAAACAAAAATTGAAATGAAACTTAATAAAGTTTCATAAGATTCAATGATATTATTTGGCTCTCATGGCAAGCGACGGCAAGGGCGACGACTTCACACAGCAAAGCACGAGAAAATCTCTGCCTCAGCTCAGTCTAAACGATTTTTTGGCATTTTGCTCCTGTGTTTGGGCATTTAACAGAGACGTTTTTGCATTTTAAAGAGGCATGAAACAAATTTCTTCAAGTTTTTGTTTCTCACGCCTAGAGTAAAGTCGTGGCTGGGCTCTATTTGACTGCATTTTTTTCTTCACTCAAGCTGCATTTTGTTTGTGTTTGGGATGCCTTGAGGAGCTGGGAGCTGCACTTACTTAGTTCCATTTCCTACCACTCTCGCGATTTATTGATATTGATAGACCATGGTTTTATTGATGTATGATATTGCTATGATAAATTTTATAATGCTTTAATGATATTTATTTTGTTGTTATGCTACTACTCTTGCGATTTATTTATATATTGATATTGTTGTTAGCAATTATTAATTTATTGACATATATCTCTCTCTTTCCCTCTCTCTATCTATAATATATTAATAAATTTTGAAAAAATCATATATATATATATATATATGTATTTTGTATGTTGCCGTCCCCTACCGTCCCCTAAAAATGGGCCCCTAGGAAACGTCCCGGAAACGCGTCCCCAGCCGTCCCCCCGTCCCCGTCCCCAAAAGGCCGTGGAACACAGCATAAAATGTAAAATTCCTGAAATGTGAAACATGACTGAATGAAAATGAAGCAGTTGATATAGAAATTCCAATAGCAAAGTAATCAACAGTTGACTAATAGGCCACTAAAACTGCTCAATCGCCCTTCACAAATGCTTGAACATATGGACTGATATGGCAGCAGTGGTGGTATGGACCCAGCTAGGAATAAACAACAAACTAATATTCTCTTATGGCAGCCATGAAAACTGTTCTGATCAGCAACAAAAAGTCCACTATTCTCCATTAATCGCCCTTCTAGAATGGCTTGATTCGTCCATCAAATAACAATGAAAATTCCACACAAATAGTGCCCCAGATATTGTAGCTTAATTGTAGCAACTTAATGCTAAACCCTTCAAACGCTTCAGTCAAAATGATATGCAGAAATAAGCATTCCAAACAGCAATACGTAGCTCAAATGTGACCTCTGTATGAAATCACCAAAAGAGATTGGAGGATTTTCATCCTCAATCCAAAACTTGAGCATTTCCATCCTCAAAAGAAAAGATGAACATTGTTTGATCTTGGAAAAAGAAATTTGTTTTTAAAATGGATGCCTTCCTCATGCCTCGCGAACCCTTTTTTTATAGCTTTTTTAAGGGATTTTAATATTGTTTTCCTTTTTCATCCTTTCCCTCAGAAAATAATTGAAGTATCTTTTAAAACACTTTTTTAGACACTTTACCTTTTAATAATTTGAATTTATGTTGTCCCTTGTTAAATAAACATAATGTTACCTTCTGAACAATTTAAATTAAATTATTAAATAACTTTTCCCTTAACAACATCCCAATAGGCTATGGAAAAAAATAAAGATAGGCTAAGGGTCTTTTGTCAACCTATGTCCAAGAAGGGGGCATGACAGAGTGCTCCATTCCCACATCCAAAGGAGGGTGGTTACCACCAATCCCGAGGACTTGGAAAGAGCATTCATCTTCCAAACTTACTAAATGGAGGAGAAGAAGAGGTATGGAGGTAAGTCTTCCAAACAAAAAGGCAAGAATTATAAGTGTAATTGTAAAGCAAAGAAAGTTACCATTGTTGTACAAAAGGAAAAAGATGCAAAGAATCCTTGCGGTCATTATAAGATTGATGGGCATGTTAATGCTAAGTGTTGAAAACTTCATCCTCAACTACATCCTAAATATAAGAATAAGGATAATAAAAGAGGGCTCAAAACAACCCATGTTAACTATTCAAGAAGAAGGAATTAAAATAGAGGATAGTACAAATGTAAATGATTGACTTGGACACATAGCCACCAACACTACAAAAAAGGATAAAAGTGAAGAAATGAACAAAAACTTTTTATCTTGAAACTATAAGTAAAGAAGTCAAGGGTTCATGTATTGGTAGATCCCAGCTCATACTAATTTCAGAAGATTTGGTTAGAAGGCTTTTTTTATTAACATATGAGTATCCTCATCCATATCCATTGGGATGGGTGAAGAGGGTGTAGAAATACAAGTGACTAATAACTGCAGGCTCAAATTTGGGTTACACATTCAGTACATAATAAAGTAGACGCAAATGCTATTCCTCTCGATGCATTTGACGTAGTTACTAAGAGTTTGTATCTATATGTCAGAAATGTGTTTTTATGAGAAGGGATAACATATACAAATGGATAAAGGATGGAATCAAAAACACAATCACAAGGTACCAAAGCAGGGTATAGGATGGAATAAAAAACACAAACACAAGGTACCAAAGCAAGACAAATGTAGTAATGGTAAGCTCTAATCAAGCAACTAAATTAATTCAAAAAACCAAGCAATTTTGTTTACTCTTGTTAAATCAAAAAGAATGTTGGATTGGGTATTTCTACCATGACTAACACAAAACTGAAAGGTTTGGATTACGTCTTGTCATCTTTTCAGGAAGTGTTCCATGAATCAAGGGGGTTGCCACCAAGAATGAAGGTGGAGCATGAGATTCAACTCATACCCGAATCTCCTCTACCAAAAATAGATTGCATCGGCCATCTCTTCTAGAAAACAATGAAGTCAATGAACAGCTTTAAGAAGTTGCTTGAACAAGGAGTCACATGCTCTAGTACTTCACCTTGTGGTTCGTGTTTTGCAATAGTACAAATCAATGATTCTTAGAGGATGTGTATTCACTATAAAGCATTAAATAAGATCATTATCAAAAATCAATATCCTCTTTTGAGGACAATGACTAGTTAGACCAACTTCAGCATGAAAAATATTTTAATAACTTGGATTTTAAATCAAGTTATCATTATGTGCATATGAAAGAGGAAGATGCATAAAAGACAACATCTAAAACTAAGCAAGGACTTTATGAATGGTTAGTTCTTTCTTTTGTTTTCTGTAATGCCCTGGCTACTTTTATGAGACTTATGAATGATGTGTTAAGGGATTCCATAGATAGTTGAGTGATTGTATATCTAACTGAAATCCTAATTTTCAGTGCTACATGTGAAGAACATCTTATCCATATAAAGTACGTCCTATAAAATTAAAAGAAAAGCAACTGCTACATTTGGTAGGAGGGGAATTAAGAATAGATCCTTCAAAAGTAGAAGCAATTACAAATTTATTTACACCAAAGAGTGATAAGTTTTGTAGGGGCTGCACAATACATGAGAAAGGTATTCCTTCTTTTTACTCCATAGTTTCACCTTTAAATCAAATTAAATCAATGGGATGGGACTTTCATTGGAGTAAAGAACACAACTTTTGAAACAATAAAGTACAAAATAAGTCATTTCATGTCATTGCTCTTCCTAATTTGGAAATGCCTTTTGTGGTAGAGACCAATGCTATTGAATATGCTATGGGTGTCATCTTACTTTAAGTTGGTAGACTTGGTTGTTACCATTTAGAGGTTTTTACTTCAGTAGTTAGAGGATATCTAGTATATGATAAATAAAATTGTATGCACTAGTTCAAGCCATTGAAAAATAGAGGCAATACTTATTTGGTAAAGAAACTATAGTGCACACTAATCATCAGCCTCTACAATATCGAAAAGCATAGTACAAATTACAAGCAGCAAGACACTACAAATGGATGGAATTCTTGCAACAACTTCATTTGGTGATCAAATATAGAAAAGGAAGTAATAATGCGGCAGAAAACATGCTATCTAGGCCACCTATTTCCAAACCAATTTCAACCTTGGCTATGGTAACACAATTAGATCCTTTTACAAAAGAGCCATATGTTGAAGAATATGTAAATGAAGACTTTGGAAAGAAATTCAAGGAACTTCAAACTCAAGGAATTGTAAAGAGCAATGAAGATTTCTATCTCAAAGAGAATTTTCTTTACAAGGTGGGAAAATTATGTGCACCAAAAGCACAAATACTTCTCATAAGGAAGACACATACCTCCAAAGTAGCAAGTCACTTCGGTGTCAATAAAACATTGGCTTATTTGCAAAAAAATGCAACAAGAAGTAGCAATGTCCGTTAGAAGTTTGCAAATTGTGTATTGTGTTGCACTAGTAAATATAAGAAAAGAAAGGAAGGAATGCCTTGCCTCTACCAATACCCACAAGACCATAGGAAATCATTTATATGACTTTGTAGGAGGTGTTGGAAATTGTTGTCATTGATGTCAAAGGCGTTTGAAGACCAAGATTGGAGGTGCAAGAAAATAAAATAAAATATAGTATTGCTAAGGACCGACCCTTAGACTCTAGGCAACCTCATTAAAATAACTAAAAATTGTAAATTATTTTTTTTTATGAAGAGGGCTGACCCTCTCAAGTGGTGCGCTCCATTTTTGGGGGTTTATTTTTGAAAATTAAAAATATTTATAAATTTTCAAAAATAAACCCCCAAAAATGGAGCGCACAACTTGAGAGGGTCAGCCCTCTTCATAAAAAAAACTAATTTACAATTTTTATTTATTTTATATATTAAATATAGGGGTCGACCCATATTGAAGCGCCTACGGTAGAGATGAAAGGGTGCATTTAAAAGGAGTTGCATCCATTTGCAAGGGGTGTGTTGCTTCATAAAGTTGCCTCCCTTGGTGAAAATATTTAAAGTGATTGTGGAGTCCATTTGAAAGCAAGCAATTCATTGAATATCATTCGTATAAGGAGCAGATTTGAAAGGCACATAAGTGCAGATTTTTGAAGATATATGAGCAGATCCATATGAGCTTTATGGCAGAATTTACTAAGGATATTTGAAAATTCTAAAGGCAAATTTTGATGAAGCAGTGAGCAGATTTATGAAGGTGAATTAGGGCAGATCTAAGAAGAAGTCTCAAATAAATTATTATATTAGAATAGAGTGTGCTTCTGGTTTGAACTAAAACGTATACACAGTTTAAACCAGAAGCGCATTCTAGTTGATGATGGACTATGGAAAACTCATACCAACTAATTATTATATTGTTTATTAAGAGGTTGGTGCCTTCTAACTACGGAGATCGGGAGGTTGGTGTCTCTCATTAGAAGAGATTGGTGTCTCTTGCTTAGTTGGTGCTCAATTGTGGGGATTGGTGTCTCCTATGGGTTGGTGCCTACAAAAGAAGCTTTGTAAATGAAGTAGGTTGGTGCCTACAAGAAGATCTATATAAGCAATACTTTGTCGTGGTTTTTTCCCTCAAAGGTTTCCATGTAAATCGTGTGTTCATCTTGTGTTCATAATTGCTAGATCTTGCATGTGTTCTATTGCTATGGTTAATTAAGTTTTGAAAAGTAAAAGATTGTTGTTACATTGATTTATACCCCCTCCCCTCAATATAGTTGAGTGCTCTTCAGGAGGGTTGCCTATGAATCATAGTTCCACGGGGTTTCGGGGACGGGGACGGGGGTACGGCAGGGGACGCGTTTCGGGGACGGGGAGGCGGGGGGTCTAAGTTTGAGGGCGGCAGGGGGACGGCGGGGGGGCGGCGGGGGAGTAGTGCGCTGAAATACATATAGTACTTGAAAAATTAGATATAAAAAAATGTATAACTATAGAAGCCTAAGGAATAACTTAATAAGTTTAGAGTTAAAAAAACATATTGCGCTGAAATACAACCTTTGCCAGCATCCTCCTTGCCTGTGTCAAAATGGGAGCATTGGAATAGGGTATGGACATCCATCAAAACATAAAGGATAGAGGAATTTTGTCAGATGTTGTAGTTGCAACTTCCCTATTAGACATGTATGCAAAATGTGGAAGCATAGACAAGGCACGTGAACTATTTGACAAAATGCCTCAAAGAAATGCAGTGGCAAAACGAGGGGACAGCGGGGGGACGGCGGGGGACGTTTCCCTGAAGTCTCCGCATCTCGGAAACGGGGAGACTTTGGGGACGGCTGTATTTTAGGGGGGGACGCGTCCCCGTGGAACTATGCTATGAATAGACATGGCCATAATTATTTGTTTGAAGGAGTTTATAGATTCAATAAAATGTGTGTACTAACTCCTTCCAAGAAGACTATCACTAGTAAAGAAGTAATCGAAATGTTCTTTTATAATGTATGGGTGCAGTTTTGACTCCCTAAGCCCATATTTCAGATAGAGATACAAGATTTGTTGGAAATTTTTGGATAAAAGAGACAAAAAAGAAAATTGGTTTTCACCCACAAACAAATCATCAAACAAAGGTGGTTTATAGAACCTTGGATCAACTCAAGAGGATACAACAATAAGTATCCTAAAACTTGGTGAGCCACTTCCCTACATTCAGCACTCTTATAACAAAGCAATTCATTCTTATACAAACCAGTCAACTTTAGAGGGTTCCTTTGTTGAACATATGCTGTCATTGATGTCAAAGGTGTGATGCCAGATGTGTAATGTCAAATGTATTTGCCAAAGGATCAGCAGATTAGTGAGAAATAAATGTAATTACTTTTGTCATGTCATGTCCAAGCATTTGAAATCAGGGAGTACTGTGACAAGTGGTGTGATCAGTTGCAGAATGTTAATGTTATCATTACTAGGAAAAAGGCAACTTGTAGTATACTTGAAATATCATCTTGTATCTATTACAGTTGTTGGAAATAGTCTGGAAGTGTTTGCAGTAGTATTTTGTGGTTTGCTACTCATGCACTGTATTATACCGTCATTGTGTTTTGCTCTGCATTCTACCGTAGTTGAATGCTATGGCTTGCAGTTTGGACCAAAAGTAAGGTTACTCATGATGTATCAGATTCCTGAGTTTCAGAGGTTGAGCTTCAGCAGACAGAAAGTTAGAAGTAACAGAGTGTTGTCAGTGTTTGCTGGTTGACTGTGAATAATGTCCAAGTGTTTACGCCAGAGAAGGGAAGCATGCGCCAACTGGAGGAAGCGTGCAAAGATATAATAGGACCAATTTAAGATCACTGAAGGAAGCGCACATCATCTAACACTAGTGGTAACGGAATTGATTTAGGACCAAGCCGACTACATGTTTCATATCAATTTGAATTAAGGTCTATCCTTAGCTGAAATGGTCTGAAATAATGTGCGAGCAGAAAGGAGAACTTGGGGATATCATTAGAGGGTGTGTTAGCCTGTTGATGCAAGACAAGATCTGTATTCTTTGTAATGTTGATCTGAGTTGGTGCTCAATAATTGTGCTATAAGGGATTGGTGTCTCCTATGGGTTGGTGCCTGCATTTGAGGAGATTGGTGTCTCTCATTAAGGTTGTAACTCCTGTAGGTTGGTGCCTACAAAATCACTGTAAGTTCTATATTATTTTTGTGAGGCTGGATTTGGACAATAGCTCCAAGCAGCTCTTCTCACCGTGGCTTTTCACATTTTGGTTTTCTACATATATCTAGTGTTCTTTGTGTGAATGTGTGCACTTGTGTTGCTTAATTGTTAAGGAAATCAATACTTGTTGCTTTGATGTTTTGGGGTTCATGTTTGAAGAAGTTACTAATGGTAATTAATGTTGAATTAAAGAGTTTTGGCATATACTGATTCAGGCACCCCCACCTCCCCCTCCCCCTCTCAGTATATTATGTGCCCTTCATCCTTGGGGTATTTACCCTCAAGTCAACTTGATGTTGCTTTTGATCACCAAGAGGAAACCACAGGACAAGATTTAGAGGTGGCTAGAGCATTGAAATTTATAGAGAGGATTAGGCAAAGCCAACTCAAAGTAAAAGAGCAATTCAAAAGAACTCAAAATTTGTGCAAACAAAGACATAATTAACATAGAAAGGAGCACAAACTAAAAGTGGAAGGCAAAGTTAGGTTATCCTTGGGTAAAGAAAGACTACAAGGTCAAGCAATGAAAGTCAAGCCACTAAGATATGGACTTTTCACTATTTTGAAGGCCATATGTGAAAATGCATTTGAAATTGATCTATCTCCATGAAGATGCACTAAGTTGTTGTGAGTACTTGCAGCTTTATGAGCACTCTCTGTTGGATGAAAAAGAACAGGTGCTACCCTCTTTAGAAAACTTGGATGTGGAAGAAACAAGGGAAACCAGGAATAGAATCAAAGAATCATGCAAAATAGGACTCAAAAATTGGAAGGTTGGTCAAGAAAAATGGTATTTCAAAGAAAGGGTGGTAGAAATCTTTCCCCACCTAGTGTCTTGTTAAGCTTTTGTGGGAGAAAAAGCCTCCTAAGAAAGGAAGTGTGATAAATAAGGATCGGGTAAACTTGAACAGTGAAATGGATTTGGAAATCAGACAGAGAACAGAACGTGTGACAAAAAAATCAGAACTACACAAGGTACAGGATCATTTTTGCATTTTTCAAGCCAATTCTGCACCTTGAAAGTGACCCAGATCGATTCTGCAATGTGAAATCAATGCTTGACTGTTCAAAATTCAAAACAAAACCAAAATGACATCCTTTGCACATCCAGCTTCGAGAGGTTTCTCCTTGGGCCCAGGGGAAAGTTTCAACATTCAGTAAATGTAAATAGAGGTGTTCAAGATGTGTTTTGGCATGAGAGGATCGAGTTGAGTGCTGTATTAAGAGTATTGAAAGATGAATTCAGCTGTTCATCACTTGTAGAAGATAGACAAGAAATTAGAGGGTAGCCATTGTTGCACCCACTTGTTGTAGTTATCCTTCCAAATTAATTCCATTGGGTAGCAATTGTCACTACCAAAAGTTGGTCTTGCCTCACAAGATTTCCAAGTTAAAAAACCCGAGTTAGGTAAGTGTTTAAATATGTTTTTGCAAGTTTATTTTCTGATTTTGCTCACAATATTCAGAACTCTTTGACAACCACATTTGTTTTGAGCTACTAAAGTATAATAAATTTTGTGATTCTTTAACTCTACTAGTTTTAAGAATTTAAGATCACTTATGTACATAGAAATTGTATTTATGTCTACTTGGTACTTTCTTTTTCATGATTATATCAAATAGAGGATAATGATAAATGAATAAAGAGTATGATGAATAAATGATGAAGGCCACAAGCTTTTGCTTTTACAAACTTTCAGTTAATGGGAATATGCTTAGTGCAGAAGAACAGAGATTGCCTTATGCGCAAAGAACTAGACGCTTCAATTTTATTTTTGAAATTCACGCCATATTTTTATTTTTCCACTTTAGTTAACACTAACTGGTAGTCGGTTGGTCCTTAGTGGATATTGTATAGAATTGTCAGTCCCTTAGTGGATGATATATGAAACTGTAGGGGGTGTGAGCCTTGAAACTAATCCCTAAATAATTAATCAAAAGAAAAACACTAATTGGTAGTTGGCATCTAAAGAACAATTTTTCCAGGTCTAGGGTCCCTTAACCTTAGTTAACTTTGGCCCAAAAAATTAATAGTCAGTACTTTATTGATAAACATAAGTAATAAACATACTTTATATTAGTAAATATTAGTTAGGCTACATTTAAATTGTTAAAAATAATTATTTATTTGTTTTTAGATAATATTTTTAGATAATATACAAACATTATTTTGTATCATGAAACATTTTATTTATTTTTAGTTTTCTATAAATGAAGGTTATTCTTTTAAAAAGGTATTTTTTCTTTATAACATAATCTTTAGCAAGTGGAGGCATATTAAAGCACAACCCAAGGTTCCTATGTTTACAATGCAGTCCAAACTTACCCCACACAACTTTTAAGTTGGCCAAATACTAAGAAAAAATATATAATAACATAACCTTCAATAATAATTTTTTAATACAAATTAAAAGTTTCACAGAAAAATAAAAACTTTCAATACAATATTAATTATTAACTTAGGATGCTCTGTGACAGTATAAGGTACATGTAATATTCTTTTCTATACTTAATTATTATTGCTTCCATAAGTATGCCACAGACAACATACCCAAGAGACAACAATTGGAAGCAATTTCTGAACTTTTCTTTCATTCAGAAAAAATTCTTCAAATGTACTCATTGTCAAGCATGACTAACAGGTAAAACTTGGGAAATTGGAAAAAGCCTGCCAAGACCTGTATATAAACGTGCAGAAAAGATAAGACAATTCAATCATAAGAAAAGCACACTCACCAAGAATAAGTTTTTTATTTCCTTGCACAATGTCATTTCCAGCAACATTCACTAGTGAGAACTTTAGCTGCTTCCCAATCCTAATAACTTGGTTGCAATTTTCCACTTTCTTGAATGGCATCTTTATTGGAGGCTTGTTAGCAAGTCTCCAGTTAACAATCCCAGGAACCACCTTATCAAGTACCTCCAGCAAGACCCACCTGCAAGAAGAAACAAGCATTCAAGTATAAAAGTATCACTTAGACTAAAATTAAAAACAAGAGTAGGAAGACTACTGATTGCAAAGTAAGAGTCCAGCTAATATGTAATCTTTGCTCTAATTTCTACATGAACGCCATACAGCACATATCGATGTAAAGAAAATCAGCAACTCCTAAAGAATGTCCTATCTCACAACAAGGGCCGAGGCTAGATCTATAAATTAGAGTATGCTATTTGTTGATCTAAAAGAAAAATATACTTGATCACTATGCCATTGACTAACACAAATAGAACCATTCCCTTTATCTAACCACACTGAACCAAATGGTAATGGAGGAGAAAAGGAGAAACACATTAATAGTGTCTTATAAATATAATGTGCTAAGAAAATGCTAATAACAGGAACATGTAAGCCAGCAAAATCCACACTGCAGTGCATTAAAATGAAGTTGTTATGAGAATGTAATATTGAGATCTCTTTTTTCTAAAACCACCTTACCCATTTCTCAAATCTTCAAAAGAATTGTTGATGTATGACTCAATGCCAAGACCGTTTATCCAAAAGCGGAAAGCTCGTTCCTCCCTTGCAACTTCATCATTTTTTACTGTCTCAGCAATGGATGCCTTGTTTGAATCCAATGACAATCCTTTCCTATAAAGCATCAGAAGAAACAAAGTATTCATGATCAAGTTCAACCATCCCCTTGTCTTCTGCATCATCAAAAGGTAAACAAAACATGCCCTTTCAAATTATGTGAATGAAAAGAAAGGTTCAATGAGGGATTATTCCTTCACTTCCTCACTCATGTAAATGTCCTATATAATTCTACTCAATTTGACTATGCACAGGAGGGGGAACACAATTATGCCAGAAAATCCAGTCCATGTCTATTTTATTAACTGTAAAGTGAAAAAATTATAGAAACCACACCTGTGAGAAACACTTTAATGCAATTTGTACTTATTATGGTATAATTAATTTACTTGCACTTACAATGCACCTCATTCTGTGGCTACCAGATGAGGGAGCCTGCATTCACAGCTAGTAGAAGCATTTAGTGCACATAGTACAGTGCTAAATTTGATGTGCATATCTGGCAAAGGAGGAAAGTTTACAAGGCTGATAGGTATATATTTGCGCAAAGCACTAGACTGGACTGATTTTGGAAATGCTTAAAACTTGTCGTTCAATCTTCAGAAGAAACCTGCAGGAGTTATGTGAAATAAAGCCTTGAACACATAAAGGTTACCAAGATGGTTTCATAGCAAGCAATTTGTCTCTTTTCATAGATAAGTAGAAGAAAGCATTTTCAGGGCTTGAAAGTGAAGTTAATCTATAAGCTGGCGAAACTACATCACAACCATCTCATCTATGTACTCTTTCTCTAAGAACCCAAACACACTTTGTCATGATTGACAAATTTGTTTTCAATCTTATAAGTTCAGATTATTTCTAGCTACAATGTAGCTTGTCTACACTTTGCTCTAAACCATATGTGTAAAGACATCAGAAAGTTCTGGCTAATTGACAGGGTTAACTTCTTCCACCTCGATAACAATTGATGAATAAACATAAACCACAGATTTTCAGAAACCCATTTCATCAAAGCCCAGTAAATTTAAGGAAAGGGGAAACCTTGGGGCTTTATCTCTGGTCAAGGAAAACGAAGAGTCAGACTCCATTGGAGCTTCTTCAAGGTTTCAAATTTCTCTTATCTCTACATGTTTTCTCTAGAGACTAAGCATCATAGATGGAAATCTCTGGAAGTTGCATGCAGACTTGTGACTGGAACATAGACAACAAGTTACTCACCTGTATACACGCAAATTACCACAAATCACATGCAGAAACTCATACACCCACGCCTAAATACAATCTGCTGCCAAAAACAGCAAATAGTTCATTTTTATCACCTTAATGACAGTGTTCTTATGCTCAACCAATTTGGTAGATTTATTTTTGGACACCTAGCATTGCCCAATGCATTGGCCTTCTATTTAAGCTATTTAAGGATATAGGAAAACTTGGATGGATGAAAACTGCAATTGAAAAGGCAAGAAACATCACTAAATACATCCACAAAGACCCTTGAATTCTTAACCTAATGAGAGAGAATGCCAAATGAAAAAAGATTGTGCAATCAAGAACCACAGGATTCATCACCAACTTCATCACATAGCAGCCCCACTAGTATCTCTTAAACAAATATTTGTGAGGACTAGGTTGGTGAAGTCTCCATACTAAAAAAGGCTGACGGGGAGAGGCTCACGCAGGGTACTTTTGATTGTGCATTTTCCAAGAGCATAGACAAGATGCTCAAGGTAACTTTAAACTTTAACATTTACAAATTTGCAAAGTAATCAACTCCATTACCTTGTAAATTTGTAAAACTTATAAATTTTTAATTTATTTTTTATTTGTTGTTGTCATTCAAATTATTATTAATTTGAAAAATCCTTACTATTTTGATTTAGCTGATGGATCATTTGCTCAGGGTTCTACATTTAGTGGATGGGGAAAAACCCAATGGATTATCTATATGAGGCCATGGACAAGTGCACGGAGGACATTAAGCATTACAATGGGAGAAACAAAACAACTATGA
Organism: Sequoia sempervirens; assembly: GCA_007258455.2. Taxonomy (NCBI): domain Eukaryota; kingdom Viridiplantae; phylum Streptophyta; class Pinopsida; order Cupressales; family Cupressaceae; genus Sequoia; species Sequoia sempervirens. The sequence goes on from VDFB02105785.1 coordinate 323,648,420, forward strand.
ACTCATTTGGCACATAATTGATTTGAGGTAGAGCAAGCAGCTCCACCTACACATACATGCAACAGCCTATTACTTAAGTTTTTCTACTTCAATTCATTTAACACAGATGAGGAGGCTATGGATAGCCTCAACACATGCATAAAGAATATGCTGCTTGATGATACACTTGGGAGAAACAATTCTTAATGCGTTGTAGCTTTACAAGAGTGCAGAGGGGAGGATGTATTCTTAACCTCTATGCAATCAAAGGAAAAATAGCCAATAATTAGGCAAAAAGATACAATATCCTTCAAAAGCTTTATTGTGGTCTCATATATAATAGACTTGTTTAATAAGTGCAATTTTAGCTTACTTACAAAGTCCTACACAATTTCTTTGCACATATGTGGTGGGAAGATTATGGCGCAAAAACACCAATTTTCAAATCCTTGCCCTCTACAATTTGTGCCAACCTTCTACAACTTTTAGATTTGAGCATGATCAAAGCATATATTTGAGTCCATTCACATGAAGAAGCACAACATGTTGACCCAAAACTAAAAGCATCTTGATGGCCTCATTGTTTTGCAGTAAGCCCTCATATTTGTCTCAAAAAGGTGGAGACGAAGGAAAACCATGATGCAGTTGACATTGACGACATGATCCATTTTCAAATTAAATTGCTAAGGACATGGAGCTCATATTTACCATAGAGCAGACTGTCAATTTTGAGAAAAAGCAACAGCCAGGGCAACAGAACAGAAGCATCAAAGGGGACTTCATTGGATGATGATCATGATATGCTTGAGGATAATATTGTTCCTAAAGAGGAATCTTTACCATCAAATTCAAGAGCACAGCCACTAAGAATCTTTAGTCAAAGGATAAATTTGTAAAATTATTTATGGATTTGTAATTTTCTGTGATGATGGCAGATAATCAATCATTGTATCATATATGACACTAAAATGTATTATACTCTTTTTTTGGTCTAAAACTAATAGAAAAACTACTTGTGTTATATCTATTCAGTATTTTGCATGTTATTTGAATTCGTTTTATAAATTTATGTATTTTTTAATATGCTGAGTTTTTGCCAATTCTTGAGACCAGGTCAAAATTTTGGCTTAAGTTTTTGCTGAGTCAAAGTTTTTGAACTAGGCTAAGCATCATTTAATAAGAATATTGTGGACGTGATAAAGGGGGTTACATGAGTTTATGAGCTCTGTGGTAGAGATTACAATAGAAAGATACATTTTTAGCCATTGTATGACTAGTAGATTAAGAATGGATTCAAATGGGAAGAAAGAGAATCTCCATGCAATAATGTCCCAACCCCAATCTGAGTTCTAACTTGCGATTTTTTTGCTCGATTAATTGTCAGTTTGACAGATGGAACATTTTGTCAAACTTATATGTGCATGTGAACTGAACTGATTGCTTTCAAAATTCAAATGCTAGACATCTATGAACATTGCATAACCTCGTTACATAAACTCATGCAAGACAAGCATGAACTGCTACAGTTTGATATTATATTTCAGATTACAGACTCAGAAATGCTTTGAATGTTCCAATAGTTTCATGCAAAGTTACATTGAATATTTCCCACTTGTACGTAGGTAGCACATAACACCAAACCCTCAACAATACAGTTCTGGAATACAATAGCAGAAATATATATATATATACTCAGAACTGAAGCTATGTTATAAATACCACTTTGCTCAGCTAGGAAGCCCACGGCAGAATAAATGCTTGGATTGCTGATTTGCTGATTTGCTGATTGCCCCTTCTCTTGTATTCATGCCCAGCAAAGTCCCTATCACCCAGCAAGGTCCTCAATGATGGCCCAGACTTGTTTACAATGCTCAGAAATGGATATCCTGTCTCCAAACAGCCCCACATCCCCCCTGAGAAGGGCTCACATGCAACTCAAACTTACACAGCAGGTCAAGTATGATCCCACGGCTCAGGATACAAGCCTCACGCACCTTCAGCAGCCATTTTCATACCATGCCATGAGAAAATATAAGCAGCAATACTAAACTAAACCCTCACATCCTCTTTGTATCAGGCGATACACTCAGAAATGAATGTGTTTCAGGTTCCCACACCCAGTATGCAGCTATCAGTGATAGCTCTCCTTGATTCTCATGCCTAAGCCAGTTACTACCAATCAGCAACAATGAATCCCTCACACTAGTCGACCAGCAATAAGGATGCAGAATAATCCTTTTTAAACCCCACAACCAACAGCCAAGTCCTTGACCAATCTGGGCACCACAGTCAAGACTAGTAATATAACCTTTATGCCAGTCACCAAACCTGAATATGCAACTCAAGGCAAACAATAACCAATGTCTGCAAATTCTTCTTCAACTCTTTCAAACCCTGAATAGTCAATCTCTCTTGCAATCATTTGGAGCACAAGCACAACCCCTGAAATGGAATTGTCTGCAAACAGGCTTGGAAGATCTTTCACTCCTGCACCGTATTGTTCTTCCTAAGGGATTTCATCCTCAAAGAGCTATGACTTCCACAAACAGCAAACCCTTGTTTCAACTCTTCTCAAAATGTGTGTAAAAAAAGAATGTGCAAAATGAGCTCTCAATGCCCTTTTTTATTTCCATGCCCAATTTGCATTTGAATTTCATTTCATTTTATTTGCTTTTGATGGTCATTTAAATATTTCACATAAAGTTGAGGGGTCAAAACATTAAAATAATAATACTTTATGCAAACGTCACTTAACACCTTTTAACCCCTTATAACACCATTCAATAAAGTCATCCATAATAATTAATATTATTAAAGTTAAACTGGATTAACTTTAATAATATAAATTAAATCATTAACCCCCCAATAAATACCAATATCAACTCATGGGAGTAATCCATCAACTTACCAAATATAGGTGTGATAGCAGCTGACCATAACATGACTTAATATAAATAGTAAGTATGAGCAACACATCCAAGTGATTTACTAAAAATAGTGTGGGTAAAAGTGTCTTGAATGGCCTCCGGAAGGCACACCACAAATAAACTAGGACACTGACCTAAAGAGTACTAAAATGAACACCAAAAGGCCTGCTGAAGAGCCATAGATCACCCACAAAAGGGTCCCCTAAACACCATGTAAGCCTACGGGGACCAATTGGTAGACTAACCACTGCATCTATCAACTGCCTAGGAAAAGGGGACATTACATACATGCCCCACTGTTGTTAACCATATATGTGTCCAAGTTGTGAGTTTTAACTGAATTCTCAAGAGTGTTTCATCCCAAACTGATTTTGTATATTGTCAATGTAAAGGGTAACCCAAACATTTCATCAAGACCTTGCCTATCTAAAACCTCATATATATTGTATTTTCTTTTGCTTCTGGTTGGTAATATTGACCAATGCAAGAGTAGATTTCTTTTTTTTAAGCTACCCTCTCACCTTTTGGTACAAGTTGAGAATTTTATCCAAAAAAAAAATTTCCCCTTATAATAAACATGGAGTACAAAATTAGATCCACAAACTGGAATCCAATGTATCCATGTCCTCTTTCCATCGCTGAAATCTTATGTATTTACTATTTTCCTATCATTCAACTTGTGCTGAATGAAATTGATAAGAAGTTCCCCCATTATAATAAAGAGGTATGGGCTGAGAGAATCTTATTGGAGAATGCACCTTGTTGGTTGGAAGGATTCTCCTTTTAAACTATTGAGCAAAATTAAAAAAACTAGGCATTGGCATGCTGCTAAAGACCTAATTTGTGAAGTACTCATTGAATCCAAAAGTTACCATAGCTTTTTGTAGGAGTTCCCGATCAAATCTGTCAAAAGCCTTTCACAAATTCCTTTTGTTTATGATGCTTGGTCCATTCTAGGTGTTGAGGGATTGGATTATTTCTTGCACCGATACAATGTCATCCAAGATTTGGATACTCGAAATAAACGTTGATTGAGAATTGGAGAAGATTTTATTCAACAATGTAATATTCTTTGTCCTATTAAATTTTAAAGAATCTTGTATAGCATGTTACAAACAGCTATTGACCAATATTGATCCATTGATACAAATTTCAATTGCTTGGGTATGAGGATCAATGTGGTAGCACTGAGCTGTTTGAGCATCTTTTTATTCCATTGTGATTCCTCCACAATGATCTTCCTTAATGAGTTCCTATAAGTGTTTAATAGAACGTCATAGGAAATCCACCAGCACTGGGAGCTTTGTCCTTATGGAAGAAGAGGGCAATTGTATGCAGTATTGTTGAAGAAATCAGTCATAAATCAATTATTCTCCACCTCATTGATGAGCTTGGGCTTAATTCCAATAAATTAAACTAAGGTTTGGGTCTTGGATAGTTGTTCAGAGTTGCTATGAGAAGTTATGCAAAGTATTCTGTGTCATATTTTTGAGTTCCTGAACTATCCATAATTATAGATTGTTCTTGTTTATCATGGCTTGGACTGTGTTGCAGATTTTTAGTTTGTGGAAGTTTCAGAAAACTAGAGATTGAATCTCCATGGAGAATCCATTTTTGTCAGAATCATTGATACCAACAGAGTTCTTCATGTTGTTGTGTTGTGGCCATTTCCAAAATCGCTTCTTGTTCAGGGATTACTAGTTGTTGATTGAATCCGATTTTTTCATTATTCTTTGTTGAATATATGCCAATTTTGCCATTGTTGTTTTGGATCTCCACAAGGGATTGCCAAAGCAACTCCATATTTTGATTTTGGTTCTTAAGCAGGCCAGTTTGGCTATTAAGTCATACATCTCATGTTTGTTGGTGCTTCTTTCCACCATTTTCCAACTCTTGATTTGAATTCCAGATGAGCGAGCCATGAAAGTTCAAATCTAAACTGTCTCTTAATTGTTGTTGCATATCAAAGGTGATATAAACAAGATAAGCCAATGATCAGAGAGTGGTTTCATTAACTTTAGCATTTTCATTTACCATTCACCTTGATCTATTTTCAGGTATATAATTTTTTTCTTTTCACATGCTGGTCCAAGTAAACTTTTCTTGAGAAAAGACAAGATCAATGAGTTGTATTATATCTATTATCAATCATGTCCAACAAGGCATTTGCCCCCTGATGGTTGAACCCTGTACCTCCAATATTTTCCCCATGGGTTTTATGATATTATAGTCTCCCATCATAATATTTTCTGTTGTTGAGGTTGCTTTGGCCCAATCCTGTAGGAGGATTCATTTTTTTCTTAAACGAGATGAGTACAATATCCTACATTTCATGACAAAAAAAATTGTAGCCTCTCCCATGACTGACTGGAGCTGCTCGTGCTCATATATAGATGGATCTCATTCTATCATGGTTTTGAATAGAGAGACAAAAATCTGACGTTTGCGGCCCCAATAAGCCTACATATTGAATTTTCAGGAGAAATCTACCCTGGTAGTTTTGTGTAGTAGAACCAAATCAGTTTTATGTTTTAGGATCTGTTGTTTTTGAAATAGGCATTTGTTAGAGACACCTATATCTCGTACATTCCAAGACAAAATATGCATTAAATCTTTTCGACAACTCTATGTAAATCCTTTATATATTGAATTTTCAGGAGAGATCTGCTCTGGTGGTTTCTTGTGGTAGAACCATATCAGCTTTCTGTTCTAGAATCCATTGTTTTAGAAAATGATGTTTGTTAGGGACAGCTATATCCCTTATAGTTATATTCCAAGACAAAATATACATTAAATCTTTCAGAGGTCAGAGGTGCTCATCTAAATGTGAAACTGATTATTGCTCATGATTTTGACTGCTGTTCCTCATTTTGATTCTGTATCACTGCTATATTGTTTATGCCGACAGTTCCTCAGTTTTTTGAGAGAAGAGAGGAATTTGGGTTCCCAGATTTGTGTATTGATAGGGATTGTGTCTACGAAGGAGGGGTAACCCCTTGTTTTTGCTGTTTCTTTTAATTTCTGGCTGCTTATTTGGGGGTATCAGCTATGAATGTTTATTTCATTGAACCCTTTGTGGCAGGAGGATTATCAGTAGGAGCAGGTTAAGATTTATGTTTTGTTTCTTACAAATTTGTGGCCATGTCCAATTCTTCACCTACTGAATCAGACCAAGTAACCAAAGGATTTATAATATTTAAGTATTCAGTTATTTTGTTTGGATCCTTACCTTTTCTTCAGTAGGCTTTGTCAAATTTGCTTTGATTACTATAAGATTTTACTTTGCTTTTGATCGCTGGTGTAGGTCTCACTAGTCCTTATATTCCCACTTTCCTTTTGCTGAATTGGTTTCTTGTAGCATAATTAGTATTGGGCCTTTCTTGGTCTCTTAGCTTTGATTAAACTAGCTGCTTTGGCCATACTCTAACTAGATGATTATGCTTGAGGCAAAGTCTGCATCTGAATAAGAATAAGATGTTTCATAGTTAATGGGTTGTTCCCATGCTACAACTCCAATTCGCAGAATTAGTCTATCTGCGAGAGGTTTATTACACAGATGCCAGCAAGTTTTAAATGCCTGAGTTTTTTATGAAATCTGAACAGGTGACATATTCCCCTATTACATCTCCAATTCCTTCCAATATTTCCTAGGAACAAGGGGAAGGTGAGCCCAGATGGGGACTATGTTGACAGATCCCCCATACAATTGAATGTCGAGGCCCAATGCTTCATGAACAAGCCAAAGTTTTTCATGAAGCAGGGGCCTCCTTGGAAGACTGTCTTTTTCTAATTTGGTGGAGAAAACAGCCATGAAGCTCTTTTAGCCATTACTAGGATATCTAAAATGCCAGAGCAATGCCAGTTTTCCTAGATCTTCTGCTTGAGAGTCTTTGGTACCAGGAAGGCCTCTATGAATCTACAGATCAGAGTCTTCTCTTTTAAGTGCCAAACCCTGCTCTCCAATTCATCCATTAAGAAAAAAGACCCCATGAGGGTTGTTCATTCTAAGAAAGCAAACAATCGCTTTGTTGGTTGATATATGAGGCTTTAGGACATTTTTCCAGTACATGATAGCAAATGAATTGGCGTAACTCTTTGTATTGGACCTCTTGGGAGTCTTGAGAGACAGCCTGCATGAAGCTTGGCAGTTTGTAGGAAGCCATGGCCTCCTCAAAAGAATCAGTTCACTCCCAAGAGCATTTGACATTTGACAATGGTAGGAGAGATTGGATCTGATTTGGGAGGCAGAGAGGAGGATGGGATGGACTTGGGTACAGTGCATGGGAGAAAAAGGGTTTACACTTCCTCTATAATTCTTTGTACAGTAGGTTTTAAGTGTCGTCCATGGTAAGAGAGGGAAATTGAGGAAAAGGAACATGAATAAGAGGGGCTCCCTTTTGAAAGCAAAGGAATGAACTTTACTAATGGTGCAAAATTAAGTGTCTCAATAGTCAGGAACCACTATGGAGAAAACAAAAAAAGCAATGAGGGTATATTGTATACATGATGAATAATTATAAGGGCAGAGATAGAATATATTCCAGATTTTACAAGGTTTTGTGTGCAAGCTATAATTTCAGATGGAGGCAGGATGACAAAGAAAAAGTTTTTAGGGTATATCCTTTCAAACCATATAATCTCAACCCTATTAAAACTAAACTTGAATTAGCTTCCAAAAGTAAAATAATGTAAATGTCTAAAAATTAGAAGTTTCCCACCTCAAAGACAAAAATTGCTTGGAAGCTATTAGAACATTGTGGAAGATTTCTACCACAAATTCTGAATTTGAATGTCCAAACCCCATCTGGGACTCTAAATATTAAGGTTTATGTAAGTGTAAAGCAGGAATGGAGCTCATATGAGCAAGAGAGCTTTCATAGCCCAGGAAGGTTTAACAAAAAGTGAAACAAAAATCCGATATATAGAATCACTGAGCCAATGCTTCGAAGTTAAAAATTACGTAACAGATTCATTTAAATATTAGGCATAAGTTGCCAAGCTAACGTCCAAAATGAATTTTGGTTAAAAAGGGTTTAAGGGATCAAAGTACTTTTTAGAATGCTCAAGCACAAAAATGTTGGAGAACAAAATGGTGACATGGAGAATGATGGAATATTTATATCAAGATCATGAGGAACTCACCAATGCATTGTTTGACTTCTATAAAGAATTTTTCTCTTCAAAAGGTGCAAATCATAGATGAAAAACTCTACAAGTTACTCAAAGACCTCACCATAATACTTGCAAGTAAACACAAGTCTTATGCAAAAACTCGTGAACATGCATCCAAACACAGTCAGCTTTTAAAAACAACAAAATTGATCATCTTTTTTCACCTTAATGACATTTGTTCATGTGCTCAACTCCTTGATTTCATTGCATTGATTTTCAATTGATTTGGCCTTGTTTCAAGTGATCTTCAACCGATTTGACGGATTTATTGACCATATTGGTAAAAGTATGGAACTCCTTTTTTTTTTTGTTTTTTGATTTGGGTTTTGTTGTTTCTTCTTTCATGTGTAGTATTCTAACACTTTTAGGGTTTCAATTTTTCATTTTTTCGTCTCTTTCTCTTCTTTTCTTCTTTCTTTCAAAGATAAGGTTTACAATTTTTAAAGTTGAAGCTTGATTGTTTTTTTCTTTTTTGTAGACTTTCTAACTTTGTAGATAGAAATGGCATCTACTAGTAACCATAGTTGCAACAAGACCAAGGATGCCACTTGGAAGCATGATATGCCAAGAATTATAGTGTCCACTTATTGCAGCTTGAGGATAACAAGAAGCAACAATTGCTTCAAATATCAACTTGCACTAGTACCTGGTTGAGAATGTGCAGCTGCATAATTTTGTGGAACCAAAGACTATACAATAGATAAAGGTTTTGCCCTAGATTTGAATGAGGAGAAGAAATTTGAAAAGAAAAGAAAAACTACAGCGATCGCAACTGTGGTCAATTCTCCTTCTGGATCAAAGTCTGATGTAGTAGGCCCTTGTCTCGGCCCACAAACGAGGGGTTCATTCACTAGAGGTAATTCTATCCAAGTACAGTCACAAGGATTCTTTGTTTCTCAAAATGCTCTCGCTGTGCAACAGTTGCTCGAAGGCACAGAACAATGAAAAGCCATAAAACAAGGATGGAAGCCACTAACTTTTGGTATTATAACAACATACCATTCCATGTTGCAAAAAGCCCATGTTGGGAATTGTTGGTCCATATGATTTGAGTGGAACCTTGTATGAGGAAACCACGAAAAATACGAAGGTTGTAATAGAAGGTCAAAAGACAATTTGGATGCTAAAATGGCTGCACTATTTTGTCTAATGGGTGGATAGATGGTGAACAGTATGTTGATTAACTTCCTAGTGGCTTTTGGTGGACAGTTGTTCTTTAAGTGAAAAATGTTGAGAATCAGCACAATGTACTGATGGACGTGGTAACGGAAGTGGGTGCGGAAAATGGCATCTAAGTTATGACCAACAATGTAGCCGCATATTTAGCAACAAGGAGAATTCTTGAGGAGAGGTGCCCAACAATCGTTTGGAGCCCTTGTGCCACCCATTGCATTGATCTTCAACTTGGGGATATAGGCAAACTTGGATGGGAGAAAACCATGGTTGATGAGTCAAAAACCAACACCAAGTACATCTACAACCACCCTTGGTTGTTTAACCTAGAAAGTGAACACACCAAGGAAAAAGACCTTGTACAATTATGTGTGCCACTAATTTCATCACATTGTGGAGCTTGCAGCCTCCCTGACATCTCTTAAACAAATGTTTGCAAGCACTATGTTTGGAATCTCCTTATCCAATGAAGACCTAATGGAGGAGGATTGTAAAGACCAATTTTGATGATATGTTTGTCAAGGGCAAAAACAAGACACTCAAGGTAAATTTGAACTTAACATTTTGAAACTTACAAAGTATTCAACTCCATTATTTTGTATGTTTATAATACTTAAGAATTTCTTAAGTAGTTTTATTATTTGTTATCATTCCAATTTTTATTAATTCTAATTTTACAATACTGTACTATTTTGTTTCATGTGACAAACCCTTGGTCAAGGTTCTACATTTGGTGGATGGGAAAGGAAACCCACTAGGTTATTTGTATACGGCACCAACAAAGCCAAGGAGTTCATTCATCATTACTATGGGACAAACAAAACAAGATATGAACCAATTTCGCCCAGAACTTACCAAAGGTAAAACAAGCAACTCTACCAACATAAATACAATGGCCTATTACTTGAATCCAATGCTTTTATTCCTCGATATCTTTAGGGCCAATAGCGAGGTTATGGATGGCCTTAACACATGCATGGGAGGATAACACTTTGAAAAACCTTAGGGACACAATTCTTGACAAGTTTGAAAATTACAAGGGCAAAAAGGGGAGATCATTATCTTCACCTCTATACATTCGAAGGAGAATGACAAAGTAGCTAGGTATAAAAAATAAGTCCTTCAAAAGTTAAATCATACTCTTGCAGATAGTAGACTTGTTTAATAATTACAATTCTAGTTTACTTATAAAATTATAATTTTCCTCTTTGCAGATTACAATCTGAAGATTATGGCACAAAAACACCAAATCATCGAAGCGTTGCCATATACATTTTGTGCCTTCCCTATAGCTCTTCCAGGTGGAAGCACAATCAGAGCATGTTTGAAGCCATTCACTCAAATAAGTGCAATAGTTTGAACCAAAAAGTACCTCAATGACCTTATTTTTCTGCAATACAACCTTTGTCTTCACATAAGGTAGAAGGGTAAGAGACTAATGATGCAATTCACTTGGATGACATCAACCCACATTCAGACTGGACTGTTGAGGATGAAGAGCCCATCTTTACTATGGAGGAGATTGTTGATTTTGAAAGCTAAGCAGCTAAAGGAGCAGCAAAAGCACAAGCAAAGTCAAAAGCAGAAGTGGAAGCATTAGCAGAAGCTTCGTTGAATGACGATCATGATATACTTGAAGATGATATTTTTCCTTGGGAGAAATCTTTATCATCCAGTTCCAGAATGCTACCAGTAAGGAGCTTTATTCAAAGGAGAAATTTGTTAAATATTTTATGAATTTGTAATTTTCTATGATGGTGACAGATGATCAATCATCATATCATATATGACACTCTGAATTGAATTGTACTCCTTTTTGATCTAAAACTAATTAAAAAGACACCTATGAGTTCTCTCAATTTGAGTATTTTGCATATTATTTAAGTTTATTTTAGATATTTATGTTTTTTTTTTAATATATCAAGTTTTTGCTGAGTCAAGTCCAACTCAAAAAATTTGCCTGCTGAGTTTTTAAATTATGGGACTAATGATATAATTTAATAAAATGGAAAAAGTTCTTAAAATTGTTCCAAAACTTTAAAAAAAGCCATAATACTTGACAAAAAAATCTCCAAGAATAGATTTCTACTGACTATAAGAACAATACAGGATGACATATCACCTGGGTCTGATGGGTTCTCAGTGGAATTCTGCATAGAAAACCATGAAGGTATGGGTGGATGAACTGTACCTCTTATATAATATCCATTGTTTGAAGACTCAAATAACAGATAATCTGCACACTGAGTTTTTACTTGAATTCAATCATATGATGTCAATTTGAGCTGAAACATAACCTGTAGCTTCTAATCAGCCTTGCCAGCATTCACACCAACTTTCAGGTAAAAATTCCCTCACTGACCTCTCAAATGTGCGAAAATAAGTTGATTGTGCTTAGCTATAAGTTGGGCATACAATGTCAAAATGAAATGGGCTGAACTTTGATATAAAGTAACAGTATGAGTTAATCTAGCTCCTGACCGAAATTCAGCTCCAAATCAGCTCCAAATTGGACTATTTGGTCCTCAACATGAAGAGAAAAATTCCAGGAGTGCAAATTTCTTTTTGTATTTTGTAGCATATGAAATGCCAAAATGGTACCAAAACAATCTAAAACATTTGATAGATATTTAAGTATATACTTATTGTAATGACATATAATATTTCATGACAATCAATAAAAGACAACCTCACCATGATTTATAATCCATGAAAACAATTTCTAGACTTTCAGATTACATGGTACTCAAATAAATGAAAGATTATAAATTTATAACATAAGAACCTAGCTGGTGAACCCTGCAGATAGGGTCTATGCATAGATCCCATTATGGATCAAGATCAGTTGTTTTACTACAGCTCATGAATAATTATCACTATCCCCACACATCGTGGTAAGAATATCCAAGTGGGGATGACCGACCCTTTTGCTAAGTCACAAGTTGGAAAAGAACCAAACAGTATGTTGAGAATTTAACTCTCTGCTGACTACTCTATTATCATATCACTACAAGAAGGACGAATGTGTCCTAGTTGTCAACTACCTACATGAACAATTGACCAATTAACTAACCCCAGGGCAACAGATCAGAAGCACTGAAGGGAGCATTAGAGTTATAGGTTGAAGAGATGGAGTGAAGTGTCATGTATTTGAGCTCTTGTTGAAGCTGGAATGAAGTGTAAGCATCGTGTCTGTTTCACCAAACTCAAAATGTGATTAACTCATAATGGCTCAGGTGCTAACCATTAGCAAAGAAGCTCCGTAGAAAGTTTAGACAGAAGTCCTTCTAGCATGTCCCTAGGGTTGCCTCTCTTTGTATGTCAATGTTGGACAAAAGTTCAACAATGTCACTTGCTACTAGGCTTAAGTACTTGCAATTAAACTAACTGTAAAGTTATTTTTTTCTATATCATCTGTGTTACAAGTGAAGGACGGTTTTTCAACAAACTGCTGCTCCCCCATGGCAGAAGAAGTTAGAGAACAATGTCTTCACAAACAAATCAACATAAAATGTATCCAAAATGACATTTAAAATAGAAGCAAAAAGTGCATGACATGCTCCTCACCTTTGATGGAAAATATGAGCAACAAATGCAAGGTTCAAATTTGTAGATCCCTCGACAATGTCCTTTGGGGTCAAGTATCTTCTACAATTTATTTTTTCTGCTTGCAACAAAATCAATTTGGCCCTTTCCATCAGGTCCTTTGATTCTAAAGGAGAAAAATTACAATGCTCTGGAGCAAGGGCATTCAACAAATAAACATATGCTGCTCCATCCTGTTCACAAAAGAAACAAATGGTAAAATCTACATGTATTCTAGAATCTTAAACATCTGCATGTTAGAATGGTACTCATCTATTCAACTAGAAGAAAAAAAATTCTTACGAGATATATATGGAGTGTTGGAATTGACAATCATATTTTGATCCATAAAAAATTTCAATTCAGTTAGATTAAAGTTCATTAAACCAACATGAATAATTTTGGACTCCTTGTAAATAAATCCATAAACTACAATGCTCAGAAATAAGTACTTCAATCATGATGGATGATCAATAAAAAAGGTAATTCACTCCAGATATATTATTAAGTAATTGCTTGAAAGCAAATAGGAATAAGGATTTACTTCAGGATTGGAAAAAGATTTTGGTAGAGAAAGTTTTCTCCGTCTTCCTTTGTTGAAAAGGATAGAGTTCCTACACAGAGGTATTATAGATCAACACTCTCTAAAGGTCCTCTCAGATAAGCCTCTGAAAAATGGCAACTTTTACTCAAACTTTCTCTGATCTACGGGTCACACAGTTTTGGCCAAGAAGTTTTATCCTCCTTAAATGAATAAATATGCTAGAATAAAATATTTCCAGCCTTTTGCTCTCTGCCTTACTAAATAGGGTTCTTCATTATTAGGTTTAAGGATTTGGCAGAAAGGAGAAATCTAGAGGAAGGCCCTTGGTTCTGACAAGAGTTGGAATCTTACACTGATCTGCAGGTCACACAGTTTTGGCCAAGTAGTTTTATGATTATCCTCCTTAAATAAATTATGGAAAAATAAAATCTTTCCAGCCCTTTTGCTCCTGCCTTGGTAAATAGGGTTCTTCATTATGAGGTTTAAAGATTCAGACAAAAGAAGAAATCTCAAGGAAAGCCCTTGGTTCTGACGAGAGTTGAAATCTTTCTGAAACAAGGCATCCAGAATTCAATCCATTTAAATTGATATTTTCATACATCTTAGCCTGAGCAAGACTCGCAAACCACTCGTTGCATTTCATGATATAATTTTATATTCTAGAAACTATTAGATAATCTATAGGAAATTTGCTTTCTATGCACAAATTAAAGGACAAAACCATGGATTTTGTAATAGATATCAAACTGGATCCAGAAAGGCACAAATATTAACTTTGAATTTTGCTGTTAAGTACTTATTAGAATATTCCAAGATTCCATAGTCAGAAAAGAAAAAGCTTCGGATTGGACTGGTAAGCCTAAAGGCTGGTGTAATCTAAAAATCAAAAGATGATAAGAATTCAATAGAAAATCCAAAGCCCACACAGGATAGCATAATTAAAGAGTCGGAGGATAAACCAATTCTACTAGGATTAGTCCTGAAATAGAGCATCAAACCAGATCCCTGAGATATTCACTAAACTCCAGCAAATGACTTATGAACCTTCCAAAAGGAATAGAATAAATAAACCTCATGGAATAGAGATTCATCAATAAAGGTATCAATTCAGGTAAAAATGTATGGTTTGTTGTCATTTTTTAATGGTGCCGTTCTTGGTCCAAGGATTATAGTACTAATTACTACTTGACATTCTATTTATGGATGGCGCCAAATACAGTACTGTAAGTAATAGCCATGGGCAGACTATGCTTTATATCTTACTATACCCTTACCAAGATGGTTTCATACATCTATAGCTATTCATGTAAAAGAAATTAAAGTATATAATGCTTTCCTAAACAACAATAGAGATTTTCTTTCAAATTTGTCATGAACATAAGGGTAACTACACAATAAGGATATTCCAAAACACAACTGAGATATTAGTGAGTCAAGTGCATACAAGGCCTCTCAGTTTTCTAAACAGTATTAAATTAAAAGAAAAGTAATATATTTCCTACACACACCTTGAGATCGGAGGAAAAGTTTGATATAATTTTCTTGAAATCTGTTTTACGAAGATGAAAATTCATCCACCGCAGCAAAACCTTCTCTGGAGCTAGATTCATCAGCTCCTCAACTTCCTGGCAGATTTTGGAACCAATATCCATTGAGATGTGACAAACAACCTAACTTATCTAACTTGATGTTGAATCAATGTGGTTTAAAAAGATACTTTATCCAATTTATGGTGAAGGAGTATACAGATTTTGTCTGCATTACCTTACTATCATCAACTAACTCAACAAGTTCGGGTGTTTTCTTCAGGTCAAGGTCTGAAAGAAGTTGTATCTGCAAAAAAATTATCAACACGATGATGAAGATTCTGACCCTGATCTTTTCATAAAATGATCATTCTAATGCAAAAAAAAAATAGGCCTTCTGACAGCATACCTTGATAATTTGTGATATCAAACCAAGCACAAGGTGAGGCTGCAAATCAAACAGATGCACTTGTTATTATAATGGGCATGAAGTAAACCCATTAACCAACTAATATCAAGGAGATTTTGATTTTCTGAAAATAAATACAACAGAAGCATCTTTCAAGACATTTCTACTATGGTGGATGCACTAAAAAATGCTCCTCTTAGGATCAATAAGCAAATTACGGGGTTAAAAAGCAATAGCACAAGACAAACTTCAATAGAGGTGAGGTAAATTAGTTTGCTGATAATAATTAGTTTGAAAAGTATGGAATTACAATGATAAATTAAATGTTGAATAACTAAAAGAAATATATGTGAAAGGAAATCCTATGCATTGGACAAAACTAAAGAAAAACCCACTGCAAGCCAGAATAAATAAATCAAACCCAAAGTATTAGTTTTGAACAACAGGAGGAGACTATCCAAACGTTGTGTTTATTCTAAAAAGGACAGACAAACAATACAATATATTTCACATACCCTTCCTTCAACTAGATCCTGGGTTCCGATATTGACAACTGTGCACCCAATAGCTTTTGCAGAATTCAGACAAAGAGTGTGATTTTCATTCCTCTCCCATGGATTGAGTCTATCTTTAGTATTTACAGTCCTTTCGTCGATTGTCCCAGGGACTGCCAAATTGATCAATTTGCTGCATACATTCAAAACATATAAAATGCACTGCAGTCTTTCATATTTCAGTATTCATATTCTTTCATTCGTAATATCTTAAGTAAAATTATCTGGAATTAAAAAATGAGTCGCAACCCAAAGTCCATTTGTTTGGAACAAAAATAAGCCATGTGAAGCAAATATACCATAGGAGGACTCCATCTTTAGCTATCTCAAATAGATCATTTGTGGAAGGATCAATTGGAAGGAATCTTTTCATAGTAGGATCCTCTTCAAAGCAACTATTGATATGGTCAATATAAGCTTTCTTCTCAGATTCGCTAATTGTATGAAGCAAGGTAGTTGTGGCTGCCTTTAGAAACGAGGATGAGTTGCCCGAACCACCACTTTTGGTGCTTGCGTGGGTCTGCATGTTAAGATACATCTGCAGTTGGGCAAAGGAAACTAAAAATTTATCTTTTGTTTTGTTTCTCATCCTGATGATGGATCATGGAGGATCCGAAACGTTTGATGTAAAAAAAGTGAACACAGTTGTTTCCACAAGCTAGTTCAAACAATTTTGCAAGCGTGGAGAAGGGTACATCTGAACAACGCACCAAAGCAGTCCAGTATGATTCTGTGCATTTGGCAGGCAGCATAACTCACCTTAAGGAAAGCTTCAAAATCTATCTCTTGTTCGGCACTGGCACTGGAGTAATATTTGGCAAGAATTGCTGCCACTTCTTCCTCGGTGAATAACTCCTGAAAAGCTTTGAGTTTTGCCATTCCGGAGGCCAAATCGGCGACTGTGACATGCCCTGTCTGGGCTTTCATATGAATGAACTGCAAAAACAACATAAGCATGAAATCGGCGAGCATATGAGCATCTATCCATATGGAGGAGAGGGACAGGGAGAGGAAGGGGATTCGAACTTACGTGTGATTTGAGAGCGCGAAGTTCGACCTGAGTGAACTGGCTCTGCAGCCATGGATCCGACACTAGCACGCCAACAAAGCCTGCCATTTGTCCAAGAGATACGATACTCCTCTTTCAGCTTTCTCCTGCCCTGCTCTCTCTCTCCATATAGTATTGTTCTGGGGTAAAGCGGGAAGAGTCGAGCCGACTCAATAAAGGAGTCGAGCCTGGAAGAGGGGCCCACCCCTCGCCATTGTTTCTCCATTTTCTAATCTAATTTCCCCGCTGCCACAACGCGGGCCAGATTGGAATTAGACCTCTCCCTTCTTCACAATCTAAATTTCATAATTCGGAAGATTCATTTTTATCTTTTTTTGAGTTTACATTAATTTGTTCTATTGGAGGTTTGACCATTTGTAACAACTTTTAGATTTGTAAAGGTATGGTATATTCTTATTTATTTTAAAGTATTCAAGTGTTAAAATGGGCAATTAACTTTTGAATTTTATTTTATTTTATTTTCAAACATTTTTATGATTAGTTTATACATCCTTTTACTTGGGCCAAATTTATGGAGTGAAAAAGATCTTTTGATTCTCAAATTCAAATTTAAATGAGCCAAAGTCAAATGCCTTTTTACATGTCATTTTTTGTTGACTAGTGTGAAATATGTGACTTATAAGTTAAGGTATTGTATAAAAAAACAAATTATATTTAATTTTGACTATTAAGATTTGAGGTTAGGGAGCTTTAAGGAGTAATCTTACAACATCAAAATTTGCATATTTTCTCACCATTCTATATTGTCTAAGCATATTATGTGATTGGTTAGTGTGTCTTTGATCATTGTTTGAAACCATTGAATTTAATCTAAGGGTTTAACTCATAAAAAGATCCTTGTGTAAAAGCTCATAAAGTTGTTCATCAACACTATTAGCTTTCAAACTCAAGTCCAAAAACCAAAGTGAGCATGAATCTAAAATTTAATATTGTCAAATTAAATCTAGACCCATTAAGACCATTTTTATAATGCATAAATGACCCATATTAACATTTAGTGAATTTATCAATCTAGAGAAGTGATCATCTAGCAATTCTTGAGCACTAACACAAGGACAAATCAAAGAGTACCATTTGTCACAATTTATTCAATATAAAACCTAAAGCTAAGTATATATGCTTTATTCATTAATTTATATGAAGTTATGAACATGTTTCTCTAACATAATCAGTCTCAACTCTAATATATATGAGTATTTGATATATTTATTGATTAATTATTTTCCATATAGATATTTATGTGGGATTTATTATATCTAAGCTCACTTCCTATGAATCTAGAAAATTATCTCAAATCAACCTTTAGAGAATAATTAAGCCAATTAAGAAACTCATCCTTAAATTATAGGTGAATCTAGACCATAAAGAAGAATGGGATAACTCTTCTACACTTTTGACTTTATTGGGTCAAGGAGAGTAGTCCTAAGGATCTCTTTGAAAAATTAAGAAGTCTTAAAGGAAGCTATTACAAATAATAGGCTATTCCATTCGCATGAAAATAAACCCAAAATTTGTCAATAGTCACTTTTCATTAACTTGACAATATTTATAAGATATGATCAAATATAGCAGATTAAACCCTATAAAATTTAAAGATCCATAGTTTAAAATCAAAGAGAGTTTACATGTAATTTTCCTTTACAATTCTCTTGGAGACATATTGTAAAACTAGTAAAGTAATGAATTACACTTTAGCAAAATAAAAATAAAAAATACTTTATTAGTTCTCAAATCTTGACTTGTGTCTTAGAAAATTAGCAACAAAGTAAATTCTAAAAAAAAAAACACGACTACCAATATGAACATAAAATGATAAATGTGTCTCCATACAAAATAATGAAGTAGAATTATCCATTAGATCACACCAATCTAGTTGTGATTTCACCTAAAACATAATTTGAATGGAAGGGAACTTCAAATAGCAAAAGATCCTTAGTAATCCATAATTCATTTAAATATACCATATATTAATTTTGAAAAGTATTTTTTACATTTAATGACCTAGTATTTTTCCAAAAATTGAAGAATAATCAACAAATCAACAAGAAATCAATGTATGTGACCCTAGAGATAAAGGTAATCATCCTCTAAGATATAATGTTAATATGAGAACTTTGCATGATTGAGAGTTCCCACTCTCAAAATTATCCTTTCCAAGACTTGCAAGACTCAATTTACACATACTTTAGAACTTGACATCAATATCTAACTTCAAATATTACTTAGACACTAAGGATATTTGAAAAGCAAATTTGGGGAAAATATCCTAATATTGGAGGGAGAACTCCTAGATGTAGCAAAAGGGATAATAAGTGTCTCATATGTGAAAGAATTTGTCCCTTGTTTTACATGTCAAGTATGCTAGTTCTTTCATCCCCCTTTTACAATACTTTAATAGAAGTTCACCTTGAGACTTAGAAGAAAAATATTATCTTCTAATGTACAAGATGCTTAAATGTCCAAATTAAATTATCCCTTTGTGATAAGAAAGAAGGGTGGAAAGTAGGGAGTCTTCAAGCTCTCACATATGTTCTTTACAAGTGAATATTTGGAGTAGATTTTCCATTGTATTCCTGCATTGATGTCTCCCAAAGCTTACAGGCACTCTCCTATGAATCTATATTATCTTAAGCTATCCCTTTGGCATATAAACTTGACCCTTAGTATCAGGCTCTAATCTCAATCCATTGTATAGAGAGTTTCAACTATAAACTTCATATGAACTTTCACTTCAACATAGTCACACTAATTTTCCTCAAGCAATGTTGTGATTGAAACGAACTCATATGCTAGCTTCCTTACTAATGGCTCTATATTTTTAAGATGTAAAGAAAATGACACTAAAATATAAATCTCCCCAAAGTGGTGGAACTATTAGAAGACATCATTGCAAGGTTGTTATTGTTCAACAAAAAAGATAAAAGTTTATCCTACAATACCTTCCTTTTAATCTTTTTATATTCTTGATGCTTACTTATAACCATCAAGACATGTATTATTTATATTTATCCTTGTCATATGTCTTCATCAACTCTAATAACAAATTTTGAATAAATAAACTAAAACACAACCTTATACACTACACATATTTTACAAGTGGCATGTAATTTTACCATGCCCTTACAATGGCACGTTAACCAAAAAGTAAGTAACAAAATATTAAATAATGAAAGAATTGTTTCTTCACTTGTCATGTTTCTCTTTCCATTTTTCCTAATCAAACACTAGAGGCCATCTCAAATTAACAAATTTCAAAGCATTAGACATAGTTCTTTTTGATACAACATCCAACAATGGTCATACTCCTTTAACGAGCTTAATTGTGGTAAAATTTATCTTAAACAATTCTTCAAACATGTTATGAACTTATTCAAGGAAAGGGAAATCATGTTTCCAAAGGTGATCAATATATGCTTAAATCAATCCCTCTACCTCTACTTTCTAATTCTAAAGTTCTTTAATTTCCACTAGAGTAGCTTCCAAGATTAGATAGCTTTAGTTTGACCATTTCATGGATCTCTTTTACTTTTATTCTCTTATGGTTTTTCCCATGAAATTTAAATGAGATTCAATAGCAACCAATAATCTACAAGTATCCTCAGCTTAGTTGTCCTAGGTTCCTTAGAAAAATTAAGCCACCTAGTGCCATGATAAATCATTGTCACTTTTGTCATCCCAAACAGCTAATGGGCTTTAAATTTTGAAATCCTACCAACTCATCCTTCGTGTTTATCATAATTAGATGATAAATTTGTAAAAGAGCCTCATAGGTTACCAACAACATTTGTTATTAGATCAATTCTTACTTTAATAAACCCCTTGAGATTATTGATAAAATGGGGTCTCACTTGATCAATCTACTATAATGCTTAATCCCTCTCATCTTTACATTGAGTGACTAGTGCTTCCAAATCCTAACTCTTTAGTTGTATTTGTTGACCCCTTTGACATTAGGTAAGTTTGGCATTGACGTCAAGTTGAATATTCATCTTGATACATAGTTTTTGAAGTACATAAGGGTTATGGCTTTGGCTGATATTCGATGACATTTGGATATCATTATTTCTACGAAGGCAACAATAATAGTTATAGTCTAAAGCCTTAACTTAACACATAAAGCTCTTGTGACTTAGACGACATAAGGCATTGATCATTGGGATGTTTTATTATATTCATGCAAAATAAACAAAACCATAATGGTAAATGTTGACACAATGATGCTCATGGTTTTATTGTGTAAAAGGCATAATGGATATGCTTTGATATTATTTTGCCCTAAAAGTTAATCATTGTGTAAAACTCGATGGCTAAGTTAGGGCTTGAAGGAAACTTGGGAGAATGGTGTATACACATCAATCTTAGGGTTTGACGCAACATGGGTCGAGGCTTGGTGAGTAGCAATTTTACAAAGGTTCTCGAGCTTATTGTTTTGGGCACATGATTATGTTTTGTTCATCATAACACATAGCGATGTGCTAGGGCATGAAGGCTTTGATAGTGGAAGTTAGGGTTCGAAGACATTATGGTTTCAATATGATAATGTTGGTTGTATGACAACTAACGAACTTTGGTTTCAGGCAATGTTGGTGGTATGGCGGCTAACAAACTAGTGGTATGACATTATGGTTTGTGTTTTCAGCTTCACCAATCGACTATGACTCATGTATCTTGACCTGCCTTTCTTACATTATTGGCTATATTGTTCCAAAAATCTTGAAGGATTTTGCAAATTGTATTTGTGTATCTTGCAATAGACTTGATCTTCGGTGACAAGTATCTTTATGGTAGTTATCACCATTCAGTGATGCATTCAGTTATGAGCAGGTTTACAATTTATAAATTGTTCTCAGTCAACTTTGTTTTGTTGGTTGATTATTATGTTGAAATCACTTGACCATATGGTATGAATGCATTTATGTGATAATATGCTTTTTTAAGAGTCATTACTGTTGAACAAAACATTGAAACTCAATTTGTAATATGCAACAATGGTGAAGAGATAAAATTAATATGTTTTGTGTTTTCTAGATTTCAATCAATGAAATATACATGACATAAAATGTGTTAATGCAGAAAGTTGTAATGAACTATAGTGAAATAGAGAAACCCTCTGTCTTATATTCTTTCAATATTTACAAGATGTTGTAAGGTCAAGTTAGTCAGACAAAGATGACCTTTTTGCCAGTGAGGTAGTTGTGTTTGCTAGTGAGGCATTTTTGTAGCTAGTGAGGCACAAAAAGCAGCCAGTGAAGCTCTATAATCAGTGGGATTTTATTAAGCCAATGAGGCATTTTCCCGAGTGGGTTTTTATCCCTACGAGGGTTTCCGACTCATGAAAAATATTGTGCTATGATTCTTTTTTGGTCCATGTGATAATTGTGTTTCATGCAATTTGGTCTTGTTGCTTTCTTTATCTACTTTGCAGCATTTGAGTTTTCATGTTGTTTAAAGATTTGCTATTGGCTATCACATTTGGTTACACTCTTGAAATTGAACATTCAACGATGACAAAGAGATTATGTGTTTTGAAAAACTATTGAATTGAAATTGATTATTGAAACACTAATTCACCCCCCCTCTCAGTGTTCCCCATACTCCAACAAGTGGTATCAGAGCCATACCCTTGCATAAGTCTAACCAACTTAGGGGTTCCTAGTAGCGGAGTACTTGTTATGGCAAAAAGTAAAAGAAACAAAGAAAAAAGAAATACCCAGCAAAATGTTGAACAACAAACATCACTTATTTACCTAGTACAAAAGATTATTTTGTAGAGAAGAGTGTAAACAAAGAAGGAGATCACTTAGTGAGTGATTTTGAACAAGAGTATGTTGAAGATGAATGTGAAATTGATTTGAAGGTGAACTTATTTATTCCCTTGATGAGATTGAGAAACTCATAACGGAGAATCAAGATTTAAAATTGCAATTGGAAGAGTCTAGAAAAGTTGAAGAAGCTACAAACCAACATAGAAGATTGTCAAAAGATAGAGGCTGGAGTATGGTCTCTATGAACGCAACTAGAGGAAAACCCTTTGTTAAAAGAAAACACTATAAAAGATGAGTTGATTATCAATCTCAAATTAGGGATTGAAGAAAACAAGAGAATAGCAAATATGACAAGGTTTGATTAGGAAGTCAAAACAGTTGAATGCCAAAAGATTGAAGGAGAAATAGTCTCTCTAAGGAAAGATCTTGAGAATTTTAGAAATCAGTTAGAAAAGAATCAAAAATTTAATGAGAGCACCAGCAAGTTGAATGAGATGTTAAGTAAGCAGAAACATCACAAGGATGTTACTAATTTGGGATTTATAGAAAGAGAGAGTTATGGATTAGGAAAAACACCAAGAAGGAAGATAGATTTAAATTATCATTGTTTCCCCTAAGACTATTGATAGTAGATAGTTCAAGGACATCAATAGAGGAAGAAGTAGAGCCAACTGGTTCATAGGATCTCCACCTACTTGGAAAGATCAATTAGTGAGGTACATTTATTCATTTATTGGTTATTTTTATTTATGTAACAGTTATGGGCATAAAGCAAGCTATTGTAGAAGAAGGTCTAAAAGGAGTCAATATGCATTCTTTGAGAATATGAATGTAACATACTATAAATCTCATAACCATGGTCATGTTGCAAAGCACTATAGAACTAGGTTTAAGAAACCAGAGAAGAAAGTTTGGAGAAGGAAACATCTCAAGAAAGACAAGCATTCAAAAGGTTTGGAGAAGAAAGTAAAATCAAGAGAAGGATGAGTCTAAGCTCGTGCATACTGCATAAGTGACATTTGTAAGTGCATAAAAAAAAAGGAGCATGGAGTTAGGGGGAGGTGTTTATAGTTTTAACATTCAAACCCCATAGTTGTAACAATCTTGGTGATGAATATTTTTAATGCAAGACAATAGCTTTGTGAATAGTGTACTATGCTTCTTCATGTTCTTTAAGCAATGATTAAGTACTTGATGTTGTCAGTGTTTATTGAGATTGCATCTCTATCATGTCGTATTGTTTCTTCACTTCTTATTTGTATGCTTCTCATGATAGTTTAGTGATTGTACATGAATGTTCATGAGTTGCAAAAGGAACTAACCACGGGAGGAGTAGTAGCAAAGTTGATGTGCAATCATTTGTTTCTCAAGTGTCAAGTGACAACAACATTGACATAAGTGTTTCACAGTAATTACATAGACACATAAAAATGTCATCATAATCATATTTATCCATTGCATATTTCATTTAGTCATGTGCATAAATCATTTAACCATTTACATAATTATTAACTCATCCATTTCATTAATCATTAATCCATAATCATTTAAATATATCCATTACACATTTTATACATAATCATTATATTCGTACATAATCATATTTCCATAATCATAAATGAATTTCATAAATACATTTGCATGAGCATTTGTCCATTTCATAAACCAATTTCATTAAACAATTTAAATAATCATTTATCCTTCTCCTACGCATATCATTTAATAAATTCATTATCCTTAATCTCCAACATATCACAAATTATATTTAATTAAAATGGGATAATTATCATTTCTCCATCCCATTCTTTTATCCTTCTTCCTAAAATGTGGATTCACCCGTGAGGAAATCTATATAAGCTCGCTTCCTCCTCACTTTTCAAACGCAACTCCAATCTCATTTTGATCAAATCCATTCTACATAGCCTCTTGTGCTTTTTACTACAAAAATTTGAGAGCAAAGACAAGATCTTGTAGATAGGATAACAATAGAGTTTGATTTCTTTTGAATGCTCATGTTTTTCTTAGTTTTCATAGTTTAGTTTCATTTTACATGTGTTTTCATTTAAGAAATGCTCCATTGATGTTATGCTGGAATTTTGATTTGGGGTTTATAGTTAAAATCATTTAGCTTTTCAAATTTCAGTATGATACAAATGGTGAACCTGACATGAATATGGTCTCATAACATGTAATGGTTGCAAGGTTTTCCAATATATGACAGATTTTGCAGTGATAAAATAGTTAGGCGTTTAATGCTTGCCTAGGTGATTTATGTTCATGCAATAATCTATGCATGTTTCCTGCATAATTCTTGATTATTGTATCTCTTTCCATATGAATGGGCTTTGCATGCATGTTTATGGTATATCTATTAGGGTCTTATAATTTGCAAACCTTTCACAACATATGTTAATGGTTGTCGAACCAAATCATTGAAGTCGAAGACCATGTAATTGCCTAGCTCTCATTTAACAATCTACTTTGTGTATCACTGGCCTCTCTTTGGATCATAAGCAATATCAAGGATGCCAGATCCAACTATTAAGTAGAAAAGATTTAGGATAAGGTTACTAGAATTTTTGATAATATTATATGCCTCACAGCAATATGATTTGAATTTTCCATAGTATTGGCTTTTTGCTCCACCCATTGCTTCTACCATTTCCTTGCACGGCTTCATGGGTGGTCAAAAATGTTTGGGATCACGTCCAAGAATGTATCCAAAATCAACATGAAAAAGGTGCCCATCATCCCTTAGAAGAAGGTTATTAAGATGTCTGTCACCAACGCCAAGGATATAATTTATGATACTTTGATGCTTTGATAGAATTTGGGCTAAAAGAATATTAATAAAACATCATATATGTCTTTGTTGTTTTGAGAACATAACTGGATTTGGGAACATGCACAAATTAAGTTAATATATGGTATTTTGGGAACTTGCGTAAACTACTTCTTAATCGATATAGAGCTTGTGCATGGACATTATGTAGAATTATTTTATTCTACATCACTTTTACACATGAGACAAACACGTATTTGCATCTCCTCCTTGCTCTAAATCTTAGTTTGTGATTTATCTGCTCACATAGTTTCTTCTATCGTATCCATGCGAGGTTGGGAGCAATGAATAAGCACATCCAAGAATAGCATAACACCATAAGATAATGCCTTGAGAGACTGCCTGGACTGAAGGGAGAGAGGCACAATCTTTTCATGAACTCGAGAATAGCACAAAAGAAGTAAATGATTTTTCATTCATTTGAGTTTTTTTGTGGTTTGACTTCACAATGCTTTGATAGATGAGTTGGTATTTACTTGAAGTGGTTGTCAAAGAATTTGCAATTTCAAACAATTGCGTTGTGTGCATGCCTACAATCCTGGCATGAAGCCACCTGCCATAATCTTTCCTCTGAATCTATGATTAGCTGCCATAATCTTTGCCTCTGAATCTAGGATTAATTACCTTTGCCTCTGAATCTTTCATTTTGCGCCCCTCTTTGTTTGCTAGTTATGATCATATTATTTACTATTTTAGGTTAGAATTATTTGTTAAGTAGTTTATGTTAGTTTTGAGTAAATATTTTTGTTAATTTAGATTTAATTTAGACTTAATTTAATTTAGATTAACTTTAGTCTAGAATTTAATTTAAATTAGATTTTTAGTTTTTAACCTTTTAGATTTTAGTTTTTAACTTTTAAATTAGATTTAGTTTTCATTTTTTATATTATATTTAGCTTTTAGTTTTAAATTAGAGATTTAGCTTTTAGTTTTTAGTTTAGATTTAGCTTTTAATTTTTAATTTAGTTTTAGCTTTTAATTTAGATCTAATTCTAATTTAGATTTAGCTTTTTTATTTAGATTTGATTTCTAATTTAGATTTTTAATTAATTATATTCTAAATTAATGTTAATTTTCCTCTTAGTTTAGTTTAATTTTAGAGCTAATTTTGTTTACTTGGCTTCTTTTGCAAGTTCGCATGCCAGAGACTTCAAAAGTGAAAACATAAACACACGTTTGTCGAAGACTGAAAATCAAAAAACCACTAATGACATTTGGTGCAGGGCGTTTCTCAAAGACTTGATTTTTTAAAACCAATTGTCTTTTAGTATAAAAAACATTTCAGTTGGTGCTTAAAAAGAATCTTGTTTGTAGTGTTTGGTGTGCTTGCACATTTTGTGTTACCCGAGCTAGTGTGTATGTATCCTCTCCCCTTGTGCACTTGTGCAATCCTGGGTAACAAGAAATACGCATTGGTCTCCTTTTTTTTATGAGAGGCTTCCCTAGGGATTTCATCACCTCAGGTTTTGACCTTGAGCACATTTTAGGTGGGCTATATCAAAGGGGGGAGAACGAAATTTGTACCCCAAGGAGTGGCTAGTGTCATTTGAAGCTGAGCCGCGAGACCCTTGGTCCACTGAGACTTGCTCGTGATGAGAGTTGGAGTGGGCCTCCCAGTTTTGATGCTATTACAGATGTGCTCTCTGTTCATGGAATCCCTTACTAGACACCTTTTGTTTTAGAAGCCAAAATCCTTCTATTTGTTGGCGTAGGAGGTCGGACCTCTGAAGTTGTCCCACACTTTCACGATTTAAAGTAGAGATAGCAAATTCCTCTTCGAGGAATTCAAAGTTTGGTGCGCCCAAGAAGTGAATGCCATGGAGGGGAGCCAATGCCACCAAACTCCTAAGCTATCTGCTCTGAATAAGCGCGGCTGGAGAAATCCAAGTGGGAACCTAGCAAATATTATCCTGGCCAGCCATAGGTTGTACTTGTCTTTGGGTCAAGTCAAAACATTCAGATATTGTGCTTTCGTGTTTGAACTATATTCTTGTCACAAACATTTTCAATCACACTCAAACATCATCACCTATCATAACCTTTGGGTCTCATGCTTCATCCATCATAATAATCATCCCTAAACCATCCATAACCTTCCCAAAATTTCACTAATCATCCTACAACATCCCAAAACTTTCCTCATATCCTTTATAAACTTTCCAAGATCATTTATAATCCCCTTTCAAAAACTCTTAAAGCCAAACATGCCTTCATCCCTATCTTCCACATCATTTTCTACTAAATCTTCATCTAAACCTAAACTAATAATCACACTTAACGGAGTTCCTAATGACATTCCTCCAATAAAACCAAAAGTTGTGCTTGAGGGAGCCCCTAATCACATTCCACCACCTAAACCAATAATCACACTTAAAGGAGTCCCTAATGAGATTCCTTCAATAAAACCAAAAGTTGTGCTTAAAGGAGTCCCTAATGACATTCCTCCAATAAAACCAAAATTTATGCTTAATGGAGCCCCTAATCACATTCCACCACCTAAACCAATAATCACACGTATGGGAGTCCAAGCACCATCCTCTCCATCATCCATGGCTTCCTCTTATCCTTCACACACATACACTTATTCTCCAACCTCTAATATTAATCCTCCATATAAACTTTCATCTCCACATAATCCTAATCCTTCATATAAGTCTGATACCTCAATCCATAATACAACTTCCCCATCCAATACATCATCCCCATCCTCCAAGACCCTTGTTGATGAAAATTTTGAAGAATTATGTGCAAAGAAATCTAAGTCCTCAAACACAGATAATATTGTGCAATCCTACCATGCCACGCATCTATCTTCATCCCCCATAAGTCAAAATAAACCTCGTGAGTCTTTCACCCTAGTTAACGAATCTATGCAACCATCCTATCCCATCATACCATCTACATCTAATGATTCACGTCAATCTCTTAGTCCAAAGCATGCTAGCATAGACTCCCTTCCACATCAAGATCAAAGTATTCTTTCCACTCCATCCAATGATACCAAAAATCTCCATTCCCCTCCAATCTTTGACCAAGATCCCATCTCTCAAGAACCTCATGAAGATCCCCTTATCTCCTTTTGTTTCATCTAAGATGGCCCCCTTCCATCTCAAGAGAAAAGCATCCTTCCAAGTCCTCCTTCCATCTCATGATTCCATTGCATCCCAGGAGCATGATAGTTCTTCCATCATATCCAATGACGTCCTACCATCTACTGATCAAGATATGCTTTCCACAAAATCTCAAGATTCCCTTCCTCATCGAGATCAAGATATACATCCATTCAAGGATACCCTTTCATTCCATGATGATGTTCATACTTCTCATGATCAAGATATGCCTTTCATAACACTTCATGATGATTCCATACATAATAAAGAGCAAGCTACTCCATCTCCTACACTCTGTGATCCTTTCCAAGTCAAGATCAAAGTACCCCATCATCCCCATGTCAAGATCCTATCACCCATCCTAATTCCCCTCATGATCACAATCCTCCACAAGAGTCTATCACCCCTATTCAAGCTATCCATGAGCCCCTTACCTATCAAATGGGTTCCCTCACTTTTATCCAAGGTGGTTTACTCCAATATCTTGTTATTCCTTCCATATCACATCCACCTCATGATGGACTTGCATCTTGTTTCATAAAATAATACATATCCCATTGAAAAACAAATGTGTCAAAGTATGAACTACAAAGGCAAAGGATTAGGCCTTCATGAACAAGGTATCCTAGAACCCCTTTATATCCAAGAAAATCCATATTATCATGGCCTTGGTTATACACCTCACGCTTAAGCCATTGGTACCTATTGTAAGTCCAAATTCCATCAAAATAAACCTAAGTATCCTAGTTCATCAAACCTTCCATCTATCCTAGGTTCTTATCCTAGTCCACTAAATCTTCCATCTATCCTTGGTCCCTATTATCCAAAACCTAGTTCATCAACCCTTCCATCCATATTGGGGCCCTGCATCCCTCCATCTCCTATTCATCAAAAACAACAAAGGCACACATCCTTGATGCCCTCTCAAAATTCTACAAACATTAACCCATCCATAATACCTCCATATCATTCATCTCCATTCACCCATCCCATTTCTCTTGGAAGCAATTTGGGTGCCAAACGTCAAAAGATTCCATATCAAAATCCACATATATCAAAGGATCAACATGTCTCCTCGAAAATACATGCAAAAACAAAATAAAATCTGATCCAAAGTCAAAAGAAAAAAATTCAAAGGCCACAAAGGCCCGCAAAGCAAAAAGAAAAAAATTCAGAGGCCACAAAGGCCCACAAAGCAAAAAGAAAAATTTCAAAGGCCACAAAGGTCCATAAAGCAAAAAGAAAAATCTCAAAGGCCACAAAGGCCCACAAAGAAAAGATCAAATTCAAAAGCTATGTGGATTCCTAAAAGTCTCATAGAAGCAATAAAATCTAAATTGGCATCCAAATTTGCTAATCCAAAAGCTTCCTCCAATCATCCATCTAAAAACCTGTCACCTTCAAACTCCATTTTTCCTCCATCACCCCACCACCCTTCAAGGTGTGTGCCAATGTTGATCTTTCCATCCTTTTCGTATAACCATCAACAAGCATTCCAACCTCCTATCCATTATCCAACATCCATCCCCCATTATCCTCCTTTAACCCAAACCTTTGCATAAGTCCTTAGCTTCTTCCATCATACCATTAATCTATCAACATTTATGAGCCTAATCCTCATTGCCATGGTTTATTAGAGAACATATTCGAGGGATATTAGCCATAAAACTTGATGCTTGAGTCCTCCCTCCATCTTCCTATCATGCATATACTACCTTCCATTTTCATTTATCCTTATCCATATCCTATTTTTCCCCCTTTCTCTTGCACTTTACACTTGGGGGAAAGTTTCGTCCATCCTATCATTCATATCCATTATCCTTTTTACATTCATCCTTTACCTTTCCATCTTTGATCTTGACGAGGTTAAGGATATTCTTGAACGTCATACATCTTATCCTATACACTTTATCCATATCTTTTGTACCATATCCTTCACCTTATCCATATTCCACCATTCTATCTAAATACATCCTTTCTTCCCTTCCTTGGTCTTGATGAGGAATAGGGGAAAAATACTTAGGCATTGTGTCCATATCTTATCTAGTTGATCTTGATCATCCTATTCATTATCCTTATCCTTGCATTCTTCCATTCCATATCTCCTAGCTTATCAAAATCCATGTCCCATTTCCTTCCTTTGTTCTTGATGAGATTAGGGGAAAAATTACAAATGCATGCTTTCGATTTCCTTTCATATCCTTATGCATTACCATTCCATCATAGTTCACATCCTTATCATTTATCCATGATTACACTACCCCAGGGTAGACCATCATGTCCCTTTGCAACCTCAAATCTTATCATACAAATCATATTTGAGCCTAGTTGTAAAACATTATCCAATCCTCATATATTTTGTCAATCAATCATCAAAAATCATCAATATTATCGTACTTAGAGGAATCAATGATCCTAAGTACTCATCATCATCATGCCTTATGGAATCAATCATTCCTGGCATCTTAATCAATCAACCATTATCATCTTTCAACAAGAGATATGTTGCTTGTGTGACATGTTTTGCAGTGAATCTTTCATTTTGATCTATCATTTATCCATGGTTGCATTACCTCTATTGTGGAAGATCTTATTCCTTCAATCAGTCATCTATCACATTTCATCTCACTCCATCTTTAAAACTTCAAAAAAATCCATAAAAATAAAAAAAATGCCCTGAAAAAATCTATAAAAATAAATAAAAATGTCCTAACAAAATCCATAAATTATCATAAAATGTCCTGAAAAAATCCCTAAAAATCATAAAATGTCTTGAAAAAAAATCCCTAAAAATCAAATATTCCAAAAATCCAAAAAAATAAAATATTCCAAAAATCCAAAAAAATCAAATATTCTGAAAACAAAAAAAAAATCAGATAACCTCAAAAATCCCTAAACAGTGACACTTTTAGATCGCCACATAGCTTTGAACTTCAACAAAATCAAAACATGCCATGATTAACAATCAAGCAAACATTACAAAATACCTATCAATCCATCTTTCAAATCCAACAAATGTATAAACTGTGATAGGAATCGGTTCCACATTGAAACATGATGTTTGTTTGTTTGTCGGTCTTTTGATTATTTTATGATTTTATCTTTGGTGGCATGTCTTTTAGCTTCTCGAGGATGTCTTGGACTAGAGAGGCAAGGATGGGGCATGTTCACTTGTTTTTTGTCAATGGATTGTTTCTTAGTCACAGGATGACTTGTCTTAAGACATGGTTATCTAAAATCATCGAGGACATACGAGTCTAGTGTGGATAAGAACATTCTTTGTCTGATAGTGTCTTCCATGCAATAAGTATTCAGTTCATCTAAGGCCCTTATACCTAGATGCTTATACTTCATTACTAAATAAAAACGTAAATAGTATTCAGGTCGTCTAGATGTTCATGTTATCTAGACGCTTATACTAATTTGTGACATAATAAGCTCTATGATGATAAAGCACTCTATAAAGCACAAGAAGCTTCATCACCTTCATTTCCTTCATATCTCTTTTCATCCATCATTTCTTCCATTATCAATTTCCTTCATCATTTCATTTTCTTCATGCTCCTTATTTCAAATAATGATTAATTGGTTTACATAACTGATGCTTTACTTTTAATTCAAATATCAAATCAATCAATTTGCTCCTTGATCACTCAATCTATTAATCAATCATAGTTTTGCGCTAGCATCAATCTTAATCAGCTTAATCGGCTCATCAACCTGGCTATACTGATCATTTCCATCAATTGTTCAGTTACGCCCATCAACTATGCATTTAATCAAATGTACATCTTTGCTTAATCAC
Organism: Sequoia sempervirens; assembly: GCA_007258455.2. Classification (NCBI taxonomy): domain Eukaryota; kingdom Viridiplantae; phylum Streptophyta; class Pinopsida; order Cupressales; family Cupressaceae; genus Sequoia; species Sequoia sempervirens. Next base: position 323,680,880 of record VDFB02105785.1, read on the forward strand.
TCGCACAATATCAATTATCAAATTTTCTCCTTGTGATCTATTGAGAGATTAATCTTATCACAACTTGTTTGATCAATCTCTTGAGGGGGCATATCATCCTTATCATCATCCTTACCAGGATATCCCTAGGGCATGTATCAATTAATCAATTATTTTTTCTTTGAAACAACGTGACATACTGCATTGTCTCAAAGAGGGGAAAAATGTAGACACATAAAAATGTCCTCATAATCATCGTTATCCATTGCATATTTCATTTAGTCATCTGCATAAATCATTTAACCATTTGCATGATCATTAACTCATCCATTTCATTAACCATTAATCCATAATCATTTAAATACATCCATTACACATTTTACACATAATCATTATATTCATACATAATCATATTTCCATGATCATAAATGCATTTCATAAATACATTTGCATGAGCATTTGTCCATTTCATAAACCAATTTCATTAAACAATTTAAATAATCATTTATCCTTCTCCCACGCATATCATTTAATAAATCCATTATCCTTAATCTCCAACATATCACAAATTACATTTAATTAAAATGGGATAATTATCATTTCTCCATCTCATTCTTTTATCCCATATTCTTCCCGAAATGTGGATTCACCCATGAGGAAATCTATATAAGCTTGCTTCCTCCTCACTTTTCAAACACAACTCCAATCTCGTTTTGATCAAATCCATTCTACACAGCCTCTTGTGCCTTTTGCTAGAAAAATCTCAGAGCAAAGACAAGATATTGTAGATAGGATAACAATGGAGTTTGATTTCTTTTGAATGCTCATGTTTTTTTTAGTTTTCATACTTTAGTTTCATTTTACATGTATTTTCATTTAAGAAATGCTCCATTAATGTTATGCTAGAATTTTGATTTGGGGTTTATAGTTTAAATCATTTAGCTTTTCAAATTTTAGTATGATATACTAACGATACAATTTTGTTTAAGTCAGTGCCAATATTTGCAGTATAAAATAGTTATTTCAAGGCACAATGCTATGAGTGTTTTGAAGTGTTCTTCTTGGTGGCTTCTAATATTTGATAGTAATACTTTGATAGTATGCTTGCAATAGTCATTGACAGATTGACAGTTTGAGAAATCCTTCATTCTTTGCATATCAAGTGGATTCACCTTCATAAGCAAGGTATAAACCAAGAAGAAGAATAAGCACAAGCCTTGATAGAGGTAGTGAAGGTCTATAATGATAGGTTCCTTATGAGGGCAGTCAAAAATCACTCCAGTAGATAAGTCCATCAGAAGGTGACACTGATGAAGGGGAAGAAACACTATAGTCATGAAAAATCACAATGAAGGAAGGTGATAGACCTCACAAAGATGACAGTTCATATGCCTAAACATGACCTTTGTTCACATTATGATGATCAAGATAAATTATTAAAAGACATTGAGTATTGTTATGTTATGATTGTTTTTACCTCATTGAATATCTTAACTTTAGTTAGCAACAAACACAAAGAACAATGCTCAATATAATGCTATGATGATGAAAATGTACAGTAACATGTGGCAGCTAGCAGATTTTACCAGCGACAGGTTAATCTTTCAAAACTATTGAGGAATAAAAGACTATGTTTTAATTGAAACGTTGGCGGGTTTGAAGTATTAGAAGATAGCATTTGGAGTTGATAATGATCACCTTGCAAAGGCTCGTTCTGACAATGAAAAATACAATTTTGCAGGATCACAGTGCTATCCATGGTTAGTGCTCAATACTTATTTTGCAGAAGTACTTGTATGGTAGTTGAACTTGTCATAGTGATGTTATTCATGACAGCCTGAACAATGGTTTTTGACAATATTCCTTGTAGAACTGTGGATTAGTGGTTTTTGTCAATTATTTTTTTTACTTATTTATCTTTGAGAGCCCGTGTTCATACATTGGAATTGATAAATTAGTGCTAAGATAGTATTACACCATCTGCTAGTTCTTCTCTTTCAACAAAGTCTCTGTGGTGATACTAATTTGCTTCTCTAACAGTGTGGTTTTTGCATAAAAAGGGGGTATTCTATGTTTAATGTTTTTCAATGCACAATTGTTCCAAGATACCTATGTTCCTATTGGTAGGATGAGTCTTACTTCATATGCTCTATATTTGTGATGATTCAATATGTAGGTGTTTTTGTTGTGAAGTTATGGTATTGGTGTTTGATGCATTTTTGTGTTGATGAATTGGGAACTTGCATATTGATAATCTTTGGTATCAAAGTTTATGTTGATGCAACAAACAAAGGGTCATTCCTTACAAGGTTGCAAAGGTCAAAGCTCAAAATTTTATGACATTCTTGATGTTCATTCAAATGGTTCTCAAAGATCCACCAATTCCTGATATATTTGTTTAGCAACATTTTCACGGCTTAATTGTGGGGTTGCCATGAACATGGAAGCATAACAAGGTACAAAAAATGGTTAACAACATACCTCAAAGACAACATGGTCTAGTATGCTATCATGATTGCAAAACATGATTTGAAAGCTCCTAGAAAATGTGTTTGCAGATATTTCCAATGAAACTTACCTTTTCTAATATCTCTGGCACATGAAACTTAGCATTCCCAGGCTCCTCATATGATAGCTCTTAGTATGGTCAATTTTTCATCGAGCTTTTTGCAGATATAAGGGTGTTCTAGTTTTTTTTAAGCCTAAACTAAAGTGAGCAAAGTTTAAATGTCCATTAAAGCACAATGGAAGAGGTTTTTTAGTAGCAACACCCTGGTAAATGTATATGCAAAGTGTGGAAACATATATACAACATATGAACTATTTTCATGATGAACCGACCCTTTCTTCTTCTTTAACCGGTTAGGCAGGTTATTATACTTTATTCATTCATCTGAAGAAAGATCAGTGACTATCCTTTAAGTTTATGTTGGCGGCAAGAAGAGATCAAAGGTCATCATTCAAACATGGTAACGGTTCTTTCCAAAGACCATTATTTGACGGGAAGATGAATGGTAACATTCAGTTTTGATAACTGTCCTTAGAAGACCGAAGGTCTGTTTTGAAAATGAAGTGCTCTGATGACATTGAGATATAGTATGGGACACGAAAAATACACCGATTGCAGAGAGTTCTCTGAGAGGTTTTGAATGATATCTAATCACGTTCTGAATCTTGATGTGCTCAAGTATGTGAGAAATAATAGTGGATTCAATATTCTAGTCTTTGTGGTAGTATTACAAACTGAAATAGTATGGTTGTGTGTGATAAAATGTCTTTGAACTGATTGTGTTTTTGCAGTTTGTAGTGTTGTGACTGCGGTTTACAAGTAGTACATGTGACAGGTAACTGTGGTGACAGTAGTTTGCAAATAATACATGTGACTAGAATGTTCAGTGGTAGACATTTGCTCTTGTAGTGACAATATTTGCAGTGATATTTATAGTCAGTCAACATTCTATTTGCAATGATCATTTGCTTTTGAACAGTGTTGTGGATACTTTGAAGTTGTTGGTATGATCTTGCAGCCTTGTAGTGTTGCCTTGATGCTTGAACTTACAAGAACATGAGCAGTGCTTGAATACAAAATAAATTTAGATGTTGTTGTATGGAGACAGTTGAATCAGTGACTTATTTTGACAATTTTAGTTGACATCATTGATTTCAAGGGGAGCAGTTCATCTTGTTTATGTCTAGTACCAGTGATACACAGATCTATTTTGTAAGTTTTTAGGACTGGTTCATATTTCATGCACATTCTTTTCTATTCAGATACTCGGTATGCATAAGAAGTTCTTGGTTCAGTGATTGGCCTCTTCACTGTGTGTTTTTGATGCATACTTCTTACAATAATGATAGTTTGTTCATGTTTTTCCATATTCAATTTGTGATTATATGTGGTATTGTACAGCATGAGGATATAGTGAATGATTGTCAAGTCTTGATGCTTCATACTAATACATGTTGCTCTATGAGACTTCTGCATCTCTCTCTGGAATATGCTCACTCATGGTGACATGTATGATTTGGTAGTGTTCTGCATTATGGCAGTCATTATGATGCATTATGACAGTATTCTTATTGTGGCTTACATATTTTGGATCTAACTGTGTTTTGATGTTCACTGTGACAGTAGTTTATAAGGCTTATTCAGCTGGTTTCTTGGTGCTCGGCTCCTCTATACAGTTAATTTTGCTGCTTCTGGATTTGATTGTGTGCTAGTTTTTCATCAACGTTTCGGATCACACTCAGTGATCCATCATCAGGATAAAGAGTTGAAGAGAATAAGAGATGATTAGTTGCAGACCCAACTAGTTTAAAAAGATGGACAACATGAAAGAGGGAGGGGTGATGCACTCCTTACGAGGGAAAGGAATAAAAATTAAACAATTAAAAACCAAAATTAAAAGAAACAAGAAAAGAAAAATAACACCTATAAACAAATCAACAAAGAAATCACAAAATAACAAGTACAATACAAAAATGAAGAGGGAAGAAGCATTGGACCAAAATATAAAAACCAATAAGAATAAATGAACAAAGAAATTTAATAGGCAACCAAATTGTGCAAACCTTTATTTGAAAAGAAAAGAGAATAAAGAAGTATGTGCATAAGCATAAGAGGAAGAGAATATGCAAGTGCTAAAAATCTATAAAAAACAAGAGGAAAGTAAACTGAAATACAAAAAGTTACATAAGAACAACCACAATAATATTATGAAAGAATAAAATTGAGAATTATAAATAAGAGAGAATTTAAGTAAGAAAGAATAAATGAATAAGATAGCAGATGCATCAATGAATCTACAATAACAAAAGAGTAAATAAAATAAAATAAACAAAAGAAGAGGAAAAATGGAAAAACAGAAGAAAGGGAGAAATAAAAATAATGTAGAGATTACGTATATATGAAGAAAGAGAGAATATGTATATAAGAGAAAATGCAAGAGAATAAATATAATGAGGAAAATAAGATAGAATTGAGAAGAGTGCAAATGACAAAAATACCAATGTTATGGAGAAAAAGTAAGAGAATAAATATAAGAGAAAATGCAACTAAGAGGATAAATATAATCAGGAGAACAAAAGACAATTGAGAAGAGTGCAAATGACCATCAATTACCTATCTATATGCAAAAGAGGCATATACATATGGGTAAGAGAAAGGAGGGACAAGATGAACCAAGAACATATAAAATTGAAAAAGCATAAATAAGAGAAAATAAAAATAAGTGAAACTCAATAAGAGCTTAAAAGAATATATTCGTTGTGCATGAGTCTATTTATTATTCTTTGTATATTTCCTTTTTTCTTTATTATTATTTAGCTTTTGCATATTTCCTTTTGAATTTATTTTTGGCAATTTCTCTCATTGATCTCTTGCTCTTTTTATATATAACGCATCTCTCTTTGGCTTATTTAGTTGCATTTATGATTTTTTAACTTATTTATATATTCTTTTAAGCTCTTATTGAGTTTCACTTATTTTTATTTTCTCTTATTTATGCTTTTTCAATTTTATATATTCTTGGCTCATCTTGTCCCTCCTTTCTCTTACACATATGTATATGCCTCTTTTGCATATAGATAGGTAATTGATGGTCATTTGCACTCTTCTCAATTGTCTTTTGTTCTCCTGATTATATTTATCCTCTTAGTTGCATTTTCTCTTATATTTATTCTCTTACTTTTTCTCTATAACATTGGTATTTTTGTCATTTGCACTCTTCTCAATTCTCTCTTGTTTTCCTCATTATATTTATTCTCTTGCATTTTCTCTTATATACATATTCTCTCTTTCCTCATATGTACGTAATCTCTAGATTATTTTTATTTTCTCCCTTTCTTCTGTTTTTACATTTTTCCTCCTCTTTTGTTTATTTTATTTTATTTACTCTTTTGTTATTGTAGATTCATTGATGCATTGTATCTGCTATCTTATTCATTTATTCTTTCTTACTTAAATTCTCTCTCATTTATAATTCTCAATTTTATTCTTTTGCAATATTATTGTGGTTGTTCTTATGTAAGTTTTTGTATTTCAGTTTACTTTCCTCTTGTTTTTTATAGATTTTTAGCACTTGCATATTCTCTTCCTCTTATGCTTATGCACATACTTATTTATTAAATAAAGGTTTGCACAATTTGGTTGCCTATTAAATTTCTTTGTTCATTTATTCTTATTGGTTTTTATATTTTGGTCCAATGCTTCTTCCCTCTTCATTTTTGTATTGTACTTGTCCTTTTTGTAAATTCTTTGTTGATTTGTTTATAGGTGTTATTTTTCTTTTCTTGTTTCTTTTAATCTTGGTTTTTAATTGTTTAATTTTTATTCCTTTCCCTCATAAGGAGTGCATCACCCCTCCTCTTCCCTGTTGTCCATATTTTTAAACTAGTTGGGTTTGCAACTAATCATCTCTTATTCTCTTAAGCTCTCTATCCTGATGATGGATCACTGAGTGTGATCCAAAACGTTGATGAAAAACTAGCACACAATCAAATCCAAAAGCAGCAAAATTAATTACATATGGATTGTGGAAATCTAATTACATTGATCCTCTATACAGGTTGCACTACTGGTAACATATTTATCTATCACAGTTTATTTATCTTCTGCAGTTGCTATACATGGATATTCAGTTACTTCTGTAGTTAGGGTAAAATTTTTGGGGCAAATGCATAAACAAATTATAATGAAACCCTAACAAGCACAATAAAGCACAAACTAGCATGAAAATCAAAATAAGAAAGTAAAGCAAACCGATCTCCAAACTAGATTTGATTTATCTCCATTGCTCTTCTCCACCTGCATGAGAATGCAAGATTTTGAAGGTTTGATTGTTGATTGCTCAATTTCGCAACATAACGTTGAGATGAAAGATGATAGAAGAAGATAAATAGATAGATAGATGAGAAGATTCGAGGAAATTTTGGCAGAGTGAGGATACTAGAAGAAGATGGATTCAAATGGCCTGTGTGAAGCTAGATTTATAGGAGAAGGTTGATTTGATTCGATGGCCAAGATTAAAAGTCAATTGTATGATGTGTATGGCTAGGATTAAAAGTTGATTTTAGTGCCTATGATGCACAATGGGTTATGACATGAGGCTAAAATTAGGATGTTAGGGAATAAGTGGGATTCTTTTATTTATTTTGGAGGAAAAGATGCCTATGACGCACAATGAAGTGGGGCTAAAAATAGGATGTGAGTGGGAATCTCATAATTTAAATAATAAAATTATTTAAATTATGTGCGCATGTGAAGAGTTGGAGTCATGTGACACATGTTGCAATGTGACAATAAGTGAGGGATTAATTCAAATATTTAATTTGAATTATTTTGAGACATGTGAAGGGGAATTAATTAAATAAATGAGATTTATTTAATTAATTGGGAAGGTGATTAAGTGGAATAAATGGGATAAGGTAATGACCTAGGAAAAAATATTGCAAGATGTTTTACAAGGTCATGTATCGACTAGGTAATGTTATGGCATGGACAATTTTGGGTGTCTACATTTTGCCCCTTTTTGAGATGATGAGATTTATGTCGAGTAACACCATTTCAAAGAAGCTAAGGTATTGATAGAGGAAAAAAAGATGATGCCCCAACCACTTGAGGAAGTGAGGAGTAAGATGAATGAAGAAAATGCATGATAGAAGAATAAGATGATGTAAAATATATGAAGAAATGGGATGATGATATAGGATATGATAATGATGACGATGCCCCCTCAAGAGGATAGGCAGGTTGGACAAACACGGGTATGCTCTTGAAATGAATGAATGAAATGATATGATGAATGATGCAAGATAGGCATTAGATGAAAAAGAAGAATGACACTCTATGTTGCAGTAAAGTGAGCAATCATATGTTTGATATAGCACTAGACATTATGCACCAAGGTATAAAAACCAAGGTGACGATGTGCTTCGTGTCCCAACATAATACAACCTTGTCTAGATACAAGATATGAATATTAGCTGGGAGTGATTTGGATTTGATACAAATGCAATATAAAAATGATAACACACACAAGCAAGCAAGCATGCATGCACAAATGATACAAAAACAAACAAGGTATTGCCCCTATCAAGTTGTAAACCGATGATTAATTGATTGATTGATGATGATGATGATAGTGTTGTCATTGCGGGGAATGATATATCCCTAGATCAACACAAGGATGATTGATTGATTGATTGGGTTTACAACAAGATTAGGATCAAGACTAAAGGATGTGATTGGATAATTTGGCAAGATTGATTAGCTTGGTTGGTATGGATTAAGGATTGAATTGCATTTGGATTATTGCTTGGAATGATTGAAGATGATTGATTTGAAGATTTGGATGATGATTGATGAATTGAATTGAGGAATTGATTTGCTTGGAATGATTTAAGTTGGAGTGATTTGATTAGAGGATTGCTTAATTGATAATTTGAAGATTGATTTGAAGGAGTGGTGAATTGATGCGTTGAATTGATTGGAAGAAGTGATTTGGTTTGATTTTATTGCTTGGATTTTTGTTGGATATTTGAAAAAAATTATCTTTTTTTAGGACCTTTTTCCATTTTTTGTATTTTTGGGATTAATTTTTTTTATATTTTTGAAATGTTTTGATTTTTTTTTGGATTTTGGAAATGTTTTGATTTTTTTGGATTTTTTCAAGACCTTTTTTGAAATGCTTTGAGATGTCAATGGATGATAATTTGGGTAGCCTTTGTGCTAGATACCAGTGACAAGGGAAAACCAAGTCTAGGTGCAAGAAGATAGATGGGATTGATGGATGAAAGGGTGGGTGATATGATGAGGGATAAAAGGCTCATAATAGATGGATGGATAAAAAGGATAGGTCATAGTGAATGGAATGGATACATATGCATCATAAGAGAGCAAGGATGTGATCTCCAAAGACTATGTTGCATAGGAATAACGTGCCCCATTCTAGGTACAATACTTAGGATTTTTATGACAATGCTTAGAACAATAGGATGGTGATATGATTGCATTAGAAAAGATGAGGTATGTCATGAGATACCCAAAAAACATGTTTCAAAATTTTTCCCCTACGTCTTCATCAAGATCAAAAGGAGAAGGGTGGATAAGTGGACTCACGATGATAAGTATGTGTGATGGCTAAATATGGTAGGTAGGATGGAAATGATATGATAAGAAGTGACATGATAAGATAAATAGTGTGGATGAGACAAAGTGCCCCCAAGTGTAAGTGACATAGAAGATCAATCTATGCATGATGCCTGTTTGCCAGGTTTTCATCATTGTACTTATCAAAGGCGCTTGTTTACTAGGTTTTCACCGTTGGACGAAGGGATTTCTCTTTACTATTTTTTTGACTTTTTTTGACTTTTATTTATTTATTTATTTTGACCATTTTTTTTGGATAGAAGGGGAGTATGGATAGGAGGGACTCAAGTTTCTAGTTCCATGAAAGGTGATAGTCCCACTAGATAGATGTTGTCACATGGACCATGTAAAATGTGCTCATAGATGTTGGTAGGGGGAATGCATGAGTGGGAGATGGACTAGGTAGATAATGGATTATGATGTGGACTATGGAGGGAAATAGTGGATTATGATGTACATTATGGAAGGAAATAGTGGATTATGATGTGGATTATGTAGGGAAGATGGTGGATTATGATAGGGATTATATGGGACTTATGCAAAAGATGAATGGGGAGGCTTAGAAAAAAACATGGACCATAGGAAGGTGATGGGGGAGATATGTAGGATAATGAGTGAAGGATGAGGAGATGGAGGTATGCGGAATTGTTGTGAAATGGAAAGGAACCATGACCAATGGTTGCACACACTGTGATAAACGTTGAAGCTTTTGATATGGAGGGGTTGTAGGAAGCAATGGGTGATGAAGTGTGTAACAACCCGACCCTTCGGTAAAATAAAATTTCGATAAATTACATCCTAAAAGTAAGTAAACATGTTAACATGTCATTGCAATAGAATTTTTCTTTTTTCTTTATTGATAAAACATGAACAAGTTGCCATATTAATTTACAATAAAGATTCCATTTCATTATAATAACTTCACAAGTACATGAAACAAGAATACATACCTTAACTAACATAGCTCCAATGAGCTTTAAAACAAATAGTAGTAAGAAGGTCCAGGAGATCGTCCTTTCAAATCTTGGTACATCGACCGCTTGTTGTGGAGGAGAACCATCACTCGGGAGCTTTTCTGCCAACCACAGACTTATAATGCGGTCCCCCGCACACCTATCATTAGATAGATGGCCCTCCCTTCGAAGAAGAGATTGGTAGGGTATCCTTTAACAATTACCAACTGAGCATAGTGTTGTGTCCTACACAACTAGAACTTTGCTATTTCACAATCTCAAACTAGTACTAGGATCACAATGAACTGATAGTGTAGTCTCAACTAACTCACATCTAAGTGGAAATTGTACATTTCACTACTTTGGCCAAAGTATTATCATTCAGTACTTCGAATGAAGGTCATCTATCATAAAAACTACCCAGGGCCGATTTGCATTAAGGCTTTTTACACTACGCGTAGGTTAGTCCTTCCGGGGTAGTGCGTACCCTAGATATCCTACATCACACTAAACTACTAGAAATGAAAAGCTTAACAAGTAACTCAAAATCCTCTCCTATTCTGGAAATCAATGTTCTAGGAGTTACACAAGCTTCACTAAGTTAACCTTAATAACTTAAGCTGGGGATTGTTACTTGACTTGATGCTATCATTCCCGTCCTAGTATTTATTGCCTATTTCAAACATATTATCCTTATATGGAGATCATACAAGAATTGCATTACACATAATAAGAAACCCTTAACCTTTACCTATTTTTCTTGCCAAAACACAAAAAGTAAAGCAATTCATAAACAACTCTTTAATTCTTTCACATAGAAAAACACAATTATGCCTGTCTTTCACCCTATGACCAATAGTAAGTATAAGATTCTATTTTAAACAAATAACTAAGAATTGAGTTGATAGCAGAAGAATATCCCATGCCTGTTTCCAAAATCTTTCCTTCTAGAAGATGACTCAACACTTGCAATGACTGGCAATCCCTCTTGAAAATGCAGATTTCACTTCCTAGCTTGACTCACAAACGCCTCTTTACACTCAATTATAAAGATATAGAAAATGTTAATCTCAGCTCACAAAAATGGTGAATGCTCTCAGTTCTATGATTAGCTCACAGCAAATAGATAACTCTCAGTAGAAAGGGGTTCTCTTAGGAAATATGGAAACACAAAAATATAATGAGCTTTCTGTAAATTTGATTCTCATAATTAAGAAATTCATAGCAAATGGAAATACTTCAGAGTTATGAATGAGTTCTCAGAAATAAGAGTAATTTTGAAATCCAAAAGAGCAATGAAGAAGAATGACTAGGGCAGCCTTTTATAGCTTTCACTGTTCAACAAAATCCTCATTCCCAGGCATGTAATCTGCCAGAACAACAATTTGAATAATTCCATTATGAAATGTGTCATTCTTCTAAGGTGAGTCGACCTCCTTTATTTGACAGCAAACAGAGAAAGTTTCAAACTGCATATGGGGGAATTTCCTGAATCGACACCTCCCAGGCGTGATTAATTCTTGTGCGATTTGCAACAATCCAGTTATGGAGTTTGTTTTAGAGGAAAAGGTCATAGCTGAATGGATTCCACATCGCCTATTTTAGTGGCTTGAGGGACAACAACCTGTGCTTGAATCCAAGACCAAGTCCATGCTGTGCACTTCAGGCGCGATTTCTCAACCTGGCGCAGTTTCTTTATTTTTTATTTTTTTTAGACTTTCAATAGTTTTATTAAAGTTACAAATGAAATATTTTCCATTGTGTTATAAGGAGGTGTGATTCAAAAATCTTTAATATTTCCTTTTTATAAATTCTTCAAATGTAATATTTTTCATTCAAAATGTGCTCACGAGTTTGATGCGTTTCAATAAAAACATCAAATATTTAATACTTCATATTTGACTTATTCAAATATTTCCAAAGTAATAATATAAAGTCTTTAAATAAGACTTTACTATGCAAAGTAAAAATCATTTTACAATTTTACCAAGGTATTTTAAAATTCAATTTCCAAAATTACGCAAAGTAATATAAAATTGATTTCCCAAATTACTTATTGTAATAGTATTAAATTCAATTATTCTTATATATTTAATATATATATATATATATATAAATATTACTATTTAAATATATTTAAATATATACATATATGTATTTAAGTAAAACTATAATATAATATATACTTATATATTATTAAATATATAAACATTTACATATTTAAATATTTACACTTATATGTATTAATTGTTAAATATGTATATTGCGAGCCAGTCAACATACTTTCAATATACATGCTTACATATTCGTATATATATGAATATATGTAAATTTCAATAAAATATTATTATTAACATCATTATCCACATGAATAGGTAACGTGGGTATGTATATATATGTATATCACTGTACGCAGTGTACACGTAAATGTATGTATACCATGTCGACCCGTACGTATGGGCATATTCATCTGCCGAGCATACGTATGTATTGACATGTATATACATATGGATATGTGTACATTATATACATGTATACACATACTCACCTGACCTATTAACATATATCCATTTATGTTTTCCACATTAAGGTCAAAGCACAGTAAGTCAGATAAATGAGTAATCATCATTTTCAAAGCATAAAGAAGTAAACATAACTCCAAAAGCCTAAGGATGACTTATCAAGACCAACTTAACTGACTTGGTTTTACAAAACCTATAATGATGTGTGTGTATGCTCATTTGGTAATCGTTACTGTTTACCCGACCAAGCTCCTCCCCAAGTGATATTTCTCCTTTGCCTAGAGGAGTGGTCCTCTTACCTGCACATCATGACACGGCAACGAAAGTCATATGCTCACAACAAAGCAGTATTCATATAACATCTCAAAAGTTAGAATAAACATTATTCCATAACTTGCATGCAACATTAATCATCAATAGAAGTATTAGACAAATGAGACAATCAATTTAATTAGGACACATTCAATTGATCACAAGAATAATATGTTTTATTCATCTAAAAGATTCAAACATTACAATGCACTTCCTATGCAATAGTAACTATACAATCGGGATGTAACAAAGTGCTTTAGGTACCCACACAGACTTAGTATTTTTATGACTTTTATTTTGCTTGTGAGATGGAATATGAGATTCTTGAATAGAGTGGGAATGTGAGGTGGAAGTGGATGGTTGGGATTTTTGAGATGTAGATGCCTCGTTTGACTTACTTTCCTTTTTCTTATGTATCTGAACCATTTTGTTTTTAGACTTTTCTTTTGAAGGTATGGGCTTATATTACTTTTTAGATGGATTTTTCTTTGATTCTTTGCTTTTGTTCCCTAAGGCATGAGGACCCTTCAGATTTTTTTCTTTATAGGTAGAGGCATTGAAATTTTTTCTTTTGAATCCCATGGGTATGGTGGAATGAGTGGAAGCTTCATGTTTAGATAATGTGTGCATCGATTGGTCATGATTAGGATTTTTGGAGGATTTATGGGTAGGTGCATAAGGGGATTGGATAATTGGGATATTAGGTGTTGGGAGTAGTGGAGGTAGATTAGATGGAGGGATATTAGGAGTTGGAAGCAGTGGTGGAAAAGTTGATGGTGGAAGGTGTACGGTCACATGCTTTTGACATTTGTAGGATGATGGAGGTGGAATGGCAACATATGTTTTGGGTGTATGATAGGGTTTATGATGGAAGGAGGTGGACTTAGGATGCATGGAGGAAGTACCAACATCTTGAGATTGGTGTCCTTGGGGTGTATATCCAAGGCCATAAGAGCATGGAGGGACCTTGACATGGATTGGCTCCAAAATACCTTGTTCATAAAGGCCTAATACTTTACCTTGATAGTTCATGTTTTGAAGCATGCGATAGACAATGGGACTAGGTGTGTTTTGGACACTAGACTTGAGTTCATTATTAGGTGAAGTGGAGGACAATGGTTGTTGTTGTCCTAAGGAGGAACATTCATGGATGAAGGTGGTAAGACCAATAGGATATGATGGCGGACTTGTAATGGGGTGGATAGTGGGTGATGGAGGATCATTAGGATCTTCATTAGCATTGTGTTCACTTAGATCCAAGGTATTTGTTTGATCTTATATGCTTGCTTGGGAGGCATATGTCTCAACATGACAAATGGATAATGCGGGATCATGGATAGGACTAGGTACGGGGTGGATAGGAGCAATGGAGGTTTCTTGCTCATGGATAGGTGAAGTGATAGGCTCTTGACCATGGAATGCATAGAGTTGGCTAAGAGTATCATCATGGCCTTCTTGATCATAGGTAGGATCTAGATCATAAAGGGGAGCTTGATCATGAATAGGACCAAATATGTTATGAGTGGGATCATTAGAAGGGCCTAGATCTTGATAAGAATGAGAGGTAAATGTTTCCTCATGCTTGGGCTAATTCTCTTGACATAGCTCTTGGCTTTGAGTGGAAGGCTCTAGAAGAGGCTTGGTATGTTCTTAATGGTCAATCCCATGAGGGCATGATGGAGGTTGACTTGGATATATGGGGGGAAACTCTAGAATAGGTTCAAGGGGTTGTGGGTGACATGATGGAATTAGAAGACTAGGAATGGTGTTGGAAGAATCTTTTGTAAGCTCAAGGATCAGAAATGGTTGACATAGTTGACTCCTTGCTAGTAGCCCTTGGGTCGCATCCTCTGTAGGTGGATAGGTGGATTTGGGTTTGCTTTTGTAATGTTTGAATTTATGGCATGGAATTGATGAAGGATTGGATGATGGTGTGGGTAATGAAGGGGTTGATGGGTTGGAATGTGTGGGGACCAATGGATTTGGACTAGGACATGGTGGCTTTAGGATAGGCCTTTGATTAGATGGTGGTATCATATATTTATAGGATGCATGAGCTAGATTGGTTTCCCCCTTGTCAAAGGTTATTAGGTCTTATAGCATATGTAGACTTAAGTCTATTAGATCTTGCTGCAAAAGTGGACTTGGGCTTGCTTGATTTATGTACAAAGGGCCACTTGAACTTGCATGTGGTTCTTGTGAGGACACTTGGTTGCCTTATGGATATGTTTGATGATGAGGTGGAATGGTAAGGTATGTAGGTACAAGGTTTTGTGATATGGATTGTTGTGGATAATGGTTGATATTGGAAGAAGTAGGGTATTGTGATGTGGCATTGTTATCAAAAGATGTGAGATAAGGTGATGTGGAATTGTTATGGAAGGATGTGGGATAAGGTGATATGGAATTGTTTTGATAGGTGGATGGATTATATTGATATGGAATGGAGGGAGATGCCACATAGGAATGAGGTGGAATTGATTGGTGTTGAATAAATAGAGGATGATGTGCTTGTTGGGTTTGACAAGTGGCTATGATATATTGGGCTTGCGCTATGAGATGTTGCATTTGAGGTGATTGGCTTGTTTGAAGTTTTTGGATCATATCATAGATTCCTTGAATGATTTGTTGGTTTAGAGGTGATTGGATTGTTTGAGCTATGTGAAGTATGTGAATGAGCTCTTGTGCTAGGTATTCTAATGTTGGAATGGTGTCACTTTTGGAAAATATTTGATTAAGATTACAATGATGATTTAAAATGATGTAATTGCTTGAATGACTCTAGGATGATTTGGCTTGGAAAGATTGGATGATGTGGAAAATGTTTATTGAAAGTTTGACTTGGGAAATATCAAACACAAGATCTCACATGTAAATGCATGAACACACACACCAAACACAATGATAAATTTGTCTTTCAAGATTAAATGTTATGATTAAGCAAACACTTGAATACACAACAACAAGCCTAATGTTAGTCAAGTGGGTATGGCCAATTAAGTCTTAAGCTAGGATGTACGAGGTTGAATAGGGATGATTTGAAAGCAAAATCCTGCCACACAACTAGGAGAAAGGGGTAACCCACCCTTCACCTTCACTTCCCAAAGGTATACAGTTCTTTGGGGCTTAGCCAAGAGTGACAAGATTTCAACTCCCAAAGGAGGGTGTCTTTTGATTCGCCACTCAATTGAGGTCATTCGTTGGAGTGATGTGTTCTCCAAGAAGGTCTCCTAAGAAGGGTGTGACAAAAGTGAACCAAGTGAGGTGTTTTTTATCACACACACACTTGATTCACACCGCAGTTGTTAATTTCCCTTTAGAAAATTTAAATGTGTGTAAAAAAATTCAAGCACTTGTTATTTTTAGATCCCAAAGCCAAATATGTAGGAAGATAGTTGTTCATTTTAACCCAATTTCAATAATGTGACAACAAACATGTTATTTTTAAGCCCAAAATACAAGTGTGTGATCAAACAAGTTGTTCTTTTTAGGCCCCAAACTGAAGTGTGTTGACAAGCAATGATTAGAGATGAAATATGGAATGTGTGCACTTGATTGTTTTCATCCTTAAATTTGTTGTAGATGCTAATTCCAATGTCGTTCTAGCTCCTTAGATTCACCTACAAAATTAGAAAATGGTATTATAATGCAGCTATAAAAAAAATGCTCATCAGACAAGGATAATTGTAATTTCAGATACATGTTTTTAACATAGCCGAATTAGACTTGATTATTTGAAGACATTATTGATCTGAAAATTACAAAATCAAAGAATAGACTCCTATTAATTTTTTGAGAGATTTATAGAAATGTAAAGAAGTAAAAAAAAATTCCCTGTTTTGCACCCAAAAATGTAGATTTATGAAAACCCTACAGAAAATAAAGATTGGATTTTTTAGCACCTTATATGACTTCAAAATAAAATATGTAAAAAAGAGACCCCCATTGGAATTTCAAGAGCTTTCTAGAAGTGTAAAAATTTCTAAAAAATTCACTAATTTGCATCCAGAAAGTCAATTTTATGAAAAAAATAAAATCACAATAACTCCTACAAAAATGGTGATAAACCCTCAATTTTTTTACTACAGCCTCTTGAGATTATGCACAAGCTTCTATGAAAATATTGTAGAAAAATTCATAGCCATCTAGAATATATGAAGAAATTTTTAAAACCTCGGGTTTTGTCCAAAAATGACATAAATCTACAACAAAAAGTTAATGAAACCTATAAAAAAGCAAGCTAGATCAAAGGATTCATGCCGGGTTCACCAAATATAGTTGGGTAAATTTTTTGGGGAAAATGCATAAATAAGTTATAATGAAACCCTAACAAGCACAATAGAGCACAAACTAGCATGAAAATCAAAATAAGAAAGCAAAGCAAACCAATCTCCAAACTAGATTTGATTTATCTCCATTGCTCTTCTCCACCTGCATGAGAATGCAAGATTTTGAAGGTTTGATTGTTGATTGCTCATTTTCACAGCATAACATTGAGATGAAAGATGATAGAAGAAGATAAATAGATAGATAGATGGGAAGATTGGAGGAAATTTTGGTAGAGTGAGGATACTAGAAGAAGATGGATTCAAATGGCCTATGTGAGGCTAGATTTATAGGAAAAGGTTGATTTGATTCGATGGCCAAGATTAAAAGTCAATTGTATGATGTGTATGGCTAGGATTAAAAGTTGATTTTAGTGCCTAAGATGCACATTAAGTGGGTTATGACATGAAGCTAAAATTAGGATGTTGGGGAATAAGTGGGATTCTTTTATTTATTTTGGAGGAAAAGATGCCTATGACGCACAATGAAGTGGGGCTAAAAATAGGATGTGAGTGGAATCTCATAGTTTAAATAATAAAATTATTTAAATTATGTGTGCGTGTGAAGAGTTGTAGTCATGTGATACATGTTGTAATGTGACAATAAGTGAGGGATTAATTCAAATATTTAATTTGAATTATTTTGAGACATGTGAAGGGGAATTAATTAAATAAATGAGACTTATTTAATTAATTGGGAAGGTGATTAAGTGGAATAAATGGGATAAGGTAATGACCTAGGAAAAAATATTGCAAGATGTTTTACAAGGTTGTCTATCGACTAGGTAATGTTATGACATGGACAATTTTGGGTGTCTACATTAGGTTTGTATAATGGATACAAAAAGGATAATATAGTATGGAATATTGTTAGGAAGTGTGTTAAAAAATATCCTAAAGTCTGCATAAATCAACAAAAAACAAACTATTATTTAGACCTATCAATGATGCTTGGTTTCCAAGTGCTTTTGATAAAATTTGAATAAAAGAGAAAATAGTTTGGTTGAGAGGTATTTTGTATAGCAAAGTACTGATCTGGTTTTTGCTCTGCATTTCTTCTATATTGAAGATCTGCTTATGTGGTTCGAATATGTTGATTAGAGGTGTTATATCTATAATTTATTATCCTAGACCATTGTATAGAGAAAGTTGTGTTCACCAGTGTGTGAACAGTATATTGTAGTGGTGCCTAGGAGAAATGGTTTTGTTCTGCATTTCTCCATGGTGTAGTTTCTGGTCTTGCAGATTTGAGGGTATGCTTACATTGCTCATATCTATCTTTAGTCTAAGTTGTTCGAAGTTGGGTGGTCTGCAAGGTTGGATTCATGTGTTACAATATGTGGAAAGTTAACTGGGTGTGCAAGATGAGTATGTTCTTCAGGTGAAAGTTGTTGCAAAGGAATTCGTTGGATTTCAGGATGTTTATGGAATATTCTAGATTGTGTTCAAGTGATGTATGTTGTTCGATAGTCATATTTGGATGTAAGGAAGTGTATACTTAAATGATCAATGGTGTTTACACAGGTTCAACCGACATTGGGTGTTTAACTAATTGTGAAAATGCTTTAGTGTTTGTGGAAGTGTGGCATGACGTATATGTATGGATTTAGGTTTGAGTTAAAGTGTGGTGTGGTCCACTTTCATTCCTTTCCACTACGAGAATGCTTAGTGTTGACCTAATTTTAATTTGCATGGTTGAGGTGCATAGTTGATCTTGTCAATTATTTTCAAGGTTGTGATGGGTATATATGTGTGTTGAGTTGATGGAGGATGTATGCATGAAGTGTGTGTGATATGAATTATGATGTGAAGTGTAAAAATACAAAATGTAGTGTGAGATTTAAAGCCTAAGACTATTGGAAGCAGTGAGAAAAAGGTGTCTATATTCTACAGAGAGTGTGAATGTTCTAGTGAAGTAGCGGTGGAACTTTTCTATTGCTTTGAGATGGATTTCTTATTGTAACAATCTTATTTCTTCTTCTTTCTATTATGGCAGCGAGTCATTGGCAATGAGCCCTTTTTCTTTTGGGAAATGAGCCCTTTAATAGTGAGCCTATTGTATTCGGTGTTGTAATTACTTTATATTGTGAGCTAATCCTCATTGTGGTTTTTCCCTTCTTGGGTTTTCCATGTAAATCTGGTGTTCTATTGTGTATAGTGTTGTGTTTTTAGTTTATGTTATCTGCTTACATGTTAAATCATTCTAATAGATTAAAGGCTAATAAAGTTAATATGGATCTAAATACATGAGGGTTTGATGTTTTAATGAACAATCGATTCACCCTCCTCTTATTTGTCTTATGCATTTAACAGGGTCATCTTTGGGAGCCATGTTTGGGGCTCAAGATGTCTTCACAAGTCTATAAAATCATCCTCTTGGATATAGAAAATATTAAGAATAGTTGAATTTAGGGTTTCATTGCAGGAAGAAGGATAGGTTGTTCACGGGTGCACATGTGTACAGGTGCTGCCATGTTGGAGGAAAAGAAGAGAATGGAAGTGAATGTATTGTAATCTAATTTATTTGAAGATAATGCATACTTGGCCTCTCTTCTTGGTGGAGTTTTTTCCTGCAAAGGTTTCTCCATGTAAATCCTATGTTATGTGATGCTCTTGTGTTTCAGATTTGTGCCTTATTGCTGATATATTATGGTGATGTTACTCTTTATATATTGTTGTTATAATTTCACATAAGGTAGTGTTTATAAGCATGTTATGTTGGCTGAATTTTGGCATCATAAAGAATATGGATTTAATCGTGATAATTCCATAGTAGGATAACTTAATTTTCAGATTTGCATATAAGTTTTATATTTTCATGTTGTTGTATTCCAAGCCTTGAATTTCATCGATTGAAGTCATATTTGAATAGATATTGAATTTCCCAACAATTTTTATTAGAGCCTGTTTATTTTTTATCATTTGGTATCAAAGATAAAGGTGAAATCAGTTCTAGGTATTCCTCCGGTTTTAATTTATTAGCTTGGCAAGGTTGTTGGAATTTGTTAGATGGAGTTGAAGGTTATTGGAAGGCTTGTGAGGCTGCAATGAATTTTCTATGAGATGAGATTGGAAGCTATGGATATTTTCAATGTGATCTATGTTGGGCATTAGAAGCTCATGATTATGGATCTTTATGGAGTTGGTTATGTTTTGGTAATTTGGACCTCTTGTTTGACAATATGCGTGTATCCTCTTGTTTGGCGGTTTTATTCCTTTACCTTGTGGTCATGTGCAATTGGAAAGTGTTCATGTTGGATGGGTATAGATACCCTAGTCACATGGAGAAACACCCTCAATTTGGACTACAAAATGGAGTGCTTATGTTGGCTTCACGGTTTTAGCCCTTGGTTACATGAAAGAACTGTAAGATGAGTTACTAACCTCTTTGTGAGTTGCGGAGCTGATATATTTCACATGTTATAAGATCCTAGACAACTTGGTTTTCCTATTGGTTTGCAGTTTACTCTTGTTTTCAACTATGGGCTTGTAGACATGCGCTTATTCCATTATTTAAATGACATTTGTTGATTTGAATGTCTAGATGTTTAAATAGATTTCAGATTTACAGAGATGGTTTTGCATGTTTTACATGTTAAGTAAAATATGTGATATGTTGATCTATGATAAGACTATATTCACGGTGTTCTAAAGATAGTTACAGGTTTTCATGGTTGTTTGGAGGGTTCTTATTGATCTATGGTTACTCATATGTGAGTTTGATTGAAAAATCAAATATAGCATTGATCCTAGTGTTTGAGTCTTGGAAATCCATATGTTATACATGAATATCTTTGTTTTACATGATACTGATGTGGGGTTGAATCTATTTTTCGGTTATTTGAGATTGGAGCATTAGTTATGCATTTCTCCTTTGAGATGTTGTATATGTGCAGATCTTGTAAATTTGTCTAATGTGAATTTTGTTTGGTAGGCCATATTATTGGTTACCATTATTACATTGGTATGTTTATTGCAATGAGGGATGATTATTGAGAGTACTTGATATAATTGATCATTTGAATCTTTAGTAGTAGTTTATGGTACATGGGAATCTTTGTTCACTTTTAATAGAGTGTTGGTAATAATATTCATAATGATGCCATGCATAACTCAATATTAATTTCAATGGGAGATTTATGCAACTACATAATATGTTATATCTTCTTTGTTTTAAGATTTTCAGTTCTAAGTTGTTGTTACAGTGTGTAATGAGCCATAGATAATATTTGATTAGAATATGGATGGTCTTTTGCAATAGTTCTTGGTGTCATAAGGAGTTCTTGGATTTTGCCTTCAGATGACAATGAGAGTTTAATGACATCTTTGGTTATATTGACAAATGATGTCTGGCAATTGTATCTTCTTGGTTTGGAGACTGTGATTTGACTTTACCTTTTGGGATCTCATGGTGTTGAGTTCTTTGACTATGTTGGGGCCATAGAGGATATTCAGTCAGGAGATGGTTATCATGATGCCTTGAGAGCTTGGTTACACGGTTTAGTGGCACCTTTGATAGTGATGTGGATTCATCATTTTATGATGGATGGTTATTTTCATGTGCTC
The DNA here is from genome assembly GCA_007258455.2 of Sequoia sempervirens. NCBI lineage: Eukaryota > Viridiplantae > Streptophyta > Pinopsida > Cupressales > Cupressaceae > Sequoia > Sequoia sempervirens. The sequence goes on from VDFB02105785.1 coordinate 323,702,685, forward strand.
TCCTATAAGGAGATGTTAAATCATGATGTCATGATATGTTCTTGATTCTATAGTTGAAATTTTAACAATGATCTTATTTGTTCTCTTTGGTTTTGAGTATTAATCATTTGCTTGGAGCTTCATGATTTTGCAGGATTACATTTTAAGTTGGAATTGACTGATTGGTGGATGCTCATGGATACTAGAGAGACTTGGGTGAGGATAAGAGATCTCTTATTTTATGGGATCGTATGTTGAGATGGTTACTCTTTGATAAGGATTTCAGTAGGAAGACAGAGGATCCTACACTTGGTTATGGATGTGAACCCATTATGAACCTGAAGAGAATATTTCCCTTTATTATGAGATCTTATTACTTGTTGTTGTGTGCACATGCCAATCTTATATCCCATTCTTTGTCTACTCGGTAGGTGAATGATCTGAGAGGTATTGCCCGCTTGATTATCATATGCATTCTTTATTTTGTATCTCGTATTCTCATATGATTTAGTCTTGAATATAAAAATTATGAGGACTTGTTAAGAAGAAGATGCATGGTTATATGGATTTTCATTGTTCTCTCCTTGTTTTGGTCTTGAGCTATGGATCTAGTTCTTAGGACTTATTTGGAGAGGTACACAAAATGGTTTCTAGCTTTGGGCATATTCCCTTTGTTGTGGGAATGATTGGTTGGTTTGATCTACCTTCAGTATGAGAGGTTTATATCTATTGCTGCCATGTTTTCATTTGATTTGAATGTTAGATGTTGATATTTGGCTTGAGAAGAACCCGTTCTAGTTGGAAACATATTAGAGAGTGGTTAAAAAACATAATCTAACAATGATTCAATCAAGATAGATTAAAAAGTAGAAAAGGAGAAGTATTATTATGCCAAAATAATAATCCAATCAAGTTACTTTATGAATATTTCCAAACCAGTACATAATTTGGACCATGTGTACCAAATAGAGGTTTCAGAAAGGTCTAACTATTGTGCATGTAGAACCATGTCATCCTTTCACCAATTGTCCATCTCATTAATAGGCAACTTTTCTTGTTAGATTCCACCTCTATCATATTAAAGCTATTATTAAATATGTATTGCACCTCATGTAGTTCATCTAAAAGTCATTGATAATGCAAATTAATTTCAATCACATAATTGAAAGCATAGCTATTGTGGACCCCTTGTTTGAGTTGCACACTATGGATTAATATTAAATATAAACCCAAAACTCAAATAGTGGGAAACACTCATGGTAGAGCAAATAATAGAAGAAATGAACAATAGTGCAAGACAAGTAAATAAATAACCATAATTATACCGCCATTGTGATCTGTAGATATGCTTCAAGTGGATTGTATGTGAATTCTCTTTACAATTTTCTACTCAAATGAACAACATGAGGGTGAAAATGAGTTATTTAAATATAAAATTTAGCAACAAATGAATAATATAAGATTGGATGATGAAATGAGGATGAAAAGCCTCTATTAAATAGATTTTTCAAGAGAGAATGGAGGGGAGAAACATTGAGTCAATGGTTAAGATTTAACTACATGGTGAGGATTATTAGCAAGTGTCACAAGAGGATAAGATATTCAAGATTAATAGTGGAGATTTTATTAATCATGAGATGCAAGGATATGCTATCAAGTGGAGGAATATCAACATATGAAGTAGAAATCCAAGCATTCTCACACATGTGTGATAATGGAGGTGGTATTGAGGTGAGAATGTTCACACATGCGTGATCAAAGTGTGGGGATGGGTCAAGGTCAAGGGATAAGGTGGAGGGCTAGTGTGCCTCAAAGTTAGCATGCTCACACATGTGTGAGAAAGGAGTGGGATGAGTCAAGCATGTTCACACATGTGGGAGCATGGGGTGGGTCTAGTCAAGCATGATCACACATTTGGGAGAATGGAGTATGATGAGGGACACATGTAAGAAGGAGAAAATTTAAGATTTTGATCCATGACTAAAGATTGGAGGGCTAAGATTAAAGGAAAATTTATTTTTTCTATACATGGTGATGTAGAATTAAATATAAGATGAAATGTTAGGAGGGGATTAATTAGTCTAAATTAATTAATTGATCATGGATTAATTAATTGATTTAGTTGGAGAAATTGGGAGGTAAGTTAATTAAATTGATTTATTTAATTAATACTAGAGATGGGTTAATAAATGGATGATTAATTATGGGGATAAATAATTAAATAGTGGATTATTCAATTAATGTGTGAAAAATTATTATGAAATAATAGAAGTGAATTTGGGGTGTCTACAAATATTTACAAGACAAAGACTTTCTTGTTGATGTTGAAGAGGACCCCACAAGGTCCTCTTAGATGGGTTGCCACCAAACATAACATTATGAGAGTACCACTAAAGTTACCATGACTACTCATCCTTGTTGGTGATTATTATTGACACAAATGTTATTTGGCCATACAACATGGAACCAAAACAAAAACAATAATAAAAACCCAACAATATCGATCTCTTAAAGATAAAAAGTCCAAAGGAGTAAATATTTATCCAAAATACCATACAATATGTTTAAAATTTGGGTCCTTAAAACCACTGATATTCCATGAGACACAATTTATGAAGATAAAAGGTCTAAGGAAATTTCCTCAAAGCATAATCCTTGTAGTGCAAAACTATTTTGTACAACCTACCTTTGGATCTATGGAGAAAACTATCCAAATTACATGTGCCAATTTTCAAGAACATATTCCCCTTCTTTCACCTCTTAAAGAGGGTTGTGAAAGCTCATATTGTTGATGTAAATAGCGACTTTATCAAACTAGATAGATTTTAACCTACTTAGGAGAGTCTTATTCAAATTTCTTAAGTCTCCACTTAGGGTCTTTTAGCCTTTTGTATCACTTCATAGAATTGAGACGTGTCCTCATCACTTGAGACACCTATTGCATGCATACTTGCCACTTGCTCATACACTTATCAAGTGAGCTCACAAGTGTTGCACATATGGAGGGCTCATGTTGTTCAGGCCTACCTTCTTACCTCACCTATCTTTCCTATATATGTGAGGCTTCTCATTGTATTATACACTCTTCATTTTATATTGATAGACATATAATTGTGCTCATATTTTCACTTGTGGAAAGTTATCAATTTGAGCTCTTTGATCTTGGCATTCTCCAACATGGTATCAGAGCCATGAGAGCATGTTTCTTCCCACATCAAGGTGACTCTCACACATAAACCTATCAGTGAAGCATCATAGAGCCATTTTGAAAATTGGGTATTGATTTATTTGTTTTTAGTAAGCTATTTTTTCAAAACGCTAGTGTATGCATACTTCGGTAGCCTTTTTTTTAAGGTCTTTTATTTTTGTATTTATATTTTCTACATATCAGATAGAAAAAAAAATTCTTTGTTTTGTTTGCAACAATGAAAAATTATTTAGGTATCTACTAGTTTTTGCAGATAGTAATCAAATCTTATAAAGAATACTATAAAAATAGTACGATGTGATCATTTTTCCTAAAAATCAAAGTTTTTTTAATATCAAATTATACCTTTAGCAAGTTGGAAAGAAAAATGTTTTATGGGTTTTGATTGTAATTGTGTGAGGGGGAAATCTACAAGTATAAACAAGATAATTGAATTGAATAGAAACTAATCTAACTGAAAACAACAATCAAGATTCATTCCTTCACTCATGAAATGAGACTATGAAATTAAAGAAACCAAGAGCGTAATTGCAAGAATACAATAACAATGAATTCAATAACACAATAGCTTTACCATCCTGTGTCAGAGTGTAATCGTGAAGATGTTGGGTTGTTTGTATCAATGCAAAGTCTCCATGATTGTGTGCGAGAGCCTTGAAGAGCATGTGTGCGTTTGATCGAAGATGTTGGTTGAAGCTTTGTCAATGTTGATTAGGATCTTGGCATTACTTTGTTGCATAAACTGTACTGATTCTCCGATCCTTTTTTGTGAAGAAAGAGGTTTGTTATATAGAATTTGTGATTTGAAATAGACGATCAGGATTGCGTAGTAGAATATTTTGATTGACAGTCGAAAGATGTTAAGAGGATTTAGATGGGCATAATATGTGTAAATTGATTATGTAATTAGTGTGATTGAGGAATAGATTGATCTGTCAGGAATATAGATTGATCAGTTATGAAATAGATTGATCTGTCAGGAAATAGATTAAGCAATCAGTGATTCATAATTTACTCAATCAGGAAAGTGGGTGGAGATAATTTAATTAATTGATTTAATTAATTAATCTTTTTGGAGTTGAATGTGTAAATCAAGTTTAATTTTTGTAAACAAAGTTACATTTGTTTGATTTGATTTTTTGATGATGTTTTGAATAGTTTATTTATTCAAATTTTTGGAAGGAAAGCGATTTAATTAAACTATTACATTTTAATAATTTAATCGACTTAGGGGAATAAAGTGAATTAACAACACAATTAAATAATTGATGTTATTTAATTAACGAGGAGGAATAAAGTTAGATTAGGACTTTATTAAATAAAAGTAATTTATTTAATTGGTTGAATTTGATGAAAAAGTGAATTAGTTAAATAATGTCGTATTATTCAATTAATAGAAGAAATTAGGGTTTTAGGACTTTATTAAATAAATGAAATTTATTTAATTTGTCAAAAATGATGAAAAAGTGAATTAATTAAATAATGTCGTATTATTCAATTAACAGAGGAATTTAGGGTTTTTGATGCTTTTGATATGAAATGCAATGATATTTGATGATATTATGTCGATGAAGTGAAAATGTCATTTAAGGTGTGTGATAGGTGTTAGCTCAATTTTACATGTCTACATTTTGCCCCTCTTTGAGACAAAGTATTGGTTGCTTTGTTTCAAATATTCAATGTTTAAGATCAAGATTTGAAAAAAATTATATGCCCCACTATGCCCCGACGGTCAACAGAATGATGGTAGGACTCTGGGCTTCCCCTTTGAGAGGTTGGCCGAAAATGTTGACTTTGAGGTCAGGCTCACGACACTATGTTATCTCAGTTTCGATGCGTAGAGGACAAAAAATTAAGTCTATAGGTCTTTTTTTGCTTGTTCAAATGTTCCTGAGAGGTCCTAATTTTAACCTAGGAAGTTTTTTTTAAGCAAAAATTAGGGTTTTGGGGGGGTTAAAATAGGTAATTAGGGTTCTAATTACCTCATTTGCACTTTGAACCTATAGAGAATTTTTGCCTCTGGTTTTCTCATTTTTTAGTTGTCGAGGAGCTATGGCGAGGATTTGGGGAGCCCCACATCATGCAGAGGCGGTTCGAGAGTTTGGATGGCTTGTAGTGTCGGTGCCCCAGTTGTACCCTTTTGATTTTTTATTTTCTTTCCATGTTTTTGTAATTAATGCACAAAGACAACTTAGGTGAGTGCAAAAAAATTAGGAATTTTGTGCTTTTGCATCAATTTTTGGTGATTTTGCCTTTTTAAATAGCTCGCTTTTGCTATTTTCTCTCGCACTTGATTTTCATTTGCACTTTTGACTTAATTTCTCACTTTTGTTGGCGCCTTTGCTATAAATTTTTGCTTTTGATATGCTTGCTTTAGTTTGCTCACTCTTGTGATCAATTTGCGCTTTTGATTTTTCGCTCTTGCTTTCATTTATCGCTTTTGATAATAAATTCATCGCTTTTGCTTGAACTTATCTTTTTGATAAAAAAAAATTCTTGCTTTTGACCCACAACTTTTGCTTTTGACTTTTTTTGGAATTCTAAGTCACTTTGTTTATCGTTTTAAGTTTGTTTTACGTTTTTGAAGCAAATCCTTAACATTGTGTGTTGAATGATTGTAGGTGGTCCTTAATCCACTTCAGTCAAGGGAGGGACAAAGATAGGATCTATTTGATTTGATCGTGGATTTCGATGTTTTAGAGTGAGAATTTCTAGATGCTTTCAGGTTGCGACATATTTGTTACATGCCCACCATCAAATGTCATAGTGCGATGATGACTGCACTCGCGAAGAGGTGGCACTCAGAGACCTCTTCATTTCATTTACCTATTGGGGAGGCCACCATCACTCTTGAGGATGTGTGGAGGATCCTCTACATACCCATTCATGGAGAGCTCGTTACATAATCCGTTTGATAGGGCTCCCATGATATGTGTCACTTTCTTGGTATGAGATGTCTGGAGGTTCTGTAGTCATAGATAGATTTATCAGATTTTGTTGGTATTGTCGATCCCATTTCCCTTGTTCTCTATGGTTTGGTTTCGGGGCTTGTTGTTCCTGATAAGAGAGGCTGCTAGTTTCCTATGGGATGGGGTATATGCATCGAGTAGATGTTTGAGCATGGGACTAGATACAAATGGGTTCCATGTCTCCTTTCCCACCTATATAGAGATATGCATGAGGTTTCATATCATGGTGGGAAATCTATTTTTGTCTGTGTTTCTCTTCTTCGTGTATGGGCCTAGGAGCACATCTCAGTTACGTGGCCTAATGGTATATTGGATCGTATTGCTAGGGATCCATATTCTTATCATTACGAATATTTTCTGCATTATACATTTCTTAGACAACTCCCCTACTAGTGTCATGTATTTTATGGCATGCCAAGTTTTGTATGGAGACCCTATATGGATTGTGAGGCATAGCCTGACAATAAAGAGTAGTTGGTATACTGCAGACAGACTAGATGGTTGATTGGTCTTGTGCACTCTCTTTTGGAGAGATATCTTCCTGACAATGTTTGTAGGTAGTTTGGAGAGAGACAAGGTCAATTTCTAGACATTTATGAGGCTCGATTTGGTTGGACCACTAGAGAGGTTTGTGTTTGGGGTTTACAGGTTGATTGAGGTGTTGTTGTTGCATTTAGAGCTCTTTCCCTAGTAGGATGGGGTTGGCTAGTGGGCTTAGTGGATCCAAATACTACTCCCGATTATGATTAGTGGTGGGTATGATGCCTTCCTTTGAGATTCATAGATCTTTGCGGTAATCTCGTAGTGGGTAGAGTAGGCATCACAGGTCACCGAGGAGAGAGACAACATATCAAGATTTTAGCAAAGTATCTTGGTAGGGCTTGACAGGATGGTGCCCAGGGTGATCCGATGTAGGTGGATTAGGGATAGGTTCTAGGTTTCCCTCCACCACCTAGGGATGGAGGTGCACAACTAGTTGTAGAGATAGGGCGGTGACAGGCTGTAGAGGCACAAATTGTTACATTGAAAACAGAGAGAGACACTGCTCGACAAGAGCGAAATGGTTTTAGGGTGAAGCAAGACACAAAGAGTAGGCATCGTCTCGTTGTCGAGACACAGTTGTAGGCTATTACTACTGAGAGGGATTGTTTGAGGACGAGTGTGGCAGTCTCTGCATTGAGCAAGATTAGTTGCTACAGAAGGCTACCTATTACCAGACTTTGTATGATGCTTTTATTCCTCAAGTGCAATGATGATCGTGGTTTGGAGAGTCAAGTACCACTACCAGTGTTGTTTTAGGTGATCAATCCGTTAGACAGCCAAATCCTTATGCGCAACCCGATCTTTAGAGTCCTTCACCTCTGGCCGGGCAATGACATATTTCTACTTGATCTTTATGATATTGTTATTTAGAGACTTATATTGCATAAATGATTTGTATATATTCATCGGCCTAGCTGAGCCTTGTATATATGTATAGTTTTGTATTCTCATATCACACTTGTTTCTATGATGATGTACCATGACATTCTCCTTTTTTGATGATGATATATATGAGATATACATGCTTCTATTCAAATTTTGTTTATGTGATTATTTATGGATGATGATGCATGATGTTGTATGTTTATATACTTTTCTAATGTATGCATATGATGTGGATTAATGGATTGATCATATTTTATTTCATATGATGTTTTGTTATGTATATGATGTTGTTGATATATGATGGATGTATGCCTTATACATTATACATGATGTTTTGATTGTTTTATTATCATCATGATATGTATTGATGATATTGTGGATGCAGGATGGATATGGTACTAATGATATTGTGATGTAGGATGGATGTTAGTTAGAAGATATATTTGATGATGGATAGAAATTTGACGTTGTTAGTACTGATGAGTGTTGCTTTCGCTTTGCTTGGAGGCTTCACATTTTGAACAATCCTTTTTGATGTAGCAAACATATACGATGCACCAGGGTATTAATAACCAAGGTGATGTTGTATCCATTGCATGGACTTTGAATTGACAAACAAAGAATATTCTTGCTCATATCAGACATATGAAAACTTTGTTTAAAATATATGGGTGGGTTGTGTTAAAACTTTTCAGACCATTTACACAAAGAGATATACAAAAGCTAACATGCAACTGCTACACGAATTGTCTTTAAACAACTTCCATACACTCAATAAATCAAGTATTCACCATGGTAGTATCACAAAAACTTCTTACAAACAACAAACTGAAATGACACTCAATACCCCCATTCCTTCTTCTCTAAATCCTTATGGACATCCTCGAGAGATCCTGGGAATGAGTTAATAAAATAAATCATAAAGATAAGACTATAAAAAGATAAAAACAAACTTGCAGTATCACTTGCCATATATGTTTTGAGGTTTCGGGCTATTATCCGTTGATCGTGTCTATCGTAGGAACAAGTCCATTAAGGCATATCTTAGGATGTTGTTGGTGAATTTTCAAAAGATAGGTAGTTAACACTTTGTCCTTGTTTTCATCTATTTTGTAATCAAATCTTGGTGATTATTTTTCTTAAAAGTTATAGCTTTTGATGTTTTCTTTGTTTGCTTTGTTTGTTTTTTCAAATGGTGAATATGACAATTTGTTTATTATGGGTGAAAATTTTATTGTGGATTGTGATGAAGGAGTTAGGATCTTTTTATTTTCTAAATTTTATGATGTTGTTTTTGTTGTTTTCAGGGTACTAACCTAGGGCCTCAGGGATCATCAACGATAAGCCTTGCCTACATTGTACATGCAGAGGTTTGTAGTTCGCTTGGTTTGAATGTTTTTGATCTTTTTTGTTTTTGTGAATGTTTTTGGATTTTGGATTTTGTGACTAAGTTGAAACAAAGCATGATAGAAACCTAAGGGGACTAACCTAAGGCCTTGGGGGCTGATAAGAGATAAGCCTTTCTTACGTTGTACACGCATAGGCCACATAGTTCTACCGTTTGACTCAAAGCATAAACTTATTTTTGGTTTTTAAACATTGATAACTTGGATTGATATTCCAATTTCATTTGAAGAGGAAATGTTGCAGGAAAACTACTTGAACTAGCCACGAGGTTCAAGCAAATGTTGATATCTTAGAATAGTGAGTGAAGGAATAATCCAATAATGTTGTTTTGTTTTTGTTGTTTTTCATATGTTTTTAATTTTTGATAGTTATGACCATGATAGGATGCTCAAAGATCTAATCCATGACTAGCTTCGAGAAGTTGCCCCCAATTGGAGACAAGACTACTTTCCTAAATTAGTAGCAAGCCATGGTTGGATACGTGCTTTATTATGGAATGGATGGGTGATGCCTTGGATAGTACCGATAGATAATGATGCAAGTCTTATTAAAACATAACACATGTTTGCCAGGTTTTCACTACAGTACATGTTCTAGGAGCACCACAAAGTGGTTTTCACTTAAAGAATGTTTTATTTTTGTTTACTATTTTTCTTGCTTTTTTGATGTTTTTGAATTTTTTTGCTTTTTTTTATCTTTTTATTTTTTTGGTTTTTATCCTCTTGCCTGGGGTATTCTGACGTTTTTCAAGTGTGGAATCTCTTGAGGTGGTTTCTGTTCAATAGTTCGGCTAAGGGTTCTCCTTCAGGAGTAGCCAATTGATAAGCTCTAGATCCGTAGCTTACTGTGATAATAAATGGGCCTAACTGGTTGGGTTCAAACTTGCCTTTGCCATCTTGATTCAATTGTACCTTTTGATTCTCTTTGAAAACCAAGTCCTCAACTTGATTTTTTTTGTCCTTGATCCTTTTGTCATAGCTTCGTTTGAGCCAATTCTGATAAAATTGTATATGGTTTAACATGCTCAAACGCCTTTCATCTAGGAGCTCCAATTCATTTAACCTAGATACTTGATATTCTTCATTGCTGACCATGCCTTTTAGTGAGATTCGCAATAAGGGGATTTCGACCTCGATAGGTAAGACAACATCTGATCTATAGACCAAGGAAAAAGGTGTGGCACCTATAGGTGTTCGGATGATGGTTCGATAAGCCCATAGGGCTGGGTTTAGCTACAAATGCTAATCACGACCAACTTCATTAATAGTCTTCTTTAGTATTTTCAGGATGGTTTTGTTAGATGCTTTGGCCTAATTGTTTCCTTGGGGATAGTAGGGCGTGGAGAATCTATGTTGGATAGAGAATTTGAAACAAATTTCTTGGATGTCTTGATTCTTGAATAGGGTTCCATTGTCTGTTATAATCATTTGGGGAATTTCATACCTACAAATTAGATAATTTAGAATAAATTTTGATATTATTTTCTAGTGATGTAGGTCAATGGAATTGCTTCTATCCATTTAGTGAAATACTTTGTGGCTATGATAATGAACTTATTCCCATTAGAGGAAGCAGGAGAAATCTTACCTACCAAATCTAATCCCCATTGCGAGAAAGGCCATGGTGTTGTGATGGGTCTCATCTCTTGTGCTGGTGCATGAACAAGGTCACTATGCTGCTAGCATTGACAACACTTTCTAGAATACTGAATGCACTCCTATTCCATGGAGGGCCAATAGTACCCCATTCTGAGCAATTTTTGGACTAGGTTAGGTCCACTAGAGTGGGACCCACAAACACCTTTGTGTACCTCTTGTAAGGTTGTTTGCGCTTCTTTTGTGTTAAGACATCAAAGTAACATACCATCTAGACTACGACGATATAGGGTATCTCCTAGGATCACAAATCAGGAAGTCCTATGGGTAAAGGTCTTCTTTTGGGCATTTTTCAGGTCAAGTGGTATTCAATACTATGTTAGATGTAATCAAATGTGTCTTGGTACCATGGGGAGTTAGGACCAAAAATAACACATACTAGTTCTAATTCTGAGATGTCGAATGCAAGTACGAGAAATTGCTCCATGAGAAACTCATACTTAGGAACATTATGTGGAATATCAAGAAGTGAGCCTATTGTTGCCATGACATTGGTTGCTTTATTGTTGATTCGAGGGACCTGTTCAAAATTTATTATGACAAAATATTCCTTGAAGCTATCCACCATTCTTTTATACAACATCAGCTTGTCGTATTTTGTTTGGTACTCATCTTTCACTTGCCTGATCACTAATTGATAATCTCCGAAGACTTGTAGTTCTTTTATTCTCCATTCAATAACCATCTTGAGTCCTATGACTAGAGCTTCATACTCTGAGATATTGTTTGTGCATGGGAAAGCAATCTTGTATGCCTTGGGTATACTATTTCCTTGTGGTGTGATAAATAGAATACCTACTCCAGATCCATGTTGAGTATGGGACCCATCAAAATATAGGATCCAATGGTCTATCTATTCTATTAGCAATATACCTTTGTCTCAGAACTCTATTGTAAGAGGCTTGTGATCTTCTATGGGTGCTTTAGCCAGCTGGTCTACTATGATTTGTCCCTTAATGGCTCTTCTATCCACATACTCCATATTGAAATCACATAAAATCATTACCCATTTAGCAATTATGCTTGTTAGAGATGCTTTTGCTAGTAGGCACTTTAGTGGGTCTACTTTTGAAATCAAATTTACTTTTCTATTTAAGATATAGTGTCTCAACTTTTGTGTCACAAATACAACTAAGAGACATGCTCTTTCTATGGGCGAGTAGTTCAACTCATAGCCCACTAGTGTTTGGCTGATGTAGTAGACCGCTCTTTCTTTGTTATTATCATCTAGCTAGGCTAGGAGAGCTCTCAATGTTGCTTGTGTTGTAGACACAAAGTACCATTTCTTTGTCTGGAATAGGCAACGTGAGTAGAGGAGGAGTAAGTAGATACTCCTTGACTTGCTAGAATGCTTGGTCACATCTCCCATCCTACTTGAAGGTGATGTCCTTGTGTAAGAGATGAGTGAAAGGGTGACATTTTTCTATCAGTTGTGCGATAAATCACCTGATAGTTTATAAATTTCCTTATAAATTTGTCAGTTTTTTCAATGTCTTTGGTGGAGGCATCTTTTGTATTGCATTTACTTTTGTAGGATCTACTTCAATCCCCCTTCTTGACACTATATACCCTAGCAGCTTTCCAGATGTTACTCTCAACACACTTTTTTTTTGGGTTGATTCTCAGGTTATATTGTTCTAGCATGTCAAACACCTTTGCAAGATTGGTCAAGTGATCTTCCCTTTTGATGAATTTTGCTAGAATGCCATCCACATAGTCTTCCATAATTGTATGTAGCATATCATGGAAGATGGTTGTCATTGCTCTTTGATATGTTGCTCCTGTGTTCTTTAGGCCAAATGGCATTACATTCTAGCAAAAGGTTCCCCAAGCACAAGTAAATGTCATTTTATGTTGATCATCAAGGGATATTTTTATTTGATTATACCTAGAGAAACCATCCATCAAAGATAGCATCTCATCCTGCTATTAAATCTACAATCATGTCTATACTTGGAAGAGGAAAGTCATCCTTCAAACAAGCTTTGTTCAGGTCTCAAAAATATGTGCAGATCCTTATGCCCCTAGTAGGTTTTGAAACCGGTACCGGATTTGATATCCATTATAGATAATCGATGGGTTTAATGAAACCCACATCTAGTAACTTCTTTAGTTCTACCTTTACCAATAATGCTATTTGAGGATGCATTTTTCTTAGTTTCTACTTGATAGGCTTTGCTCCGAGGGATATGGACAAATGATGTACCACTAGTGCTAGATCTAGTCCAAGCATATCTGTATATGTCTATGCAAATTTTATTTTTCTATCATTGATGAATGTTGTGAAGTTTGTTTTCTCTTCAGGATCAAGCGACGTCACATGGTATGTGATCTTTGGGTTATTTTTCGTGCCAATATTTATGGATTCTACTTCTTCCACTAGGAGTGTTGATTTTTATTGATATTCAGATATGGGGAGATTGAACCCTCCATCCTCAGGTGCCTCAGGGAGGTTTTCACCTTCAGATGCATCCTTTTTTTTCTTCTTTTCAGGATTCGATAGAGCCAAATTGTGGTCTTATCTAGGGGATCACATTTTTATTTTTATGTTTTCTCTTTCATTTTTTGTGACTAGAGGATTCAATCTCCCCACCGAAATATGCATCCTGTTTGAGCTCCATGACGAACCCTGCTTTGTGATCTACTACTGGTATGTCCGTTCGAAGTCTCATGAACTCTGTGATTGCTTCATTGTTCTGGAATTGATCCAGAACAGGTGTATGTTGTTGTTGATCCCAATCTATCAATTGTGGGTAGCAGAGAGGTAAGCTATCATCATTATCTGCAAAGCTTACGGAGGTTGTTGAAATGGTTAGTATAGCTCTGGTATCTTTTTCCTATTGGGTGTCTAGGTCATCATTACTAGAAGTGGGGGAACCATATCCAGTGATAAAGGAAGGAGAATCCCATTTGTATTCGTTAGAGTTTGTTCCAGAATAATAATGATATTAGGAATACTTTTGATAAATTGAAGAGAAAACCTATCAATGTTAAAGTTTTCAAATAATTCTCTGACAGGTAAATCGTTGTCCATCATGTGGTATATATCCAATGCCTTAACGCTAGTAAAAATTTCTTGTTTCTTAAAAGATGTTCGTCTAGTATTTGGAGTAACCATGTGTTTTGGCTCATAACCTAGTCCCATATTTTTCTTTCTCTATTCCACTATAATAGGCTCCCATTAGGCTTTTTTGTGTATCCAAAGGCCACCTATTTCTTAATATCCCATTTTTTTAGCTAATTGATAACCTCTACTGTTAGGATCAATTAAAATGGGTTGTGGCTTTTTTTATTCCTTTTGGTCCTCTTTGTAGATCATGGATGACAAGTCCTCTTTAAATATCTATTCGCCCTTCATATCTCCCCACTTGGTGAAAATCATGGGTTTGGCTATCATTTGCACTGACTGAACATATTTGATCTCTTTCAGGCCTTCATAAACTTTGGGTGTTGGTGGAAGCATGCCAATGCAAAATGCTTGGTTGAAGTGATAATTTCCATTACCCCTGTCTAGTACTTGAACCTTGGTTTCCATTTTTGGTTGCTCATTTGATGTTATCTTGGTTGAGGTCGATGGTAGCGTGGAAGGGTCAACATATGAGAATGAATGCAAGGATATGTCATTGCTGGGTATATGTTGGATCTTATTATACTTCTCCTCCAATTTTGCACAAAAGTGGAAGGGTTTAGGATCAACATATAATGTCACCTCTTTTCCTTTGTGGGGAAAATTTAGGCATTGGTGAAAGGTTGATGAAACCACTTGTAATGCATGGATCCAAGGGCATCCTAGGAGGAGGTTATATGACAACTCAAGGTCAAGTACTTGACATGTAGTTTCTATGATGGTTGGTCCTATCTGCACTTGTAGCCTGACTGTCCCTTCTGAATTCCTCTCAAGATCATCATAGGCCCTTATAGTAATGCTCTTTCCTTTGTCTATCACATCATCAAAATACCTCAACTATTTGATGAATTTCAAGGTATAGATGTTTAGACCCACACCATTATCCATCAACACTCTCTTGACCATGTTTTTATGGACACCAACCTCTATGTATAGAGCTTGTTTGTGGAATGACTTTTGTGGAAGGTCTTTCTTAGAAAAGACTAAATGGTGATTGGCTGTGATTTTTCCAACCATGGCTTGGAACTGATCCATGTTGATGTCTTTAGGAATCAATGTTTCTAATTCTTTTTCTAGTATCTCCATATGTGCGGGTAATAATTTTAGCAGTTATAGAATTTAGATCAAGGTGGGAGTCTTTTTCAATTGTTCTACAATACTATAGTCACTTGGTGACTTAGCTGCGAGCTTAGGTGGGGCTCCTTGTATTGTAACTCTCCCTCGATGAGTAGTTATGTTACAGTTGTTGTCTCCACCTTGTAAAGTCACTACATCCACCCTATTATCATCTACTTGAGAGAGGGTTCCTAGAACCATGTCACCATAAGTGTAGTTAGCATTGTGATAATCTTGGTCCTTTCCTTTGTCATTCCTTTTAGTGTAGTTTGGAATTGGGTTGGTGTATATCTGGAGGTCCTTGTTCCTAGGATGATGTTCATGTTGAACATCCAGAATACTGAGAGGGGAGGGGTGAATCAATATTCCTTTAAAAAGATTTTTTTTTTAATAGCTATCCACATAACATAATTAAAAGATATCGAGCATAATCAATGCAACACAACAACACATAACTCCAAGATTTTTACGTGGAAACCCAAGAAGGGAAAAACCACAGAGAGGGTTAACTCTCGAGTATTAAGTAATGGATACAAAATACAAAGGTGACTCACTGTCGGGTTGGCTCACTGCTCTAAATACAAAACAACTATTACAACTAAGAGATGACTTACAATCAGAGAGAATATTACAAAATTGAACTGTTATAATTGCATCTACATATGCATGAATACAGTTCTCGCTGAGGCACAAAAATTTTGTACAATCACAACTCTATCTATATGTATTGCTTCAATTCATTGTAATACATCACATATATTCATTCATTCTCATTTTTGAGATTATACCACTTCACATATATACTGGGTCTCCATATCCACTTAGTCGACTTGCATTGGACATATAAACAGATGAACACGTTACACAAAATGTTGAAGATGTCAGCATAGATATCCCATGCTGTGCCGAATAGAGCTGGACCAAAAACCTATATCGTTAAAACCACTATTAGAACAAGAGATAAGCTGAAGATAGAAATATCGAACCAATCAATGACATCAATGAAAAATATCAACAATCTCCTCCTTTGTCATTGATGGCAAACAAAAATTCAATTCCGAAAAGCTCAAAAACTCCCCCTAAGATGACTATCTCTATTTTCCAAAAAAAAATATTTTTCTCTGTGTTTCTCCCCCTTTTGACACCAATGAACAAGGGGTGTCGAGTGAAAACTATTTAGGATGCGCCAGATGCACCATTGGAGAAGGACTGCTTGATTTTCTAAAGATGGGCGATCCACTTACCCTTATTATCATTCCACTACATAATTGCTTTAGTTAACATCTGTGCATGAACCTGGATAGATGAAAGAAGAGATTCTCCATCTGTAATGGAGCAAGGTTCATAAAGAGTATCCTATTGTGCCTTCAGGAGGGCACGATTCATCAATGAAATACTGTCTGCACACATTTCCCAGAGATTGCCTAAGGGCAGAATGATGTTGTCTCGCTACTGTTACAGTTCAAAGTACCTCTTGTGTAGTTCCTCAATTAAGCATCTCTTGGAACCAAACAAATCTTCAGATAAATTGAAAGACTGGTATGTCTGTCATATTGTTGACTCAATTGAGTCAATCTCCTTTCTAATTTCAATGGTGGCATCCGACCACTGCAAGGTGTACACATACAACGAGTTTCCTTCTTCGAGAAGGTCTTAACCTTGTTGGATTAGCTACTAAAGGTTTGAGAAGGCACTTGCACACAAATCTTTTAATTCATGCAAGAGTTTATTCCTTTCAGCTTCCTTTTCCCTCTAGAGCTTTTCATTCATATAGGTAGAGAGGTCCTTTACAACATTGACTAGAGATCTACATTTGTCTGTATTGCTTTCAAATTGTTCTAAATTGCATTCTAGAATAATGCTTTGGAGAGCAACAATGGTTTCCTCAATCAAATTATCCTTTTATTCTAATTCCTTAACCATGTTAGCTTTGGTCGAGGCCTGGATAGATTCACTGATTTAAAATTTTTGAACAAGGTTAATTTTCTCAAGATTAAGATATACCTTGAAAGAGGTGATAGGTCGGACCATAATTGTTGAAGCAAGTAAACTCTTCAAGGCATCATCAGAACAGGTATTGGTGGAAATGCTTGCGGTTTCTTCTCTTTTCTCAATTACCCAGTTATAGGTTCTTTACTTTCCTCTTGCTAAGGGTTTTCTTCCTGTTTACTGGTATCAACTTCTTCTGCAATTATCTCTTCTTCTTTTCTTCCTACATCCTCTCCTTCCTTCTCAATTTTATCTTCTTCTCTTTCAACTTCTTTTTCCTGTTTTTCTTCTCCATTCACCGAAGCAACACCTTTATTCGGAGAGTGAGAATGCTCAATTTCCAGAGGATCCAAATCGAGATTACACACTTCTGCATTTGTATATTTCGGTACAATATTTACAACATTTTCATTATCCAATTTTTCATGAGAGCTAGTGGGGGCAGCAGATGTAGCAGAACCATCATCGATCAACATCCCAAGTTTTCCTGCCATGCTTGTGAGCTTATCAATAACTTCTGCTTTCAATTTTTGTGCACCTTCTTCATTTTCCATGAGGGTGTGTTCCATTTTCTGTCCTTAACCCTGACTGACTGAGTTCTTTAAACTTTTATAAGCTTTCTTCTTTTACAAGTTTTGAAATAGTAGAGATAGCTTCATTTACAATATCCTTATCAGTCTGCCTAGTGTTTGCTCAGATTGTGTTTAAACCAACCACTATTAGGAATATCCTCTTTAAAGTTTTATACATTCCCATCTAATCCTGAGCAGCATAAAATAAATGCTTGTGTAATGTTTTATTTTCCCTTGGATGTGGCAGAGTTGTATAAATCACCAACTTCTTTAAAGTTTCCTTCAACAAGAATTTCAAACAAAGTTTTTACATCAAGAGTATCTCGGGTTACCTTTTTCGATTTCTTCTCCCAGACCATAATATGGTACTTGTCTGGTTTAGATTCTATTTTAGATTCTTCAATAACAATGTTAACCTTAGAGGCTTTCACTTCTTTTACCTTCTTGCTTGGAGAAAGCAGAGGAAGGCCTTTCTTCCTCTTACTGAATGAACTCTCCTTTCCTTTCAAAGGACCAACTACCTTTACGGGACTATTGGATGAGCTATCTGTTGCACTCTGAGTAACTCTTTTGATTGTTGCAAGATCTTCCTCAATTATACCTCCTTCCTTTATCGCTTTCAAAGTCTTCTGAACTCTCTTTTTGCTTTCCTTTGAGATCTGCTCATCCCGGGTTTCTCTGAACTTTTCCTCTGTTGTGTCGAACCTTTTCTGAGAGGCGTCTACCGAACTTTCCGATAGAACTTTTGCAAGGCATTCCACATACTCTTCTAAAACTTCATACCCCAATTTTGGTATCCACTGAGTTTTTGGTCCAAAAACTTCCATTATACATTTGTCGATAGTGACAATGAATGTGATGTCACCCTTGTATCTAGTAACTACATATTTAGGGATTCTATCCCGGTTGTGCATCTTGTATTGTAATGAAGAGAAAAATGTAGTAAATGCCATTTCTTGTGCAGTATAATCACCATACGTCCTCATTCATTCAACAATTTGATGAGCAACTAGTTTTTTAGACGACCATACTACTGGACCAAGACCGGGCATTTCACGCATGAAATAGAAAAGCAAACAGAATGCAAAAGTTCCATACCAAAACATGACCTTCTTCTTACTACACTTGCACTGATTCAAATTCTCAAGAAATTGCTCTTTGATGAGTTCACATATATCATAGTCCACTCCATTAACCACCATATTGTATGTAGTGTAGACAGTTGTGGAAAAGACAAAGTTATCTCTATTGGTGTAATAGATTTTGTTGCCAATCACCTGTGCAACATACCTCATAGCTATTTTTGTGACTATATGAACCGCCAAATACCTACCGTCAAAAACAACCTGAGTTAGGTTTTCAACCTCCTTTTTTTTAACTGCCTTCGATGTCAAAAGAATGCCAGTGTCATTCAACCCAGTAACAACCTTCATAACTTCTTTGTTGATTAGGTGACCTTTATCTAACCATAGAAAAGTGTCATGAAACCTTCTCATAGCTATTCACATCCATTTATCATCAAAAATAAATGTGGAAACTCATTCTAGACATGTAGTTTCTTTTCCACTAGTGCCTTGTATTCCAGTTTGGCATTGAAATCATCACCAGTGATTTCATTTATCCATAAATCAAGCAGCTTGGTGTGATTGAAATCCTCAAGCTTTGAATGAATGTAAACCCTAACATCTTCTGAAGGAATGACTCTGTGTGGAATTCTCAAAAAATAACCAGCCATATCATTTTTAATTGATATATCCAGATATTTCTTGAATTCAGGATGAGGCTGAGATGTTACATTGACCAAAGTGGGAGAAGCCATAGCTGTAAATGCAGAGAAATAGCAAAATTCAAGAAAAATATCTCTTGCAGATACACAAACCCTAGGATGCAAGTCGGCTCCTTTCTTCTCTTTAGCTCCTTGTAATATTTTCACTTGAATGAAAAGACTTTGTTGATTTCACTTTTAAACTAATTCTGTAATAAGTGCACCCTTTTTCTGCATTAAATGTGCTATAACACTTTTTGTGATTCCCTATTCATCAGACTGATGTGGCTTTACCGGATGTTCGTAAGATGCTTGTTCATAGTTCCTATCTATTGGAGGCTCCTTGATTGGGTAGTTTTGATAGGCTTGCAATCTCTTTTCTCTTGAAGGAGGAAGAGGTGATCTGAACTTTCTTCCCTCAGGCAACAACCGAAGAATGGCTAATTACCAGAGTAGATGTATGCACCAGAGCTAGAACCATTATCTTCTTTCTTTCTCCAGATCTTCTTCATTTCGGCCTTGACCTTTTCTTTATTAATTTTCTTCGTTGGTTCAATTGGCTTGACTACACCAGTTTTGCAGAGTCTTGCAATGTGCCCAATTTTATTGCAGTTATAGCACTAGTTGGTTCTCTTCCTTTGTCCTGACCATCACTGTTCAACCTTATGTCCATATGCATTACATGCATAGCAATAACCACTAAAATAATTGTTTCTATTTGGTTTCCAACATTGATTAGCTTTGTGACCATAACCATTACAATTGTGGCATCTACTAGAGTAAGTTCAAACTCTCTGAGTCACATTAGTTCTGCAGTTGAATGCATTGTGACCCAATTTATTGTAATTGAAACAATGACCATTAAAAGAAAAGGATTTCCTACTTCCCTGTTGCTTTGCCAGAGATTTCCCTTTGTTTTCTTTGCTGGATTTAGTTTTAGCTTCTTTTACTGGATTAGGTTCTTTCCTTTTATTTTGCGAGCATTCGCCAATTTCATAGCCTAAGCCTTCCTTATTTGTTGGTGGTCATTGGGCTGCTAAGATTTCATCAAGCTTTTCCGAACTTGCTTTATATTCGACCTCTCGCTTCTTTGATTCCTCCAAATCTGATTTAAGAGATGTAACTTCTTGTTCCAACTTCTTGCATTCATCAGATTTTCTTTTGATTATATTATTCAGATGTTCCTTGGTCTTTTCGTCTTCTTCACTCTTAGCTTTCAAATCAAGGATAGTACTATTTGCTAGCTTGAGTTCATTAGTGACCTCCTTATGCCTTAGTTTGAATTTTTGGATATGATCCTTCAACTTACTAATGCAATCATTTGCCATCTGAATATTTTCTGAGAGAGCCTTATTTTCATCTTCAATAATTTCAAGTTCTTCAAGAATGGACATGAGCTCTTTCTGATCCATGGTAGATCTGGGTACCATATGTTCAACCTTCCAGATCTCCTTTGAGCTATTAAACTCTTCTAAAGGATCTGGATCTGATACCAATTGTTGAACATCCAAAATACTAAGAGGGGAGGGGTGAATTAGTATTCATTTTAAAAGATTAAAACTTTTTAATAGTTGTCCACATAACATAATTAAAAGATACTGTGTATAATCAATGCAACACAACAACACATAACTCCAAGATTTTTACGTGGAAACCCAAGAAGGGAAAAACCACGAAGAGGGTTAAATCTCGAGTATTAAGTAACTAGATCCAAAATACAAAGGTGGCTCATTGCCGAGGTGGCTCACTGTCGAGTTGGCTCACTACTAGTAGGCTCACTGCCCTAAATACAAAAACAACTATTACAACTGAGAGATGGCTTACAGCCTGAGAGAATATTACAAAATTGAATTGTTATAATTGCATTTGCATATGCATGAATACAGTTCTCGCGAAGGTGCAAAACTTCTGTACAATTACAACTCTATCTATTTGTATCACTTTAACAATTGGATGTAATACGTCACATATATTCATTCATTCTCATTTTTGTGATTATACTGCTTCACATATATACTGGGTCTCCATATCCACTTAGTCGGCTTGAACTAGAGATATAAATAGATGAACATGTTACACAAAATGTTGAAGATGTCAGCATAGATATTCCACGCTATGTTGAATAGAGCTGGACCAAAAACCTATATTGTTAAAACCGCTACCAGAACAAGAGATAAGTCGAATATAGAAATACCAAACCAATCAACGACATCAATGAAAAATATCAATAGTTCGACATCCAATTCTCTTTTATCTATCAAGTCTTGTATGAGGTGCTTGAGTCTCATGCAATTGTTGGTTGTATATCCTTTAATTTTGTAGAATTCACATGTCCTTCTCGTTGTACCATGGAGTTTTGAAGCTAAGCTCCTCATTCTTTGGACAATTGTTAACCTTTATGAGGTTTTGTTACACTAGCTTATGCATGACCACCTCAAGTGGCTCTCCTAATAATGTGAACTTCCTTCTTGGTTGATCATATTGTCTCTGTTTCCCTCCCTGATATGTTTGTTGGTTGACTGCTTGATTGTTTTGGGGATATGTAAGTTGGTTGTTTTGTGCATTATTAGGAGTATAGCTTGTTTGCGCCACTTGATGTTTGTTTTGAGGTACATTTGGATTTTGCACATTCCATACTACTCTTGCATCCACCACTCCATCATTTGTGACGTTTTTGTTCTTGGCCTAAATTTTTGGTTTCCCATTTGAATTAGATGAACTGTCTCTTGGGTTGTTTAGCTTGATCACTCCTCTTGCTACAAGGGCCCTTTCTATGTGTAATCCCTTCTTAATGGCCTCTTCAAAGTTTGTGGGACACAACATGGTGAGTTGGTAGTTGACTTTTGCTTGGAAATTTGAAACAAATATGTTGACTGGTTCCTTTTCGGGAATAGGTGATTTGCATTGACTAGCCTTATGTTGCCATCATTGAAGGTAGGAGGTGAAGGATTCTCCTTGACTTTGTTTAATTTTATATAGATCCGTGATGGTGATATCTTGTTCTATATTGAAAGAGAAGTGTGTTATGAATTTAGTAGACAGTTCATCAAAGCTTTTAACTCTTGGTGGTAGATGGGCAAACCACTCCATCGCATGACCAATAAGACTATGAGGAAATAGCCTCATGAGGTAAGAGTCATTGTTTTGGACTTCCATGCATGCTGCCGAGAAGTCTCTCATGTGTTCTACTAGATCTCCTTTTCCTTTATATTTATCAAACTTTGGTATCTTGAAGTTTTTTGGAAAGGGAAGCATAGTGATGGAATGATCAAATGGAATGGACATATATCTTGGAGGGTATAAGTCTTCTTTGGTTTCCCTACCTGCATGTCTGATATTCTCTGATTCAGTGCCTATAGTTGCATTTCCATCTTCTTCTTTGGCATGTTTGTTTGGGAACCCTGAGTGTAGTGACCTAGTTGTCCTATCGTGTTTTGATCATAAGTTGGGTATTGCTGAGGTATGAGACCTTGGTAACCATGATGGGTGGAATGAGAGTTAACCCCTTTTTGAATATAAGGAGGGTTAGCTCCTTGTTGAATGCAAGGAGGTTATCTCCTTGTTGAATGTAAGGAGGGTTAGCTCCATGTTGAATGTGAGGGTTAGCTCCTTGTTGTTGCTATGGAGGGTTACGTTGGTAGTGCATTGGTGGTACACCTTGTTGTTGGGATGAACTGTATTGAAGGTTTCCTTGATGGTGCGTTGGCGGGTTACCTTGTTTATGGGAAAAATTGGGGAGGGCACCCTATGGAATACCTTGTTGTTGGGGAAAACTATAGTGAAGGTTTCCCTGATGTTGCATTGGCGGGCTACCTTGTTGATGGGATGAATTGGGAAGGGTGCCCTGTGGCATACCTTATTGTTGGGGTGAACTATAGTGAAGGTTTCCCTGATGGTGTGTTGGTGGGTTACCTTGTTGATGGGATGAATTGGGAAGGGTGCCTTGTGGCATACCTTGTTGTTGGGGTGAACTATGGTGAATTTTTCCCTGATGGTGCATTGGTGGGTTACCTTGTTGATGGGAAAAATTGGGAAGGGTGCCCTGTGGCATACCTTGTTGTTGGGATGAACTATAGTGAAGGTTTCCCTGATAGTGCATTGGCGGTTTACCTTGTTGATGGGACGAATTGGGAAGGGTACCATGTGGCATACCTTGTTGTTGGGGTGAACTATAGTGAAGGTTTCCCTAATGGTGCGTTGGTGGGTTACCTTGTTGATGGGATGAATTGGGAAGGGTGCCCTATGACACACCTTGTTGTTGGGGTGAACTATAGTGAAGGTTTCCTTGATGGTGCATTGGCGGGTTACCTCATTGATGGGATGAACTAGGAAGGGTTCCCTATGGCATACCTTGTTGTTTGGGAAAGGGATTGTAAGACCCTCCTTGTTGGTGGTACTGTTGTGGGAATTGCCCTTCTTGATTTTGTACATTTTGGGAAGGGTCAATATATGAAGTGTTTTGAGGCATGTATTGTCCTAGTGGTGGATTGTTGTTTTGTGGTACGTATTGGGATGGACCTCCTTGATAATGTTGGGCCACTGCCACTTGTTCGATTTGAGTTGGTTTTCTATGCAAGGGGCTTCCACTAGTTGATCTTTCCTTGTGCGAATATGGGTGACATATTTGGGATTTCCAAGGGTTTGGGTATTTCTCTCACCATTGATTTATCTCCTAAGGGAATGAGATGAGGGTCTTTGAGAACTTCTACATTGAATTCTATGGGCAATTTAACACCACTTTGTGCTAATTTGAAAAATTAAGTGTTTGGGTCCTTTCTTAGGAGTTTGTCCATTAACTTGAGCACCTTGGGGTTGTTTGAATGTTCAAATAGTTCTTCATCATTTATTTCTTCCTCACTATCCCCCTCCTCTACAACCATATCCTTTGGTTTCTTGTTTTCTCTTTCTATGGCTTCTTGTTGTCTACGGATTACCTATTCCTCACTAGGTGTTGTGTTGAACGTGGGTCTCTTTTGAGGTGTTTCAAGGTCATTTGGCCTATAGCCCCAAGGTCCACCTTTGTCGTTTGTGGTGTTGGTTGGTGGTATGTTAGCGTTGTTTTTTTTTTCTTCCATGTTCTTCCTTTGTTGTGATCTCGTAGTTGTCATAAACAACTGCCAAGCTTTTGTGAACGTTTTTGTGACTCCTAGCTATGGGAAAAGAATGCTTTTGTTTTTGGATTTTTTTGTTTTAAGGAAAATGAAATTGCTTTTATTTTTTAGATTTTTTGTTTTAAGGAAAATGAAATTGCTCCTTTTTTTGGGATTTTCTATTGAGTATTCAAGTCTGGTTTGGCCATTAAAAATTGTCTATAGAAATTTCTTAGCAAGTATTCCTGGATGCGGTAAGATTTCACGATGTGTCCCTTGATAAAATTTTGACTACAACATTTCTTTGACAAACATAATATGGACTTTCGTTTAAGAATTTTTTTGTTGCCAAAGATTATGAAGGATGGATACCTATTGCCATGCAGGAAGTGGTAATATGGGTTTCCGAACTGAAAGATTTGCTCTATCCTATTCTGTATCTATAATGTTTGCTATGTTTCTCAACTGGTTTGAGGTTTCTTTTGTTTCAAATATGAAGCTTCTCAAATTACTAATTATGTTCATTTTTTCTCTTTCAATCAACTTAAAGTTTGGTTGTATGACAGATGGTGTAAGGTTCAGTTGTTGAACTGGAGCAATTGGTTGCCAAATGGTCATAAGGCGAAATGGTGTTTCGACATGGTTGTTACGAAGCTCAAGACTCTAAGGTTTGAGTGTTGTTTTGGAATGATGCTATTCTTGGATCTTAAAATGCTAAAAGGCCTAGATTGATATTTCACTTCTTCTTCTAGAGGATATGTTGTGGAAAAGCTTACTTGAACTAGTCTTGAGGTTCAATCAACTATCAATATCTTAGAAGTGTGGGTGAGGGAATGATCCAGGTTTGTTTGTTTTGATTTTGATTTCCAAAAGTAGGATGGAATGTTGAGGGTGGGTGAAGGACTATATGACATATCTTGGGTTTCCAATTATTTCATTTCAACAAAGATCCTGTAACCAACTTTGGATCATTTTTTTGATTTTCAGTAGAACACAGAGCAAAAGTGATGGTTTTTGAGCAAAATTAGTAAATTGTGAGCAAACGCAGCCAATTTTATCAACTACGACCAAGTTTTTTTCAAGTGCCCAAAGTTTTGAAAAGAAAGTGCGACTAGGAATTTCAAGTGCGGCCTCAGTGGATATTCTTTCAATTTTGGTGATTTGCATAGTTAGAAGAAAACTTTTTTGGAAAGTGTGACCAATTTTTGGTCAAGTGTGCTGGGAAAATTTTGTCAAATGCAACACAAAAAGATAAAGTGCGGCCAGTTTTATAGCAAGTGTGTTGGATTTGTCAAAAGCGACAAATTTTCATCAGTAGTTGTTATGGGATAAAGAGAAAAAGTGAGCTTTCTTTTTGGAAAGTGTGGCCACTTCTTGGTCAAGTGTGTCAGAAACAGTAGCAAAAGTGGCCTCTGTTCAATTTTGTTTTCTAACTTCAATATTTGGCAGCAATTTTTGTAGTTTTGGATGATTTTGTTTGATTTGTTTCAAGATTTGGCAAGTGCTATCATGCAAGACCACAATCAAAACTTGTGTGACCTAAATGTCTATACTTTAAGCACGTTTCCCTCCACAAAAGCTTAAAGTTCATAGAGGTAAAAATGCTAAAGGTATAGTTTCCAATGTTTACTTTTCCCTAATGCAACTTGAAATGTGAGCCTAGATATTTGGAAACCTTCAAAGATATTGTTTTATGATATCTTTTAGGAGTACAAATATATGGCTCTTTTCAAAGGATTCGCACTAAGTCAAAAGGGTTTGCCGTTTTAGAAGCATGTTAAGTGTTTGTTTTGATGTATTCATTTTAATGCAAGCACAAAGTTTGATGTCAAAGATTTTTGATGGTTTATGTCTATTTTTAGAACATAATCTTTACATCTTAAGGAGTAGGTACGTTCTTCTTAGTAGGCTTTCCTCATGCCCTTCATAGTAGAAGAGATGACTTTACATTCAACTTTATGGGAAAATATAGAGATATGTTAAGAAAGAATTCTTGATCTCTATATTTCGACCAAAAAATTGGACACAACAAGTAACTTCTTAGAAATAAATTCCCAATGCACCACTTTAAAGAACTCGTTGGTAGAACTGGTTGGCCTCTACAAAAACAAGGTTTTAATGACAACAAACTATGAACACGGTAACTGACACTCACCTGCTGGCCACTTAAGGCTCTTTAACTATTCCCGTTCCACTTAAGGCATGGGATTAGGTGCAGTCTATTGTCAACACGACTTGAAGCTACTTTCTTACGATTTCACAACCTTTGATATAGCTCACTAATAAACGTGCTTTGAGACCTTGCAATGAGTTTTCCAATGCAGGATGTGTCTCAAAGCAATATCTCTTTCTAAGGATAAAAGATAAAATGACCAAGATGCTAAACTCAAAAATGTTGTTTTTGTCACCCAAGATCGCCAAAAAGATGCGAGGGGAGAGGATTAAACACTTTAGTTTGCTAGACACAACAGATGCAACATACACTTCATTGCAATCTGATTCTTTTTAAGCACCTCAAGCACTGCTATCCCCAAAATAAAGTGTGAATACATAATAGTTTTTTTTCTTTTTGATTGCACCAAAATGAAGTGTTCTGGATTTCAGATAAAGCTATCACAATGTGCAATAAAGAAATTGATTTGCTCATTTTTAAACCCAAAACTGAGTGTTTTCTAGATCCCTGTCTTATTTGGTCAACAAAATAAATCGTGCATCCATCAACAAATCAAAATTGTTTGGTCAACAAAAAATAAAACATTCAAAGAAAAATCAATTGAAAGCTTCAAAACATCCATTTTAGAGCACCAATTGAAAGTGTTTATTTTTTGGGTTCTTTTTAAGCACCAATTTGAGTGTTTCCTAACTTATGAAAGCTTTGAACATTCATTTTAGATGCACCAAAATTGAAATGTATGTTTGTGGGGTTCTTTTTAGCACCAAACAAAAGCATTTTCTAACTTAAAAAGCTTGGAAAAGGTTCATTTTAGAGCACCAAAAACTGAAATGTTTGTTTGTGGGGTTCTTTTTAAGCACCAATTAAAGATTTTTTAACTTTAGAAAGCTTGGAAAAACTTATAATTCTTCGATCGTTCGTCTTCCTTGTAACAAATGCATTAGTTGTTTTTGGATAAACATCTATTATATCTCTGCAGATCCTACGTAAACAACCATTAGTACCTGTCACACATTCAAATCTGGTACCTGTTAGCATTAGAAATTGAAAACCAACATTCAACTTTTAGATAAAAGCTTGTTGGAGCAAAAGCGAAAGAAACATAGTCAAAAGCGGCCTCTGTTAGAGAGAAAAGGTGCCATAAAAAAGTCAAAAGCATCTTTGTTTTTTGGAAGCAGAAGCACAAAAATCAGTCAAAAGTTCCATTGTTAGAAATCAGATGCGCGGGAAAATGTCAAAAGCGCCCAAAAATGTGTCCAGTGTGCTGAACCGTGAAGTCAAGTGCAAAAATTTTCTAGAACTTGTGTGTGAATATTTTTCTAGAGCAGTTCTGGAGCCTGCAACTTCAAATGTAGCTCATAAAATCGTTAGTGCTAAGGACCGTTGTCCCACCAGGCATGCCTGAATGTGTGAGGGGGAAATCTACAAGTATAAACAAGATAATTGAATTGAATATAGAAACTAATCTAACTCAAAACAACAATCAAGATTCATTCCTTCGCTCATGAAATGAAACTATGAAATTAAATAAATCAAAAAAGTAATTGCAAGAATACAATAATAATGAATTCAATAACACAATAGCTTTACCATCCCATGTTAGTGTGTATTCGCGAAGATGTTGGGTTGTCCATATCAATGCGAAGTCTCTATGATTGGGTGCGAGAACCTTGAAGAGCATGTGTGCGTTTGATTGAAGATGTTGGTTGAAGCTTTGTCAATGTTGATTACGATCTTGGCATTACTTCGTTGCATAAACTGTACCGATTCTCCGATCCTTTTTTGTGAGAAAAGAGGTTTGCTATATAGAATTTGTGATTTGAAATGGATGATCAATATTGCATAGTAGAATATCTTGATCGATGGTTGAAAGATGTTGAGAGGATTTAGATGGGCATAATAGATGCAAATTGATTACGTAATTAGTGTGATTGAGGAATAGATTGATCTGTCAGGAATATAGATTGATTAGTCAGGAAATAGATTGATCTATCAGGAAATAGATCAATCAGTCATGAAATAGATTGAGCAATTAGTGATTCATAATTTACTCAATCAGGAGAGTGGGTGGAGATAATTTAATTAATTAATCTTTTTGGAGTTGAATGTGCAAATCAAGTTTGACTTTTGCAAACAAAGTTGCATTTGTTTGATTTGATTTTTGATGATGTTTTGAATAGTTTATTTATTCAAATTTTTGGAGGGAAAGTAATTTAATTAAATTATTACGTTTTAATAATTTAATCGACTTAGGGGAATAAAGTGAATTAGCGAGATAATTAAATAATTGATGTTATTTAATTAATTAGGAGGAATAAAGTTAGATTAGGACTTTATTAAATAAATGTAATTTATTTAATTGGTCGAATTTGATGAAAAAGTGAATTAATTAAATAATGTCGTATTATTCAATTAATAGCAGAAATTAGGGTTTTAAGACTTTATTAAATAAATAAAATTTATTTAATTTGTTAAAAATGATGAAGAAGTGAATTAATTAAATAATGTTGTATTATTCAATTAATAGAGGAATTTAGGGTTTTTGATGCTTTTGATGTCAAATGTAGTGATATTTGACGATAATGATGCCGATGATGCGAAAATGTCATTTAAGGTGTGTGATAGGTGTTGGTCAATTTTACATGTCCATAATAATGTCAATTTTTTTTTGGGTATCTGTTAGATTTTGCATATATCAAGTAGTTTTTGCAAAAACTAAATCAAAAGTGTCCAAGCTATTGTTGATGAAAAATAAAATATTGTAATAACTTTTGATCAATAGCTCAAAATTGAGTGTTGTTTTCTTCAAAAGTTAATATTTTTTTCATTTTCAATCCACTAGACTTACTTACATTGTAAAAATATTAAATTATAAAGTACCAAAATTTGGGAGGCTCTCAAATATTGAATCAAAGGGGGTGTCTTGTGTCAAGTGCCTTTGAGTAGTTTCATGAGTCGTGTCTTTGAACACTTCCACATTTCCCTCAAGTGCTTTCTTCCCACACTTCATTTTTGCTCTAGCTGATAGTAGTCATGTCTCCAAATACATGGAAAATCAAATGCGATTATTGTAAGAAGAAAAGAAAAACCATAGATGAATGCATGTTTAAATAACTTGATGACTTGGAACTTATTTGACAACTTCATCAATTACAACATATTTGTGTTAAAATGGAATCAACTTGTTAGATTCTTCTAAACCAACACTTGCAGAAACATCTAGTCTCTTGTGAGACATCACCATCATTTGAAGATGAATAATGTAGTTTGGTGACATGCATTGTGATCTCATCCCCTAATGCTACTTCAAAATTGAGAGTTGCTTCCTTGAGAACTTCTAGAGATTTAGTGCACTAGGATATTTTCTTTCTAGATCACCACATTGAGACATATTTCTACCAGATATTGCATATTTGTTTGTAGAATCCCACATTGCATATTTGAAAGACACCATTGAAGACACCAATCTTCCTTTTTATGAAAGTTCTTGCAATACGTCAAAGTTCAGAGACGCTTCACAAAGATAATCTAGTGATTCTTTGCAACATAACATAACATTTTTGGTACCTGTTGTACATCACTCTTCACATGGACCATTTAAACATATTTAGTTCAGAGATGCTTCACAAAGAGAATCTAGTAATTCTTTGCAACATATCATAACATTTTTGGTACATGTTCTACATCACTCTTCACATGGACCATTTAAGCAGATTTCAAAGATTACATCTAGGTGTTTTGATCATGTGTAAAAATATAGACCTTCATCTTACTTCCTACATATTCCTATTAGGAATGGGAAGTGATCTTGCACACATTTGTGGTGTTATTTCTTCCCAGAGGGAGAAATATTGTTCAAGATTCATGGACCAGCTTCAACATTCCACATTGAGCATATACCATCACTACAAGCATCATTTTGAGAGGAGGCTACATGGTTTATCTTCTCCTATTAGTTTTGGGAGGGAGCATTTCCTCACATGTAGTTCATTACTTCACATTTTTTGGGGAGGTCACATAAACCTTCTCTTTTTTCTCTCCTTTTGGGGGAACATCCATTATACTTATGTGGTAGAAGTAGTCCTTGGGGGGTCATCATGAGTCCTTCTTCACTTGTTTCATTTCATTGCATTCCTCTTTTCAAGAGGAATTTTATTTATTATTGGGAAAATTCAAATTTAATAAAGGGTGAATTAATTAAAAGAGATGAATTCATTAATTAATAACCAAAAGACAAGTTTTTGACAAATGAAGAAGTGTAGATGCCTAACAAAAGACCAATAAGCACAAAATAAAGGGAGAGAAAGGTATTAAGGATCATTTAAATGCTTCCATGACCAATTGAGAAGAAGTTTTATTTTTATGTTTAATGCCATGTGGGTCATGTGTTAGGCCATCAGATCATCAAACTTGCCATGTATGTCTATCTATTTTTAGGCACCTATTAGCTGGCATAATTCCATCATATTGACACAATTTTGCACTCTACATTAACATATCTTTAATACTTCGAGAAAGCATTTGCCTGATGTATATTTGTGTAAGGACAATTATGTGGTGCTATGAAGCACTATTGGAAGCCTATTATATGAGTGTTGAAGTGTGCAGTTTCCTTAACTCTTAGTCAAGGCCATAGGTTGAGTTAACAACAGTAAAGAGAGATAAAGGGTGGCAATGGATACTTATGTGAGTGGTAACAATGAATGTTGTTGAATTGATCATTGAATATTATTGAAGCCTAATGCAAGCAAATGAGTGATTGTGTCTAATAAATATCTTTGTAGTATGTTTTGAGAATAAATGTTGACTGTTGGTTGATAGTTGTTGATGCCTGATGCTAGTGGATGAGGGTTGTTGATTGATTCTCCCAAAAGAAGAAACAATCTTTCTTATTTTAATACTTTGTAATCTCTAGTTCATGATTGATTGATATTATGTAATTATCCTAAAATTATATTTTTATATAGACAACCTTAAATGCATAATTTAAACTTTTTGACATCTTAATCAAATGAGAAATAATTAAATCACTCGTAATCTAATTTAAAAAATAAAATTACATATATAATTTTGTCCAAAATTAAAAAATTAACAAAATTAAATCAAAATATATTTTAAAGTAAATTATAAAACAATCAACTAACCTTTATTCTTATCATAAGAACTATTATAAGAATTAAATACACCAAAAAAAACTTAAAGGTCAATTTAAGAAAAAACAAAACAAAACAAAACAAAAACAAACAAACACATTTATATATTATAATCGTTCATCAGAACACTTCCAAGGCAAAATAAATTAAAATGAGTAAAGAAAAGTGAGAAAGTGTACAGAATAAAATCACATGGATCGTAGACGAGCAAATATTGCGTGCAAGTTAAAATTCACACGGTCTACCAATATCCTTTTAACAATTGATAGCGGAGGGGTTAATCACATCATCGCACGAAGCGGGTCTCCAGTCACAGGAAAGTATTCGGGCGGTGGCGGTGGCGGTGGCGGAGGCGAAGGCAGACGTAGATGTATATATAACATTAAATTGCAAGAGTGCACGCACTGGTGTGGATGATGGCAATGACAATTGAAGGTAAGCAGCCATTTTATTTGTGAATTGCCTTTCCCAAAGCTTGTAATTTCCAAAGGGCTTTCGATTGCTATTGTTGCATTGAGCACTAAAAGTGTAACAATTGTCGCTCACTGCATAATTATCTTTTTTTTTTTTATCACGAATTTCACAAACGTAAGTTTGCTTGGGCTTTTTTTCTCCTTTTCTGTTTTGTGGTTTTGATGTTTGATCGCAGTTATAGCTGTAACCCGAACTTTTCCTTTATGTAAACTATAACTTTATTCATTAAAAAAAGTTTCCTGGCCTTTATCGCGCATAATTTCCTTTGGTTAGTATTGTTTGTAATCTCCTTCTCTGCAGATCTTGTTAGGGCCATTTTATTACATTACCCTTATCCAGCACATTCATCATTTGTTTTATATATAATCCTTATTCTCGAACAGTGTGGAATTGTATTGGAGATGAGTTTTTACATAATCCATCAGATGTATTTTATAAGTTACTGTTAATTGTACTCATAGATGCATATGATTTCATGTACATCTTTTATTTATTTATTATAAAATATAATATTAGGGGTTCTACAGCAAACCCCCTCACAGAGATACCAAACACAATATCAAGCCCAATATCAAACAGAGATACCAAACACAATATCAAACCCAATTCTTGAAACACTACACAAACCTCTTTCGCCTCCTGCCACCTGGCGAGGCATGTCTAGTGTTGACCACCTCCTCTACCCAAGGTTTATTTTCATTGACTGACTTTCCCTTTCAATTCCCTCCCAGAGATGGGAAACGCACACTATAACATATCTCCCTCCGGCACCTTGATTTGTGTATGAAAGGGCCTCAGAAAAATTGGTATGGTGTAATTGTGTCCAACTTTTAGGTGCCCTTGACAGTGATGGACATGCAAACCAGCTAAAACTTTACCAACATGCACAATAAGCTTTCAGAACCCTTAATCTCATTCCACAGCTCCTCAATGCCATTTGCTGCATCACTGCTGAGAAGGAGACAAAGCGGAGCCTACAACCTCTACTGTGATGGCTTGCAATTCCTGCCCTGCCTCCAAACTTATATGTTGAACTGTCATAGCAGAGAACTAATCTGGTAGAAAGATTCGAAGAAGTCATTGTCAGACAGTAGCATTCAGGAGATATCGTGCAATATTGGAAAAAAAAATCCCTCAAATTGTAGCTTTGGAGCAACGACCTTCCATTAGAGCCTGGTCTTCCAAAACTACTTTAATAAACCCTTGAGCAGCTGGTTCTCAACAAGATAAAATACATTGCAAATGTCTATCCCAGAAACGGCCCAGAGCCAATTGCACCCCATCATGAAGCTCCTACGGCTGGTTCTTCATATTAAAGTGTGAACCTAACTCTAAGACTAAGGTAAAATTGACAATGCCAGAGCCCTGCCACGACCACCTTACCAATGAAAGAAAATTACATCCTTCACCATTCTTTATAACAACATAATACCGCATCGTCTGTTAGGGTTAGAAGGCAGATATCTAATAGTTAAATGCAGATTTGATCAATAAAACAGAGAAATAAAACACACAGAAAAATTATAGCAGCAACAAGACAACACAGAGAATTTAAAATCATAGATATGCATGCACTATGGCGATCCTCCTACGTTCATATGATGCCTTTGAGGCATGATTAAAAAAACCACGACTTTTACTTATTTATAATGAGTTAAGATTCAAGGGGGCTAATGTACTATCAATGCTTCTAGATTGTTCCATGTAATGGCCTCATGACTATAAATGGCCATTATTGGGCCTTGATTAACACCCTCATTGGCTAAGCAATCAGTAACTGAGTTAAGATGGTGTTTGCAATGTTTATACCTCATCTTATCAAAATTTTGATTTAAGACTTTAACCTCTTCTACATTCTGACTCATTCTCCAGCTTAGGCTCTTTCTCTTCTTTATCGCCCTGATCACTAGGAAGGAATCACCTTCCACTATCAGCTTAGAGAGCTTAAGAGAGGAAGCTGCTCCTAAACCAGCTGTTAGAGCTTCCCATTCTGCTTCATTATTCGTGCAAAAACCAAAGAAGAAAGAACCCCCATATATCAAATCGCCATTCGAGTTTCTATCACAAACCCTCCTCAAACTGTACTGGGGTTACCTTTTGCTCCATCAAAATTTAATTTGGTGTAACCTTCTGGAGGAGGAGATCAGAATTCCTTACTCATACTGATTTGATTCATGCCAGTATTTTTTCCCTTGTTTTTCTTGCCACTTAACCCATGAATGGGAAAAGTACATCATTTACCAAACATGAAACATATGAAGTTTCTATTTAACTTCGACATGTTATACTTATAACGCCCTTCTATTTTAATTATAAAATCAGCTTCAACATTTTTTAAGTCAAAACCATTTATTTAGAGAGAGTAAAGTACCATAGTAGCTATATGGGTCCTTGAACATACTACTGTTTTACAAAGGGCATGGCTAGTTGGAGTGTAGTAATCTTCACTAGATACCCCCAAAAGTCTGGAAGGTTGGTGTTCCTCCATTATATCGGGAAGATTGCATTCCTATATTTAAAATGCTCCGTATTGGTCTTTAAACTGTGACAACGTGTGTTGTTTAATTCCAATTGAACAAATATATAATATATCGTTTTCACATGTTTTATCCTTCTTTAGGTGGTTTGACCTTAGTTGTAGGTGTTATCATTTGCTATGCTGGTAAGAGCATGAGTCAAAGATCTTCAATTATAGCTTGCATGACCTTGGCTTTGGCTATTTTAGTAATTGTCAATTCAAGCTTACATTGTTAAGCTTAAGTGTTGAAATTGTTAGTGCAAATGTAATGTCCCCCTTTTGGGATAACCCTAAATCTGCCCTAATCTATCAGTTTTGAGTGAACATCTTGGGGTTTGGGAATGTTTGTAGTGTGAGTAGACCCCTGTAAAAAAGAGTTAGAGAATGTTTACAAGATAATATTAATTAGGATGCATATATATAAGAAAATCAAGAGAACATGGAGAGGGATACAACTACCTGTTTAGACCATAGTAATGAGACTTAGACTCGGCTTAGACTCGGCTAGGGTGACTCGACTCGGGACTTGGCGCAGACTCGGCACAGACTCGACAAAATGAAAAAACCCTAGAAATTTAGAGATTTTTAAGGATTTAAAACTTGTTTCAAGCACCCTTTATTGAATAAACCTTAAAGACACAATAACATCATTAAATAGAAGCAAATTTGATCACATACGCAAAAATACATCGATCACATAAGCATAAATTACACAAATTGTAGCTGAGCTGCTGAAGGAAATATCACACTTAGATATATAAATATAGTCAAATGTATACAGAACTCATGGAATATGAAATCCATGACATCAAATGTTCTAAATAAATATGAAATATCAAAGCAATAACTACAAGTCTATGGCTCAAAAGAGTTTGCATCCTTCCTACGAAGGCATCTAAGGTGGGTCCTCGATGATGTAGCAACTACAACCATAGTCTCTACTTGTGACTCCATGCCACCCTCACCAACATTAGTTGTGGATGTGTTTGCTCGTGCTTTAGCCTCCTCCTCTACCATGGCTATAGCCTCAGCCTCTATTTGCCCGGTCAACCCAATCAAGGTCCTCGTCACTAACACAAGTATACATCGATCATATAAGTATAAACACAAATTGTAGCTGAGCTGCTCAAGGAAATAGTACACTTAGATATATAGTCAAAGACTCAAATGTATACAAAAATCATGGAATATGAAATCCATGACATCAAATGTTCCAAACAAATATGAAATATCAAAAGATTCAAAACAATAACTAGAAGTCTATGGCTCAAAGGAGCTTGCATCCTTCCTACGAATGTGTCTAAGATAGGTCATGGATGATGCAACAGCCATAATCTCAAGTATCAGGGCAATTGCCCTAATGGGGTTGAGGGGTAGTGCCCTTTGTGGGGGTCTAGGCGTAGTGCCCCTAGTGGGGTCGAGCCCTTCGCGGGGGTTTGGGGGCAATGCCCCCAGTGGGGTCAAGGGCAATGCCCATTGCGGGGGTTTGGGGGCAACGCCCCCAGTGGGGTCAAGAGGCAGCGTCCCTTGTGGGGGTCTGGGGGCAGCGCCCCTTGCGGGGGTCTAGGGGTAGCGCCCCCAGTGGGGTCAAGGGGCAACGCCCCTTGCAGGGGTTTGGGGGCAGCGCCCTTAGTGGGGTCGAGGGGCAGTGCCCCTTGCAGGGTCCTGGGGTAGCGGTTTGGGCGCGCTCCCTGTCGCGATACAGGGTGGTGTTGAGGGGCGGAGCCCCCGCCACCAAGCCCAAATTAAGGCCTCCAAAACCATACAAACCTTCATGGCGTACATCATTTTGCATTCATAATAAGTAAAAAAAAAAAAAAAGTTTTAACTTTAAATTTTATGTAATTTTTTGCACTTTTCAAACCCTGCCTATTGCCGAGTCTTGCTGACAAGACTCGCCTGGACTCAGCAAGTCTGGCGAGTCCACCAAACTCGGCGAGTCCAGCCAGGACTCGGTCAAGTCCGAGTTTGAGCCCCCAGGACTCGGCCAGGGTGACTTGACTCGTGACTTGCCGTGTCCTGGCGAGTCTCGTTCCTCTGGTTTAGACCTGCAAACATGTTAGTAGACATTTATGAATAGAGATAATATCATAATAAAATACATTGAATTTCTTTAGATGTTCTAGTTCATTCTTCCTTGGAAATAATGGCCTGATAGGGTGCCCAAGAAACCCTCTACCCTAGGCCCAAGAGCAGTACACCCCTCTTGGCCCCATGTGGCCCTTGCCATCCATATGGGGTGGTGTGCCTAGTGAGGTGTCCTATCACCGTTCCCCTTATCAGAACCATTATTGCTTAATTATGTAGGGGTTTTGAGCAGTCATTCCCTCTAAGCCCAAGAGCAGTACACCCCTCTTGGCCCATGTGGCCCTTGCCATCCATATGGGTGGGGTACTTAGAGGGTGACCCACACGCTGTTTCCCCTCCTCGTGGGTCCTCAACTTCCCTATTATGGCTAGTGTTTGCAATCAGATATAATGAATATCAATCTCTAATCAATGAACATTTTTCCATAATATAAATGCACAGATTCTGATCACAATTATTGAATCAATGACATAATATAAGTGTAGACACATATTCTATTTACATTAATTAATAATGCAGGTTCCCTATTTGTCTTTAGCCAATATAGATGATGCAGATTTATGCGTATGTACAGGCTAGCATGATTAATACATATCAGATTTTCCTGCACTACTATGCAACAATAAATGCATATTCAACTCATCTTTAGTCTATACAATATATCATAACACAAAACTATTATTTGTATTCACAATAAATGATTATTTAGAATCCTACAGGTGCACAGCCTATTCTTATTCTAACCAGTGGATATTGTTTCTTACAATCTACTGTGTACACCCTAATCAAAGCATGAATTGTTTATCTTCAGAATGAATATATTTATTAATTAATATATGCAGTCTTACCTTGTGCGGCCGCTGCTACAATTTACTTCCTCTGCTGCTGCCGTAGCTTCTTTCTTTCTTCTCTTCGATGATCTCCATCTTTGCCACGTTTTCCCTCTTTATGGGCGCCCAAGGGTCTCTACCTTGGACGCGATCCTTGTGCAAGCAGCGCTTGGTCTTCCTGAAGCCGTTTCATTATTTATTAGAAATCTTTTTGTTATTTGTTCAATGCTTGTCTTAATTGCTTGTTTAGTTGGTAATTATAATTTATACTTTATTTTATCTCCTTTATTTCTATTTTATGTGTTGTATGAAATCATATCAATTGATTTATTATATAAGTTATTACTTATTATAGTGCATGATAATCTGTTTTAAGAGGATGACTATTGAATTGTAAATATTATAATGGTAATTAGAATTATATTTAAATAGCAATTGCTCGTAATTATTGTTTGTATTTTGATATTTTTGGGGTTATCAAGGGACATGACAACAAAATCGTCAGTTCCATAAGCCCAAGCATAACCATTTTGCTTAAAGTTTCATTAGATATGAAATCAAAGTCAAACATCGCTTTTTAGTTTTTTGGTGTTAGCTTTAAGTGGTCCTGTTTGTCAAGCTTGAAATCCCTCCATGTAATGTCCCCTTTTGGGGTATTCCTAAATTTAGGCCTGGAAAACAATAATAATCATGAAAAACTGATATTAGTAATAATGAGTATCAAATTTACAGCAATATTCAAATTAATGCATGAAATATTATAATATTGAGAGTAATACACCATAGCTAAAACATCATAATAGCTAGATCTATAGTTCATAGCATCATTAACATTTGAATTCAAAATATCTTAATATCATTAATGGTTATTTCAAGACATATTCCTATAGCCAATCATATTAGGCATTCAGTTGAAGTACTTGCAAACTGCAATCTCAAGGATGGTTGTCCTTGTATTGTGAGAGCATGGGTGGATCCTTGTCCATCCATCTTGGGGTGGTGTACTTGAGAAGATCCTCAAGCCCAGGAGCACTCATACGCCTTCAGGCCCACAAGCACTCCATCTCAGGGTGGCATACTTGAGAAGACCCTCAAGCCCAATAGTGCTCATCCACTTCCCGGTCCACGAACATGGCAGGATCTCAAGTCCACTCCATCCCTCAATCCACCTTGGAGGCGCTCCATCCTCCTTGATCAAGCCTAGGAGCACTTGTTTGCCTTCCGGCCCATGAGCACTCCATCTTGGGGTGGCATGCTTGATAAGATGCATGAAGACTGCCTTCCTCAACAAGCCCAAGAGCACTCATACGCCTCTTGGCCCACGAGCGCTCCATCATGGGTTGGTGTGCTTGATGAAGGAAATGCTGGTACTTCAACTCTTGTGAAC
The DNA here is from genome assembly GCA_007258455.2 of Sequoia sempervirens. Taxonomy (NCBI): domain Eukaryota; kingdom Viridiplantae; phylum Streptophyta; class Pinopsida; order Cupressales; family Cupressaceae; genus Sequoia; species Sequoia sempervirens. The sequence continues at coordinate 323,741,613 of VDFB02105785.1, forward strand.
TCGGAAGGTTGATCGACCTCCCTATTTGCAAAACACTTTTATAAATTCAAAATATATTGCTAAAGGAATCTACTATATTAATGGGTAATAAAATATCATTATGCAATTATGATATATATTTATATTAATTTAGGGGGCGACCCTTTGGTGAAATGGTGGGGCTTCTTGCCTGTAGAGCCAACAACCAAGGTTCAAACCTCGCGGAGTCGCTCTCTACCGCGTCAACAATGGAGTTTGTTGTTTACCCTCGTATTAAGGGGAGGCTCCTTGGTGAACTGGGGGGGCTTCTTGCCTGTAGTGCCAACAACTAAGGCCCAAACTTTAATATTAAACATTTTGCCAATAGTGGCATGGTGAGATGGTTAAGATGTTGTGTTGTTGTTCTTGCCATCAAGGTTCAAACCCCATTGGGGTGTAATTGTTGAGTGTTTACATTGGGGATGAGGTCCCTTGCTTGTGCCCTCACCTGTTCATAGCTCCGGGTCAAAAGCGTTTAACCCTCTCCATAATATTCTTGCTGAAACAATATTTATTTCCAATAGATATCTTATATTCCAATTTCTTATTTTCCTTTTTCCAATCACCACTTGATGATTTCTCCACAAGGAAATGATCTCACTTTTATATCTTATTATTGAGGGAGTCACAACCTTTCATATTTGAAGGAGTCACAACATTTCATATTTGAAATAGTCATCACCTTTCACATTAAGAGTCACAAACTTTCACATCAGAAGGAGTCACATCATATTTATTCTTAATTGATTGATTGAATGATGTTAATTGTTACGGATGTCTTTCTCAAATGAAATGCTCTCACTTTTATATCTCAAGTTTGAGGGAGTCACACCTCTTCACCTCAATAGTTACAACCTTCATCGCTGCATTTGGAGAATAATAATTTAATTTTAAATAAGTTAATTTGCTAGTGCTGTTGTCTATTACTTGTAATCAGTCATAATAATTCTTTTCCCTTTCTTTTCCTTCTAGATCTACCTTCCTTATATACTTTATCTTGCTCAAGGGACACAACTCCTCATATGTTGGTTGACCATTCTTAACAACTTAAAATTTATTTAATGCCAGTTTGGTGTAATATTAATCTATTTTATTGATTTATTTTGAAACATAGGCTGCAGACATTTAGGATTTAAACAGGACATTACACTCCACCATTCATCTTATTTATGCTTCCATTGATCTACTTTTGACTATTAGTTTTCTCCTTTTAATCAACAACTGGATATTTGCTTGCCCTTTCACCATAAGTAACCATGGGCCCAAATTATCAAGGCTGAAGATGCATGTAGTACTAGATCATTTGTTTGTTATCTTGGACCTTCATGATAAACATGTCATTTATTAAATCCCTTATTTCATTCCTAAAATATGATTGGTCCTTGGCTTTCACTATTAGCTTCTTGGCCCCTCTTTCCCTAACTTGACCATTGATTACCCACATAATTGATCCTTCTTACATTTCAGCTGATGAACTTCAATAATGTTTAAACTTAAGAAGATGAGACAGGGAGGATTCACTAGCACTCCTTTTGTGGTACAAGCTTTCAAAACAAGTGGGCAGTTTTTATCCTTACTCTTCTTAACTAGATTTAACCCCTGCTTGTAGAAGATCCCCTGTTTTCCCCTTTTTAGGGCCAAACCTTCTGTCGTCTTGGGTGTCCACCTCAACAAACTCCTCCATCAGGCCAAACTACCACTGATGTTACTCCTTCATTGACAATCAATTCACTCACATCATGTTCAACTTGGTTATCTCTCTTTAACCTTTAACAATGATTTTTAGGCTTTGAAGGAAGATGATGGTTCATTACAGGGTTTAGTGACTGGTTTGTAAGAGTTGTCGATTGAAATATTTAGCCAAGGACTATTGTTGAACCTACAACTCTCATACAAAATGTAATATCTGGGATGAGATGACATGAGGAAGAAGAAATATATCTAACCAAGATCTCTGTAGTCTACTTGGCATGGAGACATGAGAACCTTCCCTTATGAGTCAAGAGAACACTCGTATCAATTACTAACAACAATCATTGTATGCCATCATGGCAGTGCTCATAAAACAACATGACAAAATCAATGAGATACAAGGCTAGGCTATGGACTTTGAGGAAACGGAGCTAGAATAGGAAAACCAGCCTTTAGGACCCAATTCTGAAGAGCGCCACTGGGAACTGGTTCTGACAATAAATCCGGAACTGTTTCAGCAAGGAAATCTAAATTTAGCTATAGAGGATGCAAGAGCAGCCAGCAAATGGGCCAAGATTTTTGAAGGATTGGCCTAGGATCTGAAAAAGGTTGCTCCTTTGAAGTAGAATGGAATTATACTTGGTGATGGAGCAGATGAATGGTTCATAGAGACAGAAAAGTACTTAGAACTCTGAAGTTATGAGGACGAGTCCAAAGTTGCGTTGGGAAATTTTCAGTTGATTGTGAGGCTTTGGTTTGGTGGATGAATGAAAATGCAGAAATAGGATTGACATGTAAGAATATCATGTGGATATACTTCATCTCTCTATTTTGGAAGCATTGGCTTCCACAATTATACTTTGACAAGAAGATGATAGAGTTCCAAATTCTGAAACAAGGGGGTACGTCAGTGACCCAATATTGGGAAAACTTAACTTGTTTTTTGAGGTATTTGCCACTATATCAGCAAGATTAGAGATTTTGCATTAGGAAATTCATTTTAGGTCTCAATGCTTAAATAAGAGTAGAAGTTGATGTCCATGGGCTTGAGTCTATGTATCAGGTTTAACTGAGCTCTTTAGCAAGAGTGTAACTACAAACACTAGCTCCAAGCTAAAAACAGTTCATGGACAAGCAGGAGATTCCACAGGGAGAATACTAAAATAGTTCCCTACAGGTTTTAAGAGGCGGTTCTACCACCTCTTCAATGGAAAAGGTGGGAACAATGGTGAGAATCAGCCTAAGAATAAGGGTGAAAAAGCAACAAGAAACAGACAAAACAAGCAAGATAACAAGAGAACTTCTGGTAGTGATAACGTAGAGTCTTCCTCCAAGAAAGCTCATGTATGGTGTTACATATCTGGGGATGACTATTATGCCACATTTTGTCCAAGCTGGAAACACACAGGCAATATAAGACTGGGACAGCCTAGTAGGCAGAACAATTAGGTGCAGAAACCCTAATAAATCTGTGCTGCAGTTAATAACTGCCAAGAAGAATATTAAGTAGCAACCATTGAGCTGACAAGTATACCTTTTGGGCATAAATTTACTTTAATAGATATAGGAGCTACAGAATGCTTTGTTGCACTTTACCTAGGGGCAACGCATTATATGAGGGACACATGGAAGGTCCATTATGGAAATGAAGTTATTGATGTCTCCTCTTTGAGGTGAGTTATGGATACTAGGATTTCAAAATAGGGTTAACCTTTATGTGGTTTTATTGGTTTATTTGTTCAAGTGGACATTTGCAATGATAAATAAACCTAGAATCAAAGGAGTACCTTGTATCACCCATAGGCGAATGGAATAGGGAAAACATTTAACAAGATATTCAGACAGGTAGTAACAAAGATTTGTGACCTAGGAAGAGCAGAGTCAAGTGGCATGGACAACAAGGCTAAGTGATGAAGCATCACTTGGATTATGGATTAGCAATCTAATGCAGTTGGACGAGGGACACATTTTGGCACAATGGACTCAAGTTGCATAGTGAGCTAGACAAAAAGAATGGCATGATTGACATGTCAAGGATAAGAAATTAATGTTGGCGATTTAGCTTTGTTATATGATTCAAAATATTCAAGGCATCCAGGTAAGTTGCATATCAGATGAATGTGGCAATATAGAATTGCTGTAATCTTATCTGTCAGTGCATGCAAATTTGAGAATTTGAGGGGAGAAAAACTAGCAAGATACTTAATTGAAGTAGGGTCAAGGCTTACGAAGAATAAGATAAGGGTAGAAAAAGGTCCAGTTGTGGCCAAGTAGTGGTAGCTTTCCTTTTATTCCAGCAGTATCTTTTCAGCATGTTGTTTTTAGAAAATTCAGAAAATGAGGCAAACAAGTTTTTACAATAAGATTATTTTGGTGAAGTTTTGGAACAAGGACAAGAAAATATTAAAATGTCAAGTGAGAGTTAATGCCTTTTCACCTTGGTTGGAAAATTGGTGAAGAGCATGGGGAGATTGTAGAATAAGAAACTTGTAAAATGATGATGATTGGATAAACAAAAGGAGAATTTGACATGGATTAGTGGCGAATCTTGAAATGGAGGGAAAATAATGAGAAAAAGAGCTACTTAAGTGATAAAAAGGTTCAGAACAAGGACAAGAAAATATTAAAATGTCAAGTGAGTTGACATATTTTAACCTTGGTTTGCAACTTAGTGAAAGACATGAGGAGATTGTAGAATAATAAACATGTAAAATAATGATGATTGGAGAAACAAAAGGAGAATTTGACATGGATTGTGCCGAATCTTGCAATGGAGGAGGGAAAAGAATGAGAAAAAGGGCTACTTAAGTGAGGAAAAGGTATGGAAAAGAAAGGAAGAAAGTGGGAAGTTACAAAAGATCTTGAATTCAAAGGCAGATGGGAAGAAAAGGACTTGAATGGCTTTATAGAGAAAAACAAAAGAGCCAAAGAGCTGAGTGTAGAGAAAAAGAACTGAGTAGTAGGAATGTCAAGAATTTGCAAAATAATACATGTGTGAGGACTTCTTTGTATTGGCCATGAAAAGGAAATCATCCTATGACAATGGTGGATCTAGTTCCCTTAGCAGGGATACTAGTTAAGGTTGAGCGATGTGAAGATTTGAGGGTAGATTTAGATGTGCAAAATTGATGAAGCAAACCAAAAAAAGAAGCCTGTGTTGGAAGCAACAGAAAAACGCCTTCTAGAAACATTTGAAAATGGACAGATAGTGGTAAGAGACCATGAAGGATAGGCCGTTGCTTCTAGTCAATGGTTTTTCCTATTTTGGAAACCAGCAAAATTTTTAGATTGTTTTGAGCAAAACACACAAACAAGCAAGTGATGTATTTGCAAAATAAGAGGATCTGGATCAAGTTAATACACTAATGGCAAAGCTAATAGGAATTTTAGATGTTGGTGAAAGTCTAAGTGATAATCTAAACAACTTGAGAGATATAGAAAATGCAATGAATGGGGTGCCAAGAAGCATGGTAGGTATAGTTCAGTTGATTCAATCAACAACTCAAGGGCAAGGCTGGCAACAAGGGTAATTTGACACTCAAGATATAATTTTATGTTGAAAAACATTATATATGCAGCTGTAGGGAGCAAGGGTGTGGAATACAAAATTCCAATATTTTTTGCAAAGAAGATGAATAGAAATATCAAAGAGGCACATGAATGCAGATAGATGTTTATCTATACTCTCTTCTAATTTTGACAATGCTTTTAAAGTATGGCATGCTAAGGAAGAAAAAGATGATGGTAATTTGAACAAAAAAAGGGACCTAGATGAGAAAAAGCTTACTAACTTGAGCCATACTAATTACATTGCATAGTGGCTTATTATATAAGCTAGAGAATTAAACAACATACCCTACAATAGAGGAAAAACATCATAACAACTTCACAACCTACATACAACAATGTGCTAATGATATCACAAGTAAAACAAGTCCTAAACAATACTGGAAACATCAAGCCTGCGTAGGAATTATTACAATAATAATCAATCTCACACGCTCCCTTGATGGCTAAATTGAACACAATTCCAAGTTTATTTCTACACTTCACAAACTTATCTTTACCAAGTGGTTTAGTCATTATGTCATAATTTGCTCTATTGTAGGAACATAATAAAGTCAAACATCTTTATTATCAACCAACTATTGAATGTGACGGTAATGAACTTCAATAGACTTGATTCTATCATGACAGACTGGGTTTTTTACCATCTAGAGAACACTCTAGTTGTTGTAGAAAAGTGAGGTTAGTGGTGTTTGACAAGTTAAAGATCAACTGATAACCTTTGCAACTAAATTGCCTCATAACTTGTATTGATGATTGCCTGATCTGCATTATATCTCTCTCTAGTGAAGGATAAAGCAGATGTATTTTGTATGTTGCTCTCCCAAGAAATTACTGTTGAACCAAGAGTGAAAACATAACCTGTTGTAGATTTCCTTGTATCAACTAATCCCACTCAATCAAAATTATTATATCCTACTAGCATGAGTTCAACAAATCTCTGATATAGAATGCAAAGTCAAGGGATTCTTTGACATATCAAAGGGCTCGTTTTACAACTTGCCAATGTTCCTCGTGAGGCTTAAACATGAATAAGAAAAGACAACTTATTGTAAAACATATGTTTGGTTGGGTGGTAGTAAGATAAATCAAATTACCAACCAAACATTGATACATTGATTCATTGACTGAAGGTGAGTCAGTGTTCGTTGGAAGCTTTATCTCAACTTCCATATGTGTAAATGTTGGATAACATTCAATCTTTTTGAATTTTTTAATAAGAGCTTTGGCATACTTAGTTCGTGATACAAACCAAAGCTCTATAGTTAAACAATATTGAAGTATGCTTGCATTTGTGATTTTAAAAATGAACAAATATCATATTTCACATGTTGAATTAAAATGAAACTGCTTCTAGTGATGGCAAGATCATGGACATATACAATATGGAGGGCTATGTCAACACCATTGATTTTGAAATAGAGAGTGGGCTCAAAATAATTTTTTTGAAGCCAGAATCTCTAAGATACCAATTTTAAAATACCAGGTTTGAGGACTTGCTTAAGTCTATACAAGGACTTTACCAATCTGCAATCCAAATGTTCTTTCCAAGAACTTTGAACCCTTGAGGCTGAACCATGTAGACTTCCACCACCACAACTTTGTTCAAGAAGGCAATTTTGACATCTATTTGATATACTTTCGAACAAAAATGAACAGCAATGGAGATGACTGGCCAAAAGGTTCACATCTTTGATAGGGGCAAAGGTCTTCATAGTCTACCCCTTCCTCTTGTGCATATCCTTTGTTGACGAGTTGGCCTTTGTACTATGCAAAGAGCCATTTGATTTACACTTGACTTTATAAATTACTTTACAACCAATGGATTTTTTCCCTGGGGGTAATTTGGACAAAACCCAAACCTTGTTTTTCATCAAGGCATCATATTCCTCCTTCATTTTAGCCTCCCATTCAAGCTTTCCTTTGGACTCTTCAATGCGCTAGGTTCAAATACTTGTAAAACAACAACATTTAGAGCTTTACTCACCACCTTGCATAAATTGTTCCCCCCTAGTGCATAGACCAACCTTCCATTGCCTTTGGCAATTCATCTTCCGGAACATCTTTCATTGTGGCATAGCACCACTTTGGTTTCTTTTGTTGGCCCTTTTGATCTTGTTGTGAAGATTGAAAACCACTCTCTTCTCCACTAGATCCTTGATCTTGCTGTGAAAACTGAGAATGCTCACTCTTTTCTCCACCAGATCCCCCTCAGTGTTTGACCCCTCCAATGTTTCCTATTTGATTTCAACACTAGAACATGTTTTAGAATTGAGAGCAATTACCTATACACTGCTATCTTAGATTTACCATTAACTGGATTCTTATTTTGAAGTTTTTCGCATCTACAACCTCTCTATTAACCACAATTTTGTTTGTTGAGACATCTAGTAGTCTATATGCTTTGGATTGCTTATTGTGGCCAACAATCATATATGTTTGGCTTTTTTTATTTAAATTACTTCTCTTTTTCATAGGTATATGTGCAAAAATAACCTAATTGAAAACTTGGAAATTACTTACAATTTTTTTTCTACTTGACCAAGATTCCTTGGGAGTGATATTTTGCAGGGCTTACAAGGAGTTATGTTAAGGTTGTAGATTGCTGTATATACAATTTCTGTCCAGTATTGATATGGCACATTTCAGCTATGGACCATGTACCTTGCCATCCCTAGAACTATCCTATTCCTCCTTCCCATTATGATTTTGTTGTGGAGTGTATAATCTTGTATACTACCTATGCATACCTTCCGTTTTGCAAAATTTCTTGAATTGTTTTGAAACAAACTCTCCTCCATTATTAAATTGAAGTGCCATGACTTGTTTACTTGTTTGTTTCCAGAGCTTTTCACCTATAGAGTTAGAAAACAATTTAACTTGGAATTTAGAAAATTAATCCACAATTTTCTATAAAATTAATCTATTCATAGCAACAAATTCTTAGCATCAAACATTGTTGGTGTCTTAATAGGATCATGCACATCAACATGTACCAAATTCAAAACCATATTGTTATTAAGTTCCTCAGCAGGTGAGTTTGGCTTGAGGGGGGATGAGTTAAGTAACTCACTACTGGTTTGCAGAGGGATGCAATGATACAGGTACAATACGATAATCTTAGCAAAAGGCTTTTGGGATCTTTGAAGTGAATGATCTATTGAAATTACCTGGAACATTAACAATGACAATGGCAATGAAAGTGATAATGACAATCATGGTGATCGTTGAGGGATTGCGTTTGACTTAGGCTTGAGGGAGACGCTGATGTGGATCTTCCTCCAAGGCAGGATTAAGGATGGATGTCAGTGCATAAATTCACTGCTATGACTTATTCCCCATGATGCATGACTTATATATGAACCCACTTTAGATATATCTTCCACAATGTAACCCTGGTCCACAACATTAAATCATCCTCTTATGGATAAGTGATAAATATATATGTTTCATATCTATCTTACACAAGCAATAAGTTGTAAGTTTTGTGATGGTACACATTATACATACCAAATTTCTCTCTCTCTGCTTTTTTGATATGATGACTGCTTATGGATGAACTCTAGGCAATTTTATTGGAGAAACGTAGCTGAAGATCATTATCAATAATCTTGTTTAGGATTTTAACTAGAAGATGGAAATTATCTTCTTTAACAAGAATGATCCCTTAATGTCTACTTAGTAAGGTAACAATTAGAGATCAGTATTGCTATCATATGTTCTAGTTTGACAAGTAGAATGTTATTTTACTGCACCATTCATAGGTTGTATATTACTAGTAAGCCTGAAAATAATGCAAATTTGTCAGGTAAACGTTAATATGACAATTGACATATTAATTAATGTGCTAAAGACTAGGAAGGTAAATGCTAGACTTCAGGATTTTTAAGGGGTTGCAGAATTTTGCAACAATATATCCTTTCTAGACATTTTTGACGTGCTTTAAGGATTCACCATCCCAAAACCAAATAAGCGGTTTTAGAGACTGTCCCAAACTGGAATGGTCTCAAAATCCCTAGTAATGGAATTTAATGATAAATGCTTACGCTTTATGGAGAGATTGCAGTTCTTGAAGGAACCAATAGGCTTTCATAGCCAAAACCTTGGTTTAGATTTCTGAATGATACATTGATTTGGAGCATTGAGTAACAAAACTGTATCTGATTCTGGGTGCACCATACGTCTATGCTTGAGGTTAGATGCTACTTCCGTGCCAGTACACCCCCATCTAGCATCCAGTCATGCAAATTGGTGCTATGTTTTTCCTGCGGGATCCCTATTTTATTCACACTTCACTCATGATTTAACTCAAACATCCATGCGTCTTTTATAATTGGCACCACTCCCATTCATCAACATGACTTGAGCAATTTGTTGGTTTCTACTGCTAAGGGTGACGTCGATTTCAAAGTCTCATTCCTAATACACTAATAGAAATGGTTCTCATCCTAGCCTGATATCTAAATATTTTGCTTGCTCTCCTATATTAAAACAAACCTTCACAGCCCATAAGAGACTTTCATGATTTTCCATCCCAGCCCACATAAAGACTACACACAATTATTACTGCAGGTGTTTACGGCTGGCAGATATTCCAATTTCGTTCTCCACATTTAGTCTGACCCCCATAAGTTATCAACCTTTGTCTTGTTTGAGCTTTAGCATCTACAGATTGATCTTCAAGCTCCTTATTAATTACTATGATCTTCAGTTGCATAGTGGCATAATGATCCAGCAGCTTGAGCTGTGTGACCAGTTGAATCTATCGTCAAGCTGTGCAAAGTTATCTTCCAAATTAATTTTTAAAATGTATTTCACAGAAATTTAGACACCAGTTCACCCAGATAGCAATGTTGTATTTGTCCACCACATCCAGCAAGGATCTTCCAATGCCTCTGCTGAGCAAATAAAACCAAAATTACTCCTTTTCTGTCATTTTTACTTGGAAAAGGTCTTAAAACAATTTAAGTGCAAATCCTGTTCCAAATTCATAGTCTTTCAAGTTGATTTCCTTTCTCTTTATATGCTGCTTGCAATGAGAATAAAGATGAAGAGCAACAAGCCACTTGGAAAACCTATAAAAGGTGAAATCCGTTAGTATAAATTAAAATGTTTCCACACGAACCACAATCCTTGGAAAACCTATCAGAGGAGCAAAAAACAAACAGCCACTATCATTCCAATAGAAAGGTTTGATTCACATTCTCTTTATCAGCAGGACGCCACTGACAGTTCAGTTCAAATGAGTAGTTCATTTACATGGGAAAGATACTGTACTATGCACTGGACTCTTAAGGTAAGGGACTCTACTTCTCTCTCCTCTTCATCTCTTAAAAAAGTTTTTGGGAAGTACCTTGTGGAACCTGCATTCTTTGACCCAAACTCCAGCAGCTTTGTAGCCTCTGCCCTCCCAACACATGTCCTGTGTGCTGCAGTTCAGAGGACCCCACAAGGACGATCTTCCCCTCTTTTCACACCTCCCCCAACTCCTCCAGGTCTTACCCATTTAGTTTGCCGCTCCCCTAATCAAATGCAGTTAATACTACCCCCACCAACTTTTTGGTTCATTAAACTGTGGGGGGAGGTTAGAAGGAGGACGCAAATGCTGGCCCCAATCATACTCCAACATTGCTGCCCTCTTCAAAGGCTAGTGCACAAACCTCTAAAAGCAAACAATCATCTCTAGTCTCTATAAATAGCACTGTCCAATATTAATGACTCCTTGCAAGGGCTGTTGGCAGCAATGCAAATGAAAGGCAGAGAAAATAGCTCACTCCAGCAGCTGACATCTTTGTTGGTCTCTGATATCTATATGCTGAAAACTAACCAGCACACGATGCAATAGTGCCTTGTAAAAGAGAATGAGTTACTAGAATTAATGCAGCAGACTGTAATAGGTCTTTGAAACTAGGTGGAGGCCATTGAAGAAATACTCATTCATGAATGCCAGAGTATTCAATTGCCAGAAGTGATGCAGCAGAATGGGCAACAAATCATGCCCTGTTTCTGCATATACCAGATTACCCAGGGCGTCTGCTGAATCCCCAACCTCGAACATGTAGAAACAGCTATGGGGGGTTAGATCCATCAAGATTATGATGCCTGCAACATGGGAGAGTAACACAGCAAGAGGTAGTGATTTCGCCCCATGGACTGGCATGAAGATACACAAATCTTTCTTTCGCAAGCTTTAGTGCCACTTGTTCAATGTCTTGTTACCCATATTATAATATTACAGGTAATGGTAATAAATTCTAGTTTTATTAGGGTTTTTATCTTATGTTCCACATTAATTGTTTCTAGGCTTCTTTTTTTCTTTTTACCCACAAAGGGTTTTTGCATCCTATCCTTATCAATAGAATTCTCTCTTTATCAAAAAAAGGTGCAAGTCCTATGTGAATTTGACAGAACAGATACCGATCAGAAATGACAGTTAAGCCAAAGTCATGTTCTTACCACAGTTTAAAAAGGGGAAATTTACCAATCAAAAGTTAAAAGAAAAACTCCATGCTGCTATATGTGTATGATGCTCTTGCAGATCTGCCAGCAGTGGGATTGTTACCTTTATGATTTATCTATTCAGGCATGAATTTTCTTTCTAAACAGTGTCTGACTGCTGTAACTTGTAGGGATAACGTTGACTCTGGAATTACATATGTCATAGTGTATATTTAACATCATAATTATTGTTTCTGTCATTGTAGCATCGCAACATATGAATGCTTTCTTTTTACATTTATGTTAATATGATCTAATTTGATAATTTTTTGTTGCTGGTTCATGTGATTGGTGGCTTTGTGGTACTGGCTATGGAAATTGGAAATTTTAAATGCATACAGTGTAAGTTCCCTGCTGTTGAAAAGAGTTTTAAATAGGGCATCAGTTTCTTGCCATTAAAGAGAACATTTTAATAAGGAAATTCTCTGCTGTTTACATATCATCATGAGCTCTTACTAATTTGTTTTGCATGGTTGAACTTGTGCAGGCTAGCTGGACTGGCTTTTATGTTTTCTGCAAGCATTCTCTTGCAAATCCTGGTAACAATTTCTTAGCTTTAGTTTGACACTTCTGGATGTCCTTTACCAATAAATGTAATTTCAAGAGCTTGTTTTGTTTTTTTAATTCAATGTGTAGTTTTGTTTGTTTTTCTATATAGTTTTCTGATGATATCTTCTGCAGGCTTGTGTTCTATATGGTAACTGGTGGCCAATGTTATCAGGTACGCGGGGTATTTGCTATATGTTAATCCTGTATTTCCTACTAAGAAACAGAAAATTCAAAATACTTCAAATTGCGATGACTTCTTTAGAATGAAAGTTGCTTTGTTTTATGCAGCCTTGATGTATGTATTGGTACCAATGCCATGCTTATTTTTTGGAGGTGGTTCAACTGCATTCTTGAGTTCTAGGGATGGCGGAGGGTAGGAATTTTGTCATCAAGGAATATCTTGGCTTGCAAATTGAGATTCCAATAAATAAAATTTAAATTGTGTGCATACATATATATGTAACATAATGGTTAACTTTTTTGGTGACAGGTGGGTAGATGCTGCAAAGTTTTTAACAGGGGCTTCTGCTGTAGGGAGCATTGCCATCCCAGCTATTCTGAAACATGCAAACCTTATCGAGTCAGGGGCCATGTTCATTGAATTTACATCCTTTTTTATCCTGGTTTGTACAGTATTGTGCTATCATCGTGCAAGTTTGGAAGACAATTGGGATTACTAAGTTCTCGATTGCAAATTCATGTTTTATCCAACTCTCGACTGTTAACAGTTGTCTTATATTAATGTGGTACTATCAATGATATAAAGAAAGGTCAGCTGCAGCAGGATACTGAAGACATGGTATTGTATAATGATCAATTTTTCCTTCGATTAAAAGTCAACTTATCTGACATCCAGGCAGATGCAAATCTTGCTAACCTATCCATTCTGGGTTTCCACACTTGACCATTTCAAGATGATTCAGAGGCAATTTTGAATGGATATTTCTAGTTATGCCCTAAGGATGTTCAATCATACTTGTCAGTTATGTGAATGAAGGTATAATTATTGCTTTATTCCAGTTTTACTAATGCATTTTGCTGTATAATATTATTTGATTAATGGCCATGCTGAAATAATTCTACATTAAAGTCATAAATATACTCAATTATTTGTGTAAGTTGTGATTTTCTATGATGGTTTGATAGCATGATTTGTAATCCAAATGCATTGGGGTCTGAACTTCCTATCCACTGTTGGATTCATAAAACGTTGGTTTTGTAAGATAGGCATAAAAGTTGTTTATTGACATGACAGATTTTGATGATCTGGACAAAGAAATGATTTAGTTGGAGTGTTTTGTCATTTAGTATTAGGTATAGGACGCTATATTACAATGCCTTGGTATCTCAAGTAGTGCAATGCAGTACAGGAAAAGGTGCTAAATTTATGTCAAGTGTAATTGGTTCAATGAATGGTTGCCAATTTCTTGATTGTGTCAATAACAACCATTTTAATTTTCATACCTGATGATGTTTGTTGAGCATTTAACTTGGTTAAATTTCAGATGCAGAACATTAAATTACAGTACTTGGTATTGTAAAAAGTTACATTATTTGGTTGGAGCCAGTCCCCTGGAGATAACAGTTGTTTCCCATATAGAGTACAAGAATGTCATTTTCCAAAAAATACTATACAAGGCTATTCTTTAAAAAATAAAAATATTTATAAACAGAAATTCAAAAATAGTTTATAAATATGAAAACCCAACATATGAATGGTCAAGAGACAACTAGCTGTTTCAACTACTCTCACACAAGATAGACAAAAATCCCTTTTGACTTTGATCCGATTCCAGAGGCATAACTCGAGTTCATAGTTTAGAGATTTGAGATTTGTTCTCCCTAATTGAAGGCATTTTGGTAGAAGCTGATACTTATAGAGAATTCATCTATCATGCGTATTATTAATTAAGTAAAAAGTTACAAAACACATTGTTAGGAACGCTACAATTTAGTGCTCTTTCGCTCATGGACATCATAAGTAAAATACCAATTGGACTTTGGATGATAAAATTCACAATGTAAAATGCGCACGTACATTTTCAAGCAAAATGCATGCATATTCTCTTTTATTTCTGTTAGAACAATTTGTTTTTTTTTTTGGGATAATAATTAAGAGGAGCTTTTATTGGGAACCTTCACCCCTTTGGAAGGTGTCCCTGTGGGTTGAAGCTTGGGACACAGCCTAAGGTGGTATGAGCCGGCCCCAAAGAGATCCTAAAAAGCCTGCAGAGCAGGAAATGAGTAAACCGAACCAAACTGCACAACTAAACAAAAGAACCAAAAATCAATGGAACCCGAGATAAAAAAAAAGAAAGGAACACAACAAAGAAAACCAACGAGGCAAGGTGGAGAGCTGGAGTTAATGGATTAACATCCATTTCTTCTTGGCTGCCCCACCTTGAGCTCATGTGAGGCTGAGTAATCAACTCTTCGTCCAACATCAAAACCTCATTAAGAATCAACAATTTTAAAGCATCTAGAATTTGAAGACCAACCACTCTAATTATTGCTTCTTCGTCTACCCCCTTTTATCTCTATGGCTCCTACCTTAGGAAGGCTTGACTATGATATTGCTATCACAATTCAATCCTGTAGTTTTACAAGTCAAACTCATCGGCCCATGTTTCATGAGTAGTGGTTCACAAGAACCCATCTCTCATGATAGTGAATGGTCCACTTAGCACTCATTGCATCTAGGTGATGCTCATAGAGGTGAAGCATTGGGCCTTCTCAGGAGGTCACCCATACCAATACTACTCCAGCTCAAGCACGCTTAACCACGAAGTTTCCTCCAAGGTTAAACTCACTTACCTTGCAACCCCATTTGCAAAACTTTCAGCAAGTGTTGTGCTGTATGAACCATTCATTTTAGAGCCCCTTTAGCTCATCAATTGATAAGTGGGAGGTATTTTCCACAGTGTGTCAAATTATGATATTGCTACCAGGATTCAACTATGTAGTTTTACGAGTCAAACTCATTGACCCATGTTTCATGAGTAGTGGTTCACAGGAACCCATCTCTCATGATAGTGAATGGTCCACTTAGCACTCATTGCATCTAGGTGATGCTCACAAAGGTGAAGCATTGGGCCTTCCCGGGAGGTCACCCATCCTAGTACTACTCCAACTCAAGCGTGCTTAATCACGAAGTTTCCTCCAAGGTTAAACCCACTTAGTTTGCAACCCCATTTGCAAAACCTTCAACAAGTGATGTTTCATGAGTAGTGGTTCACAAGAATCCACCTCTCATGATAGTGAATGGTCCACTTACCACTCATTGCGTCTAGGTGAGCTTATCTCTGTGAGTATCACCTAGATGCAATGAGTGCTAAGTGGACCATTCACTATCATGAGAGGTGGGTTCTTGTGAACCACTACTCATGAAACATGGGTCAATGAGTTTGACTCGTAAAACTACACGGTTAAGTGGGTTTAACCTTGGAGGAAACTCCGTGGTTAGGCGCGCTTGAGTTGGAGTAGTACTGGGATGGGTGACCTCCCGAGAAGGCCCAATGCTTCACCTCTGTGAGCATCACCTTGATGTAATGATTGCTAAGTAGACCATTCACTATCATGAGAGATGGGTTCTTGTGAACCACTACTCATGAAACATGGGTCAATGAGTTTGACTCATAAAACTACACAGTTGAATCTTGATAGCAATATCATAATTTGACACGCGGAAAATACCTCCCACTTATCAAAGCTTGACTAACTAAAATCCATGGAATTTTTTTCCCTCAAGTTTTGCCAATAGTTCCATTATGCATCATATCAATCTGTTAGCTAGAAGTAGCCTATTTTGATGGAGCACTTACCATCAACTACACTAGTCCTTTGCAAACTATCAGGTAGAGGAGTGGTCAGAAATTTGAAATAGATTGAATAACCAAGATCTTCTATGAAAGAGATAAGCTATAAAATTGTAAATGAAATAACACAATTACAAACCTGAGATTCCAAGAGATGTGCAAATGTCAAGACGACAAGATTGCATTAGGAGCTCAAAGCAAATCTGTAGAATAATGACTGTATGCATCAAGGTGCATGTATGTCAAAGTATGCAAGAGTATATGAAAATGTAAGCTAGGTAGTGAGTTTATATAGAACTAAGGAGATGATGGAGGTGGAAAATCTAACCAATAAGAATTAACCACAAAAAGTGGAGATGACCACCAAAAGTGGAAAGTGTTCCACCTTTTAAGGAAGGGGACTATCAAGAGCATAAAACTCACCATTTACATTGCATTAAGAATTACACATTTATACAATAAAATATAGTGAATCTCGTGAACCATAGGTTCAACAAACTAACAATCAATATCCTAAATATGCTATCAAACAATAACAAACTCCAAACAAATAAACAAATCAAACAAATAGTACTGGTAAATGATAGAATATGCCAACATTCCCCCCTTATTACATCATTGCTTTAAAGTACTAATAAGAGATTCCTGAAAAGTTTCAAACTTCACACGTGGAAGAGGCTTGGTGAAGATGTTAACACGTTGTTCATGTGTGTTGAGCAAAATTGGAGCTGAATATTGTGTTGTAGAACATATTCTCGTATGAAGTGGCAATCAAATTCAATATGCTTGGTCCATTCATGAAACACTAGATTGCGAACAAGCTTGAGAACACTTTGATTGTCACAATAAAGGACTGTAGGTTGGTTTTGTGGTACACCCAATCCTTCTAATATGCGATGTAGCCAAATTGCTTCACAAACTGTTGCACTTGCTGCACGATATTTTACTTCTGTTGAGGAACGAGCAACTGTGTGTTGTTTCTTACTTCCCCAAGAAATAGGTCCTGAACCTAAGAAGAAAACAAATCCAGATGTGGATTTTCTATCATCAACAAAACCTGCATAATCTGCATCTGTGTATCCTGTCAAGAAGAATTGGTCATTCCTTTTATATTCTAAACCATGATTCATAGTACCTTGAATATACCTTAGCACCTATTTTGTTGCTTTCCAATGACACATCTTTGGTTCTTGCATGAATCTTGAGAGATAATTAACAACAAAACTAATATCTGGTCTAGTGTAAGTCAAGTAAATCAAACCTCCAATCATTTGTTGATAGAGAGTTGCATTCACTCGAGGAGATAGATTAGAAACAAATAATTGCAATCCTGATTCCATAGGTATAGACATGGGTTTGGAATCCATCATTTTGAATTTCTCGAGCAATGTCTTGGCATATTTTCTTTGAGATACAAAAACATGGTGATTAGTTTGCCATACCTCTAAGCCAAGACAATAATGTAGGAGCTTGAGATCTGTCATATCAAATGCCTTCTTGAGATCAATATTAGCTATCTCAACCATTGCTTATGAGCTACCTGTGATAACTAGGTCATCAACATATACATTAATAATCACAATATCCCCCCTTGTTCCTTGAGGTAGAGATTTGGATCATATGGATGCCTAGTAAAACCATGTTTTAACAAATGTTCATTCATTTTAGTATACCAAGCTCTTGGAACTTGTTTGAGACCATATATGGACTTAACAAGTTTGAATACCTTTTCTTCTTTACTAGGTGCAATGTATCCCTCTGGTTGGGTCATATAGACCTCCTCCTTAAGGTATCGATTGAGAAATGCAGTTTTTACATCCATTTGATATAATTTCCATCCAAATTGTGCAGCTAAAGAAAAAATCATTCTAATGGTTTTAATCTTTGTCATGGGAGCAAATGTTTCTTCATAATCAATCACTTCTTTCTGAGCATATCCCTTAGCTACAAGTCTAGCCTTATATTTGTCTATACTACCATCTGCCTTATATTTAGTTTTAAATATCCATTTACAACCAATGGCTTTCTTACCAGGTGGTAGATCAACAAGCTCCCAAGTCTTGTTTTTCATTAGGGATTGATACTCTGTGTCCATAGCCTCTTTCCAAGGCTTTGATTCTAGTGCTTCTTGAACATTAGATGTTTCAAAATTATCAACAATTGAACTCATTAATGCTAGATTTACCTCATTGAGAGCCATGTTGCGAGTCCTTGGTCCTGAAGTGGAAGTGTCTGGGACTCCATCTGGCTTTGCATCATGAATGGTACTAATATACCACTTAGGCAAAGGTCTTGTGATATTTGTAGGTGTTGAGTTAGTTTGACTCTCAACATCCCCATTATTTTTCCCATCCATGTTGAAAATAAGAGCACTATCTGAAGTAGGCGAGGATGTGGAAGGGGGACTTAAATCACTCTTCTCATCAAAAATTACATCTCTGCTGATATATATTTTCTTACTGATAGGATCCATAAGACAATATGACTTAGAATCACTACTATAACCAAGAAGCAATCATTTCATGGATTTTTCATCAATATTCTTTCTTTGTTTCTTAGGAATGTGCATGTATGTTGTGCAACCAAATACACGATGATGAGAAATAGATTGCTTTACCCCTGTTCATGCTTCTTCTGGTGTGATGCCTATTAAAATATGGATAGAGAGAGATTAGGAGCAAATTTTACACTCAAATAATGTTATCTCTCATATCATTTCGTTTAATGCATATTACATATTTATAGGATTGGACTCTCCTATTTTGTAGGAGAGATCCTATAACAACTCTCTAATATAGATGAGCTATTTTTAATAGCTCATAATACAAACAAATAATAGTACTAACAAACCTAACAAATAATAGAATATTCAACCACCCATAATTACGTGAGTTGTTATTACAACTCTCTTTTACCTTACACACCACATTATTTTATGCATGTGAACACTAATTCCCAACATCCCCCCCCTTAGTGTGAACATGGTAATAACTCATACCCTTCATCTACAGTAAACCCAACTCTTGTGGCTCATGATCTTGATTCAAAACGAAAGGCACCTCCCATCAACCTTTCATGGTTTTCACACAGGTTTACCACAAACCTGGACATGAACAGGAACCCATCAACTGTCCACATCGAGTGGTTTTCTGGATCCTCCCACAAATCCTTTCAAGATCCATGAACTGCATTACACAGGTGCTTTTGTTTGCCACTATGCTTGTACATCGGGGAAGTTATATATCAAAAATTTGAAAAAACCATACTAGAAAAGATTTCACATTGCATTCCATAAGAACACAATATTCTTAATTGTAGTCACTGTTATCGATCGTTGCCACTTGATCTTGAACAACATAGACAATCGCCATTGCCACTGGAAGCTGCCCTTGACTTTAGTTGTTTTGGCACGAAATGGGAATGGAACATTGGTTATTATTCCCCCCTATAATGTGAAATTTCCACTTATTCACATAACTAGGAACACTGAAAAGTGAATCATATCAGGGTGCATGTTACTGTCTGGATCTTGCTGTCTAGATCTTGTTGCACATGATCACCATTGCCAAGGAATGTATTCAATGACTGATCATCTTCTATTGAAGTACAACAGTAAGAGGATCACTGCAGTCAAAGGACCTATGCAGTCATCTGCTCTCCAATACGATCATTTTTCCAGCATTCACACACCACACTGAAAAGCTAAAAAAAAATGCACTGCATATTTATATGTCACCATATCATGCGTGCGGACTCGTCATTGGTGACTGACGAGAGGTCGCTTATTGACCTCCAACCTCTGGTGCCTCCATCCTCCAATAGATTTGCTACTTAGCAAATTCGACTTTGAAGCTCAATTTTGTCAAATTGTGAGAAAAGAATAGATTTTCCCCCATAAAATGGACGTTGTATACAAGTGATAATACGTCCAATTACAATAATTATTTTTGACATTTTTTACAAATTTGACAACGATTAAAGACTCAAAAAATGAACCCTATTCTGAACAAAATGTTATACCTTGACTTTGACAACACACTATATTTTCAGTGGACTATAACACAAACCAATACGACATTTTGAGACATTAGACAATCCACAGGCCCTTTGAATTGAAACCAATATTGAAACTACAACAATCCTCTGATCAAGCAAAGAATTTCACAAATGCATCAAATCGGCCTCAATGGTCTGCAAACTGCTTACTCTAAATCTCCTCGAGAAACTTGGCCTCTCCTTCATCAATCTCCACCTACAAAAAGATTTGCTCACAAAAAATAAAGGAATGATCACCCTGCAAAGATAAGGCTTGGTCTATCCCTCATGAATTAATGAGAGTGTATGAAAGGATCGATCTCACACTCATTGTAGATAGCAATGAATGTTTGGCTTGCGTGTGAGCTCACGTGGAGAACATTGAGTGACATTTCCAATGATCAAATGTATGGCTATATACACCATATAATCAGTATGATGAGATTCTTCAACAATGCAGGCTTAGGAGCGGCATCACAATCTCACCCTCTAGATTTGTGTAGAGAGTGTAGGTCGGCCTTCTTCAAATAACCAATGAGCCACACACTCTATATCAAAAGTACCAACGCTCTGCCTCCTTCCATGAGTTACACTGTGTCTATATTAAGTATAGAAATGCGCCAAGGTCGGCTTAGTATTACAATTGAATGTGAAGCAGCTACTGACGATACTCAGCTTCAATGATACTTGGCTTCAATACAGAATAGGAACCCACGAATAGGTAGAAGGGATCACTCCTAGCATATGATGCTATTCCTGGGACTTAGGCTTTGGACGCCAATTTCTAATGCCAACTCTGCCAACATCATCAATTACATCATCAGATATATTATGTGCTACAATATGGGTAGGGCCTTCAATATTGCAATATTCTCTCCTAGTCATAAGCACAAAAAATGAACCTGCTCTGATACCATATTAAAATATGGACAGAGAGAGATCAAGAGCAAATTTTACACTAGAATAATATTATCTCTCATATCATTTCGTTTAATGCATATTACATATTTATAGGATTGGACTCTCCTATTTTGTAGGAGAGATCCTATAACAACTCTCTAATATAGATGAGCTATTTTTAATAGCTCATAATACAAACAAATAATCTTACTAACAAACCTAACAAATAATAGAATATTCAACCACCCATAATTATGTGAGTTGTTATTACAACCCACTTTTACCTTACACGCCACATTATTTTATGCATGTGAACACTCATTCCCAACAATGCCATCAAGTGCTTTGGTTGGTGCATGATTCAAAAGATAAACTGCTGTATGGACAACTTCGACCCAATAAGCATGTCCCAAGTGAGAATCCTTCAACATGCTAGGAACCATCTACATGATGATGTGATTTCTCCATTCAACAACTCCATTTTTCTAAGGTGTGTAAGCTACATTCAATTGATACTGAATTCCATGTTCCTTCAAGTAGGTGGAGAATTATGTGCTGGTGTATTCCCCCCCTCGATTCGAGCGGAGGACACGAATATGATGATTCGTATGTTTCTTCACAAGAGTGCGAAACTCTTTGAAGTAGGAAAAAGCTTCATCTTTACTTTGCAAGAATATACTCACATTTTTCTTGTGTGATCATCAACAAAAAACTGAAAGTATCTGAATCCATTGTGACTATGTGCCATGGGCCTGCACAAATTAGTATGCACCAACTGCAACGGTTGGCTTGCATGATGCTCACTAGGATAGAAGGGTGCTCTATGTTGTTTTCCAACAATACAACTAGAACAAATAACACTTGACTTCTCAAGTGAGGGAAGCCCTTTGACCATGCTCTTCTTACTAAGTGTTAGCAAATAGCTAGTTCTCAAATGACGAAATCTACGATGCCAAAATATAGCAAGATCACCATCCTTAGTCACTAAAGCTTGATTATTGGCAATTGTATCAAGCCTAAACATTTTACCAATTTCTGTAGCACTTGCAACAATCTTTGCACTTTTAGACTTATCACAGATTATGCATACCTTTTTAACATCATTTTTATCAAACTTTATCCTTATGTTGTGATCAAGAAACTGATTAACAAAAAGGAGATTTTTGGTAAGTCCAGGAACATATAAGACTTCAGTGAGCCTACACCTATTTATACCAAATTGCAAGGAGATGTCACCAATACCTTGAATATCATAGGTGGTATCATCTCCAAGAGAGACTTTAGCATGATGGGGATTCAATGTGAGAAACCAATCCTTCTGTCTAGTCATGTGCTTTGTAGCACCTAAGTCCACATACCAAATTGAGGTTGATTGTGAACTACCTTCTGAAGTGTGGGATGAAAACACATATTCCTCTTCTGGAGAGTCTTCTTCTTTAGCAACATTACCATGTTGTTTCTGTTTGTTCTTTTGCTCCCATTGTTTGTTGTCACTTTGAAATGACTTCTTAGGATGCGTTTATTGTTGGATGATCCTTTGGCCAAGGAGTTGTACAAACAACTTTTCACATCATGTCCAATCCTTTCACATATTGGACATTTTTTCTAAGATCTGGATGAATCACTAGATTTGGGAGGTCCAACAGATTGCTTCATAAGCTTCTTGCCTTTCTGACATATGGTCATGGTATGATCCTCCTCACCATGATCTTGTCTTAGAGACTCCTCTTTCTGAAGTAAGTTCACAAGTTTCTCAAAAGTGGGTGTTTGTTCTATATCATTCAAAGTTGTCACAAACACTTTGTATTGGAAGGTATTGCTCGTAGAACAATAGGCACTAGAACTGCATCTTCAACAGTTTCTCCCAATGCTTGTAGTGAAGCTCTCAACTCAACAATCCTTTTGAGGAAGGATTCTAACTGTTCTCTATTCTTCATCTTCAGGCTGTGTAGTTGACTCTACAAATTTAGGATCTGATTCTGATTCTTTGCCTCATACATTGTCTGTAGCTTGTCCCAAGAATTTTTGGTTGTGGATGAGTCTCAGATGAAAGGCTAAACTTCATTAGACACGCTGAACATGTTGATCAATTTGGCTTTTCTGTCGGTTTGATCAAATTTCTTTTGACATCAACATCACTTGGATGTCGTGTTATTTTGCCACTAGCCACATTTCAAACTTTCTCAAACTCAAATTGAGTTTTAAGTTTGGTCTTCCATGTGGAATAATTATTCCCACGTAGCAACTGGGAATCTGGAAGAAGAAATTTAGGAGAGCTGCTTGCCATTGTATTAGCAATATATAGATGTTATTTTATTCTGTTTCTCGTCACTCACGCTGCAAAGAAGAGGATACTTTAGAAACAAAAATAACATTAAAAATATGGCTAAGATGAAATTGCCTTTAGAATAATTTTACAAAAACTCATTTTCAAATTTTCTTTTAATCAGAGGAAAGCAATTAATTGAAATATTAATGGGGCTGACTCATTTGATCGGACTCTTGGACTCCTATGGTCATTTTCTCATTATGTTTCCCAAGGAACATGAGAACTTAAATATCTAATGTGTATGCTATATGGAAATAGATGCTGCACTAAGTCGGAATTCTGAACACAAAACTTGAGACTTATCAAAGTGAAAAACAAAAAAAGAATATTGTTGATAGAAATATGAGGTCACCCAAAATTGTGCCGATATGATCACAGATTTCATGTCTTGGAATGGTGACGGTGAGTGCATAACACAGATGGCATTGCAAACATCACAGAAGAGAAGTAAGATCTGCTTTTCGTCGAAGAAGACAGCGCCCCTATTTTGAAGCACATTGTTCAACGCCTTGTAGGAGAAATCGAGCACGAGGCACTATGTTGGGATGACCACGCAGAGCCTTCAGGACTGCCATCTCCTTCTTGACGAGATTCAACTACTCCTCATCATTGCAGATTGTGTGTTTGACCGCGTACTGAGGCATTCTACTCTTTGCATGATCGCACCTCGGCTCATATACGTACATGTCGGCCTTCATGCCTTGACTATACCATGAGACAGAGACAGCAGATACCTCAACGTCTAGACAAAATACACCTTTCACTGCGACTTCTAATGCCCCACGATCTGTGCCTAACACAAGCAAATCCACAAAATCTCTGATCAATGGAAAACGAGCTGGCTCCGTCAAGATTTTTTGGTCCCTCGCACCATGTGTGGCTCCCTCTTCCTTTGTCACAAACCTGGATATTAGAATAACAAATATTGATGTTTGACGCCTCATAACACCGAGCTTTTGTGCAGAGATCTCATCATATGTAATTGATCCGAGTGAGGGCGTTCTTAGAAATTAATCAAAGGATGGAATAGAGGAATCCAATAAACGCCAATATTTTCCAGCATCCCACAGCTGGTCCTCTTCGTCCAATGGAAGTGCCTCACTAAGTGGTCATTACCATGAAATAAGAGGCACAAAATCGATTGTGCTCTCATACCATATGAAGAGCATAAAACTCACCATTTACATTGCATTAAGAATTACATATTTATACAATAATATATAGTGAGTCCCCTGAACCATAGGTTCAACAAACTAACAATCAATATCCTAAATATGCTATCAAACAATAACAAACTACAAACAAATAAACAAATCAAGCAAAGAGTACATGTAAATGATAGAATATGCCAAGGGACATCACATCACTTGTTTCTAGTTATTAAATTGTAAACTCATTTTATTATCCTAAGTAAGCTTAATAAACGTGTAGCAAAAACCTAGGATGAAGAAAAAATAAATTAAGCCACTAGGAAAATAAATACCTACACCAACACCCTCTCTAAGACGCAACTTAGGAGGATGTAAAAGATTATGGGTCTTGACAAATAAAGCCATGTTAGGTACCCATGTACATATAAAATTCCCCCCAAAGAAAAGAAGAAGCCCCATTCCACAAAAAAGTACACCCCCCATAATGGAGAGAGAAATGGTGTGGAAGGACAAAGAATCCCCCCCAAAGAGATCCAATGGTAGATGCTCGAAATTGGATGTAGAAGATGGTCCACGATTGTCGAACAACGTTCCTCCCCTTAGGAAGAAACAAAACCAATGGCATATGCAAGCTATCTCTCCACTCCTGAAAGGAATATGTAGGAAAAAAACTCAAGATGTATGAAGTCTTTGAACTCGACTCAAGTGTCCCCATGTTGATGTTGAAGGCTCCCACAATCAAATCAGGTGTTCTAGGCCACACTGTTGAAAATGAAAACTTAGAATCTTCAAGATATTGATGTAGAACACCATCCAAAGACTCGGGTATCTCCTCTGAAGATGTCTCCTCCAAATGATGATTCAAAGTATCCACACTAATGTCAAACTATAAGGAATGATCATGTAGAGAATGAATAAGAGGGTCAAAGTGTTCCCTCACAACAATTGAAGAAGAATCAACTCCATCAAAGAGAAGATGAATATCATCAATACTGTCTCCCAAATCTATGATATCTGTCTTCATGAACAAGTCTGAAATACCAATCAAGAGATCATCCCAAGCTAAATCTGAAAGACAATGTATGTGGGTATTGCAAGAAGTCATTGAAAGCTTTCGAAGAAGCAACACTGGACTTTGAAATAGCAATAGTAGATAGGGAAGATGAAATTCAAGGTTCTAGAACTAGATCACCTGTGAGAATACCCAAGTTCAAGTAACCAAAATTCTCCTCAAAATCAAAATCCAAACTAGAAGTGTGATCATCATCCAAAGGATCAAAGCCATCATCAGGAGCAAAATCTAAAAAGGAAAACAACCAAGATGCATGATCAACCATCTTAGTAGCAATTATCTCTCTACTTTCCAAATCTCTGATGAGAACTGAATCAAGAGTGAATTCCACAGTCTTTCTTGCTCCACTATGAGTAACTTGATAGATGGAAAGAAGATTATTGGACAAATGAGGTACACAAAATACACCATTGAAAATGCCATTCCCTATATCAATATATCCCTTCCCAATTACATTCATATATGTATCGTTACCCATCAAAATAGGTGGCATAATACAAGGCTAAGAAAAAGAGAACATGGACCGTGAAGAAGCCATATGATGAGAAGCTCTCGGATCTAGAAGCCATCTCCCTGATCCAAGACTTGTAGTATCACAAAGAGCTTTCCCTTTATGTTTGTTTGATGTAGAAGCATAAGTAGCATGGTGTTTTTCCTTTTCTTAGTAGATTCTTGATTTGATTTGATGGAGATTCAATGACCCCTTTGTTACTCTTCTTAGTAGATGTGTGAGGATCAATCTGTTTCTTCATATATTTATGTTCATCATGACCTTTCTTACAATAAACAAATTTAACCTTCTCCTTCTTATATTTTCCTTGATTTGAAGGTCTATTGTCCACATTAGAAGAAAATGAAGATACATCTGAAGCATTCTCTCCTTGATTCTTTTGTTTCTTACTTTTTTTCCCATTATCTTTATGATCTTTAGTGCCTTAACTTGCAACCAAAGCATGAGATTTAGAAGATTTGATAGTGCCCATTTGAACCAACTTGTCATGTTCTTTTGCGAGTTCATTAGCAAACACATCAAGAAAAGACATTTTGTAGGAAGTTCCTAAGACACTTTTAGTGACATAGAATGTAGAAACAAATATTGAATAATTTGGACCAATTTTAGAGAGAATACTTAAGATCAATTGTTTATCATATTTCTCAATCCCACATTGTTTCGATTACAATCTTATGGCCTTTAGTTTGGTGAAGTCCTATATTGTATCAAAACTTGAAGGACTTAAACTTGTTAGCTCATTCTCCGATTGATGACTTCTTAATTCATCTTGTGCACCAAAGAGTTTTTCCAATGTTCAAACTTCATTTGGTGTACACAAATATTCAACATGAAAGAGAAAATATGGAGATACAGACATACATAATGTTTCAAATGCTTCATCACACTTATTAAACCATTTTGTCTTTTTTGCATCAATTGCTGATTTAGTTTCTAGTCCCATTGTTATCCTATGCAATCCATGTTTTTTTAAGTGGATTAAAATTTTACTTTTCCAATCAAAGTAGTTGTAGGGTGTTAATATAGGAATTGTTGATTGATCCATTCTAGGCAGAAAAAAAGATTGTTTGTGAGTGCATGAAAAGAGAAAGAAAATTGCAAAAGAGACACCAAGAGACACCCCCCTTTCCACTAGTCTTAGAAATCACCCCCAAGATATTACAATGTTGGAACTTTATAGTTTAGTGCATTTACAAAGCCTTTTTCAAGATACAATGCTCAATAGGCTCACAATGGCCAAAATTATAAAATCTAGTACAAAGTGAACTAAAGAATTTTTTTGGAAAAATTAGACTTGTTGTAGTTGTGTAGTGCTCTTCAATACCTTTCCAATGCCTATTTGTTTCCGAGAAACAAAGCCTTGCGGTGAAAGTTATGGTTTGTTGAAGAAGAAAGCAACAAACAGCTTCAACCTGCAATATCTAGCAAAAAATGGAAAAAATTCTTTTCAAAATCGCTGTGGATGGAAATTTCTTGTCTTCAGCTTTCTTATGATTTCTCATTTTCAAAAATCTGACATCATGGTGAAAAGTTATGCAAGTTTGAAAAAAGACCCAATTTGGCCTATATGAGGGCCTTGGTAGCTCCCCTGACGGCTCACTGGCTATGCTGGTGGTGACAGTGGCTGTTGGGTGGCGATTGGGCGGTGGATGGGCGGTTTGTTGGGCGACTTCTAAAATTGTTAGTGGTTACCAAAAGATTCTTTTCACATGCCACAATTTCAAAAAGTGGCGGTTTGTTAACTCAAGCAGTTTAAGAATCGCTGTTGCTGTTAAAGAAATGTTGTGGTCTATAAGCAGCTTGCAGCTTAGCTGCGGCTATCCCATGGCCTAGGCCACAAGTGGCTTGTGCTAGTTATGGGAGGCTTATATTAGCCCCGACTTTAAAGCCCTGAGCACTTTATATATATATATATATATGAATTTTTTCTAACTTGCGACTGTACTGCAAAGCCAAGGGTGATGTATGACCCTCTTGGCATTTTTTTCCTTAGTGGCTCTCGACATTGAATATGGGTGAATTTTATGTCAAAATTCATCTCTTTGGCCTCCTAAATGCAATAGTAAGGTCCATTTTGGCTAAAAATGCTCCTGCAAAAAGTTGTTCACCATATCTGAGCTTCAAACCCTTGTTTACTACTGTGTCATATGGCCAAATTGAGTGAAACAAAAGCTAAATATGATTCTCGAGCCTCCCAGATGCAATGGGATAGTAATTTTTTTTTTCACGATATCCAAAATAGCTGCAATCACTAGATCTCACCAAAAACACACATGCAAATATAGGATTAATAGATTTTCATAGTTCTTTTTTGATTCACTAGATCGTATTGAAATGACAGAGAAGAGCATATGAGAATTTAAAAGATCATACAAAAAACTCCAATCTCTTAATTAGGAATCCAAGTACTCAAAACTCTCAAAATCTAAGCTCTGATACCATGTTAGAAATCTGAAATAGATTGAATAACCAAGATCTTATATGAGAGAGATAAGCTATAAAACTATAAATGAAATAACACAATTACATACTCAAGATTCCAAGAGATGTGCAAATGTCAAGATGACAAGATTGCATTAGGAGCTCAAATAAAATCTGTAGATTAATGACTGCATGTATCAAGGTGTATGTATGTCAAAGTATGCAAGATTAATGTCAAAGTATTCATTTTATTATCCTAAGCAAGCTTAATAAAAGGGTAGGAAAAACTTAGGACTAAGGGAAAATAAATTAGCCCACTAGGAAAATAAAAACCGACACCAACAGTTGTTAGGATGGGCCTTTTCCTTTGATTTTGTAGAAGTTTATCCTTGTGAACTGAAAAAGTTCAATCAAATCAAAATCTTTGAAAGGGAGGCCTTTTAAGTGTCCACATAGAGAAAAAATGCCCACATTGCCCCAGCTACCCCTTGCATCCAACTTTTGATGTATATTAGATCTCATCAAGGTTTTGATCTTGCGAAAGGGGTAGAAGCCTTGTCCATGAGTTATCCCAAAAAGTGCTTTTGAGCCATCTCTAATGTACCCAAAGAAATTTCTTGAAGAGAACCTCCCTGCATTTCTTTATGAAGTTCCACATACTAGAAACTACAAGGAGAGGATCTAGAGAAATTAGTTGCTCCAGGTTAACATCATCTAATTATTTAAGCCAAAAAGTTTAGTTTCATAGACAAAGTTTTTCATTGTAGATTTTCTAGGATGATTTTTCTCAAAATAAGTTCCATATGTAGAAGTTTTTAAGGCTAATTACATCAATTTTTGATTGAGAAACAATTTCCTACATTAAAAGTGGAAACGTTTAATCCCTCGAGGGATGTTGCCATAATTCCTGAATGTTTGATCGAGATATTTGATGAATCCAATATGGTTTTTCATCACTAAGAAGAGGTAGATTGACACATGTAATTTACATTCTTGTTAGTAATATTGAGCCATTTTACATACAAGAATTTTAGTAATATTGTTAGTAATATTGAGCCATTTTACATATAAGAATGTAATATTACTAACAAGAATGTAAATTACATGTGTCAATAATTCTCTAACTTTCTTAGTGTCAATATTGAGCCATTGTTAGTAAATTTGACACTAAGAAAGTTAGAGAATGACTGAGTATTAGATTCTTTTAGGGATGTGAATAAGAAATGTAGAATTACTATCCTTCAAAATCTAGCTGCAATGCTGGATTTGGTTTATCAATAAGATTCCCCTCAACTCAAAAAATCTATGGAAGTAAGATCTTCCTCACATTCTTTAGGGTTTATGGTTGGAATATAATGCAAGAATTTTCAACAGATGAAGCTAGTCTTATTAGTGTGTGTGCTAAAATATTTTAGGCTATTAAGGATAACTTTTTAGCTATTGAATGGGGGGTAAGATGTTAAACAGGGGAATGATTCCATTATGGAGGTTGAACAATATGTGGTTGATATCTAAAACATTTAGATTAGTATGACACAAAATATTGAAAAGAAGAACTAGAATAGGAAATAGATTAAATGGTCACACCCTTCTATTGACGACGATGTCACTTGCAACAATAGTGTAGATAAAATCCTCACAGGAAAACAGTGAATAACCTATCTTTACTTGAAAGAATGGACCAAGTCAACCTAAGGTGTCCGTGTAATAGGAAGAGGTTGACTTAGCTTAATCCCAAGGCTCCAGTAGTTAGGTCTTGACCATACTAGGTTCACTTCAGGGTATGATGTGATATTACTATTAATCTCAAGGGGTCTATGGTTATTTTTAGTTTCATTCGCAATCACAAGCATTTGATACAATATTTCTAGTTCAATCATAAAATAATATTATGAAATCAAAAGATTTACAATAATATTTCATGAACATTGACAATTTTTCTATAACTTAACTAGATTTAGCTTTAAGCATTCAACAATTTCATAGAAAATGAAAGATTTTCAATAAATTTTCATTCATTCATCTATTTTTTGAAACATTTTCAAGAATTTAAACATCTAATCTAAAATAAAGCATAAAAATATTGAAAAATAAAATTTCTCCCAGTTATTCTCCACGCATGCCCCAAGAGTTAATCAAATCAAAGAAAACTGCTCTATACTTCACCAGATTGCATCACAACTACATATAAAATGATGCGAGCTTTTAAAGAAGGGGGTGTTAGTTTGGACATCGAGTAGGTTCTAAATGCACCCTTAAACGACACAACACATAGTCTTGTTCGACTAAACTAACAAAACCAACTACAAAAATACATTAGATAGGTAGCTATTAAATTGGCTTCAATATTGATTAAATTCTATATGCATACAAGTTTTTAGTCCAGAATGATTCAAAAAATAGGAAAAAAGAACGAAACTTAAAGAAGTTTTGGTTCTTCCAACATACACAAATTTTGAACTTAAAAATAAAATCAAAACAATAAACAAAATTTTATAGGAACAAGGCCTCAAGAGTTCAAACTTAAAGTCTATCAAGAGAATGAAAAATAGCAAATCAAAATGTAGCATGTGGCATACGCTAACTGTCATCAGGACTTCTAGATGAAGTCAAAGCTTTGAATTCTTTAGCAATAATAATCTTGACCTTCAAACTCTGGTACACAATACTCTGCATAAAACAAGGAAATCAACATTATTTAGAATACCAGACAGGAAACATCCATCGGGACCGGGAACAACCTACAAAAATCAATTTCAATAAAATATCTTTGTGACACTTCCAGTATCCGATATCTGGTACTTCCTTTTATCACTAGGGCTCGAGTTTCAGGATCCTTTCTTCACTTTTCTTTAGCTGATATTCTTGGAAAGCATTCAATATTTGGTGCATATGCTCTTTTGAAATTCCATGTATTGCCTTCCAACTAAACTTGAGCCTGGTGTATTCTCTTGATATCTGGAGTATACTGGCATTCCTTCACACTTTCTCTGTTTCATATCTAACTATAGTGTTTCTACAATGTATGATCTCATCAATGAATTCCTGAGTTAACAACTGAACAAGGTCTTTATTTATTCTCTCAATCCATTCCTTGAAAGCTTTTGCATCTTTACCCTCCTATCCTAGTGTCTGGGGATCACAATCTTGACATGCTCACACTTCAATAAAATCTTGATCTTTATCAAGCAACTTACTACATTTCTCGGCGACCTTTTCAAAAACTTCTATACATTATGTCAATGTATTACCTTCCCATTTCAACTGTTTCTTCCATTTTTCAGGCAATAGAACTTGTTTTGAAATTATATTTTCTCTTATCAATTCTTGGAAATCCACTTGCATGAGAGTTTTTACATTTCACCTTTTAGCATCAACCTGTTCCTGGTGAAACCTACATTCTCCTTCAAATCTTCTAGATTTCTCAAACCAACGATATGCTTCCTTATATTTCCCTATTTCATCTGTAATAAATTCTTCCCCTTGCTTTACCCAATACTCAACCCATTCTTCAAATACATTCATTCTATGGCGAACTGCTACAATTGCATCCACCTATTCTTGTGACATAAGTACTAGATTCTGGAGCAATTCAGTCTATGTTTGACCAGATAGGGTTAATGACTTTATAAAATTTTCTAAGCTAGCAACCCATACTTTCAACTCTCTTTTCTTCTATTTATTCTTTTGCACCTTGGCAATAGTTGCATCCAAATTCATCTTCATTTCTTCTAACTCTTGTGTCTAGGATGAGTGTCCAACATTGATAATTGTTATCTTATACTCCTTAGGCATTATCTCATGTCTATTTTTATTAGCTACTGGGGTAGCTATATGGATTGTTCTGCCTCCATTTGCATTATTCTGTATGACATGTTTTGTTTTAGCTCCCCGCCTAGGCTTAGGAGTCTTCACTTCTTGTATAAAATTTTAAGATCTAGAGGTACTAATTCTACTTCCATTGGGGAAGTCAATTATTTGATTAACCAATCAAGTGCGTCTTCATTGTGCTCTACCTCTGTAACATTTCTTTGTTCCTGGTTTCTAGTTGGTTCATGAAATTCTTCTCTTACTTCTTTGACTTTATCTATTACGTCCTTTGAAATAGGAATCTCTTCAATAATCTCTGGCATAGATTCTAGATTACTGGGATTTGACACTGTCTCTTCAGTTTCAAGACTTGTTTTTTTCCTGTCTAGCCAGGTGTTCAACATCTGCTTCTAGGACGTCACCTTCATTATATCCTATCACATCAGGATTTTCTTCATTTCTAATCTTATTACCTAAAACTCGTGAAGGTTCTTCATCCTCAGTTTCAACCTGGTCCTCCAATGATTTTTCAAAGACCTCAGACTATTTATTATCATTTTGATCATTCCCAAATGAAGGCTGGGAATCAAAGGTATCTTCAATAACCATTTCATCAATAGGATTCTACCCTGCAGTCTACCCTGTTTCCTTTTCAAGAACATCAGGGTTTCCCGCTTCTGAAGCAAGTGTTCCTTGTATGAATTCTTCTTCTTCAACATTTATAGGAATGGGCCCTGTATCTAGAATTTCTTCCACCATTGGCTATACCATGGGTTTATCCTTCGAATATTTTTCTTTTACTCTTTCACACATGGCACCCCACTTATCCATTTGTTCCTTAGTATTGGCTTCATCAGCCTCAGAAAATTCATCCAAAACCACATGAGTCTTTCCCAATGCCTGTTTTACACTAGCCATATTAATGGAGGGGGGAGAATTGAATAATGTTGAAGCTCTTTGAGATGCAAACCTTGTCTGTATACCAGTATTTTCTGTTACCCCTATCTCTTCATCAATACTAGGTTTGGTCCTTGGTTTTGTTGTGGAAGAGGATGCCACTTTTGGTTTTACTTTTGATTTAACTTTTCCTGATTCAACATCGTTTTGCTTACTAACTGGCTTTAGTGAAACTCCTTGGCTTGGAGCCTTAGGGGTTTTCTCTTCAATTCATATACCAACAGCTGCCTTACCAACTTTTCTCTTCTTCTTAGCGGGTTCCCCACACTCAAACTCATTTTCATTTCTTTTTTTATTTCTTTTATCTTGTGAGTATGTGGGTTCAATAATTTTTTCTCTTAAAACTTTACAAAAATCATCTATCCAATGTTGAGTATGTAATAGAACTAGTGCAGAGAATTCCTCAATTGATGTTATTTCTTCACCTTTGTAATCCGGGTCTGGAATAGGTTCATCATACACTCTATCTTTATTATAAGCTTTACTCATCACTTCACCATTATATTTCTCCTACTGATTTGGAATATCATGAATCATGAGAATCCATGTAGATTCTAATGACAATCTTTCAAATTTTCTTTTTCTTACTCTGTGCTCATCTTCACAATTTAGCCAATAATCTTCTATGTGCTGGACATGAGCACGATAACCAACTATGTTCTTAGAAATATTCCCTTCAGGGTCATAATACTTCCTTTGGAGTGGAAAGTATTCCAAATTATATGTTTTCAACTCTTCTTCACACAAATCAAATATTCTAATTGCATTGCATTTATAATTCCCTATCACAATAGGAAATCTGAAAGAAGCCTTTTTATGAGCCGTGCTATAAAGAGCTTGGGATGGCTTTAAATGTCTTACCAATTCTAGTAACACCATTTTATCTGCAGGGTACCTGGGCAACATGAAGGGATGCCCATCAAACCCTTCCACTCTAATGTAAGTGAAAGTGGGAAATTGAATGTACCAGCCTCTAATAGGTCTAATGACACTTTGTGCTTCCAAAGACAATCTTTTAGCTGTCACCTTCCATTGTTCTAACCAACTTTATGGAAAACACATCATTAACTCTTCAGTAATGCTCCTTGTATCGATGAATAGTAATTTGGGGTAAAATGAACATATATTAAATTGTTTCCTACTTCTCTGCCTAGAGTACCAATCCTTTTCAACCCTTGCTTACTTTCCCTTAAGGCACAGGAATAAATCACATATGATGATATATAAAAGCATCTAGTTTTTGGAAATTCCTTTATTTGTTCATGTAATCTGTCGCTAATAAATTTTCCCCAATTCATTGGCACGAGACTATCCATCAATTTGGATATGATCAAAAACATCCATGGTTCAAATTTACTGGCATCTCACAACCCAACTATCCCACTTAGCATAGTTATAGTATCTTGAAATCCTAGGTTGAACATAGAACTTATAATTGGTTTTGTCTATTTTGTAATCTTCTCCTAGCACCATTGTGTGTTCATAATTTCTTTGTTGCGCTCTTCGACATTCTGATAGGTTCTAGCTTTCGCCTTCATATCAATATGGTACATTTGAGTAAATGTAGGAAGCCCAAATGTGTATATAATTCCTTTCTTGGATTCCCTCCTTCTCAATGATTCTTTTGTCTGGGTCGTAGTGGTTTAGACATTCCATGACCAATTTAGGGGCCTGCATTGCTGGTAGAAACCCTCCTACTAAAAGCAACCCACTTGCTATAACATTCCTGGTACACTGAGAAGCATTTTCTTGCTATGCCTTTGTACGAAATTCAACATTAGAAGACCACCCCATATGAGTATCAGTAGCTATCGCGCTAATCGGTATAGCTTGTGAATTGCAGTATTTGAATTCATCTTCTGATTTTTGCTTTAGAAGTACTCATTTTTGTTGGTGTGTTCTGCATTTTTGAATATGTATCTTGTGTGCGAGTTAGGGTTAAATTTAGCCAATTTTTCTAACAATTTATAAAACTTTCAATTCACCTTTTTGGTTAAATTCAAATAAAAATAATTGACATTTCAGTTTTTAAAAGGGAAATACCATCTTCTCGAGATTTTCATGCATAAAAATGATTGACATAATTTATGTTATTCGAGACATACCTGGTTTTGTTGATGATGACAATATTTTCAGAATGCAACCTTGAAACCCTTGGTAGTTGTGTTCTTAGTTTCTCAAAATTTACCTATCCTTGCATGCCACTATATTATTTTCATTCATTCAATGTACTTTACAAATTTACAGCATGATGCAAAGTACAGTGTTATAAAATCAATTGCATGGTTGAGGTGATGCCAAGTACATGAGTAGTTTTCCACCTTCATTAATTACCTGTTACAATGCATTAATTTCTTGAATAAAGGTTTAATCATGATGAATTGGGGTTCAAATTACGAACACCTAGGTTTCTGTGCGGGCTCGCTACTAGAGGAAAAAGATGGAACAAAGATCTTACGTGGAACTCTTGTGTCACTTTGATTTTTGCGAGGCAAAAGCCTTTAAGATACGTGATCATTTATGACCACCAGGATTGAAAAATTGCAGTACCAAACCTTGGAAAGATTACCAGGGACCGGGACACTTACCTTCAAGCTTTAAAGAAAACTGGAACAAAAAGAGGAACTGGGAACTATGTTCAAGAGAGATCAAAAGTGATTCAAACATTTCATAACCAAACCTCTAGTTTCTGAATTTTGACTAAAGAAAACGAAAAGCAACTATTGGACTCCAATACAAGAAAATGGGACCACTGGGATTAACAACTTTCAGGTGATGACTTACTGGGCGGGACTAGTACCAATCAAAGATATAACTCCTTTGATGCAACCGCAACAATTCCAGGATTTTGGTTTTCGGTAAATTGATAAAACTTTGTGAAAAGATCAGAACACCGAATCCAGGAAAGAACAAGGACTAAAGAAAAGACCAAGCAAATTGAAATTGAAACTTCCATTATACCAACCCCCAAAACAATGCCAAAGCAAGCAAAAGCGAGAGGAAAAAAAGGGGTCCACATTTTTCCAGGGGGAAAAATGGGGCATGTTGTGAGACCACACAACAACTAACAACCAACAAAACTAAACAAAATAATAGAAAGTCAATTCTAGATCTAACATCAGTGCTTCAAATTTTTTTTAGTCTTCTAATTATAAACAACTAGATCTTCATTCTAACATTCCAATTCCGCTTCAGCTAGCATACAAGATTAAGTATTATTGAGCTCATGTGTGTACAATTGATTATTTCCACTACAACAAACTTAGAGCATAGCAATTATTTGCATTGACCTACATAATTTGAAAATTTCCTTTTAATCCAACCAAGGATAGAGCCTTATTGCTAGTTAGGCGTCTATAGCCCCAACAAGGTTATCTCTGTAATTCCCCCAAACATAGCTCTATTGCTAGTCAAGCGTCTATAGCCTAGATAGAGATATTTGGATAGCCTAAAGAGTTGATTTCCTTTTTTTTTGATATTTCTTTGATAGCTCATTTTTCTTTTGATATTTCAATGACAACTCATTTTTCTTTTGATATTTCAATGATAACTCATTTCAACTTGCAAGCAATAAAGCCTGCTATTAGGTTGGGAATTACAGTGGTAGCAAAGGTAGCCTTTTGATTTTTCACTCAATGCAAATAATTGTTATCCCAAATTTTAGTAGAATGATTTAAAATATGTGAATTTGTAGCTCAAAATCAACCAAATGATTCATGCTAACTAGAGAAAAAAGAACCAAACAATTCCCCAATTATTTATAAGGGCTACTTCCGGTCAAAACATAGATCAAATTTCCAGAATTGATGTTCTATTACCCTATTCACCTTCAAAAGTTTCCAACCATTGTAGAGTCCAATGACGCGACACCCAAAAAGCAAACAAAATAGAAGCAACAAACGATTATTTACAAAGCAACAACAAAGACTAACTAAAAAAAACTATTTACAGAAAACTATGACTGGAAATAATGCTTTAGAAACTGCCCATTGACAAGCAATGGGACATCTTCACCAGTCAAAGACTTTAGCCTATAGGTGTTATCACCTAAAATTTTAGAAACTTGATAAGGACCCATCCACAACTTGTCAAACTTACCATGCTCACCTTTTCGTTCATGGGATTTGTTCCAGTACAGGACTAAGTCAGATATTCTAAAAGTTTTTAATCTAGCCCTTTTGTCAAACCATCGTTTTACCACAAATTGATGCCTAGAAAAATGATCTATAGCTCGAGTATGTTTTTCATCCAAATGCATTAATTGCAATAACTGAGCTTTAGTTTGATCATCTAATCCAATGTATTCTTGGGCGAATTGCCAAGTAGGGATTTTCAAATTTATTGGCAATATAGGATCTACCCCATAAACTAGGTGGTAAGGAGAATTTTGTAACGTGGATTTCATCCTAGTAAGATCTACCCAAAGGGTGAATTTCAACAAATAATTCCATTCTCTAGGATTCTTTTCAACTAATTTTTTAATTATATCCAACAGATTTTTATTTAATGACTTTACTAATCCATTTCCCTGCTGATAATAGTTAGACAAGAATTTTAATGTTATAGCATATTCAAATGCCTAATTGGAAAACTTTAATGAAGAAAAAGTAGGGTCGTTATCACATACCAATGCATACGATACTCTAAACTTGGTAATAAGATTCTCTTCCAAAAATTTGATTACCACCTCTGTGGTGCATTGTTTGCTAGGACATGCTTCAATCCATCTAGTGCAATAATTTGTAGTAGTTAATATAAACCTATGGCTTGCAGATGATGGAGGATTGATAGTACCAATGAAATCTAGTCCCCATTGTGAAAAAGGATGCATCTCCATCATTGGTTGCAGTGGTTGAGCATTGAATCTTCCTTTGTCTACTGTAGCTTGAAATGTATAGCAGTGTTTCACATGTTCATATGTATCTTTGAAAATCCTTGGCCAGTAATAACTGACTCTCAAAATGAGATGTGCAGTAGCCAAAGGTGCTCTGTGAACTATTCCAAACTTGTCATGCGATTCCTGCAACACTTCGTTCGCTTTTGTTCTATTCAAACATATCAAATAGATTCCTTCATGATTTCTTTTAAATAGAGCTCCTCCTTTGATCATGTAACTTTGCGATTTTATCTTAAGAGCTCTTCTTTGATTTCTTTGCATATGATCAGGGCAATTATGGCCGACTAGATAATGCTATATATTTGAATACCAATCTTCTTGATCTTTTACATCCAAAGTATACTGTTGACTAGAGATTTGTGGATCTATTTCTGCAATAGATTTGACCAAAGCTTGTCCCCGAACCAATTTAATGGGTATGATTTCTAGATCAAACTCTTGCAAGATCATAACCCATTTAGCTCTTTTTTCTCTGAGCTCGCTTTGTGCTAACAACATTTTAATTGTAGAATTTGGAACAATAGCTTTGACTATACTTCTGAGGATGTAATGCTTGAATTTTCGTACTGCTTTGACAAAAGAAAAGGCTTGTTTTTCAACATATGTGTATCTTAGCTCCGCTTCTTTAAATGGAGCACTCATAAAAGCAATCAACTTTTCTTCTTTGTTCTCGCCCTTCTACGTTAGTACTGCTGCACAAGTATGACTAGAAGAAAAAGAGTAAATATAAAAAGGTTTAATATAATCAGGACTTATCAGTCCTGGTGCTTCCATAATTGTAGCTTTTATGTTTTCAAAGGTGAGCTTAGCTTCATTTGTCCACTCTATTTTTGCATCTTTCTTCAAAATATCATTGAGTAGTTTTACTATTTTGGAAAATCCAGTGATAAATCTTTAGATGAAATTGATCTTATTGAAATATGATTTCATTCTTTTTTACTTCCCGGGGGTTGTAACTTGAGCAATGCACTCACTTTGTCTGGGTCTATCGAAATACCTCTTTCAGAAATAATGTGTCCCAACAGTTTACCTTTAGCCACCCCGAAAATGCATTTTTTAGGATATAGTGAAACTCCGTAAGTTTCACACTTTTGTAATATTTCTCTGAGATATCGAACATGATCTCCTCTATTCTTTGAAAGTACTGTGAGGTCATCCATGTAAATGATAATAAATTTTCCTATCAATTCTTGAAAAGCATAATCCATGGCTCTCTGAAATGTAGCTCCGACATTTATCAATCCAAATGGCATCCTTCTATAAGAAAAAGTCCTCCACTTAGTGGTGAATGTTTTCTTCATCCGATCTTCCTTTGCTACCATTACTTGATTATATCTAGAGAATCCATCCAAAAAGGACATCATTTGTGAACCATTGACTATTTGTAAAACTTATTCTAGTGAAGGTAGTGGATAATTGTCTTTCTCAGATGCCTTGTTAAGATTTTAGAAATCTACGCACAATCGTATATCTCCATTCTTGTTCCTTACAGGTACCAAGTTTTCCACCCAAGTAGAATGTCTGATAGGAAAAATTATTTTGGCTGATAAAATATTTTGGACTTCCTTTTGAATTAGTGATTCTAAGAGTGCATTTACTGGCTATTGTTTCTATCGGAAAGGCTTCGCATCAGGCTTTAGTGGTATTGTATGTGTGATGATGGAAGTGTCGTAGGTTTTCAAATCTTCATATGTCCATGCTATAAACTTCCAATAATCTCTGAGTGCCTGAGTGATGTTTTTTTTATCTTCCTCAGTATAGAACTTTCCTATAAGCACGTTCTTAGGATCTTCTTTAGTATGTAAATTGTATAACTCATATTTTCCTCCATCACTTTGAGGTAAATATTTCTGTCGAACTATTTGATCAATTTCAAATAGTCGTTCCAACTCAATTATCCCCTTTGGAATATTATTATCTTTAGCTTGAGCTAATTATTCATCTTGAATCTCACCATTAGGGTGATTTGTTTCTTCAATTATTTGTGCTTCGAAAATATTGGAGTTAGTGATGAATTCCAATATATGCCGATCATCTTTGAACACTTGAAAATTTGTAACATTATCGGGAACCGAAGGTAACTGTACTAGCTCAACTATAAATCTTCTCAAATATGAGGCATCTAAAGGTTCTGAAGTATTGTCAACAGTATCCAAAGCATCAACTCTTTGATTAAATCTTCTTGGAATGTGAGTAATGTTGAATTCATCGAAATATTCTATTAAATCCCACACTCTATGTCGGTAATTGGATAATCGTTTGTAGTGACAAACATACTGTTTTCAAACTTGCTTAACTACTAATTCAGAGTCACCAAACACTTTAAGAATTTTGACTTTCTTCTTGATTGCAAGCATCAAACCATGGATAAGAGCTTCATATTTTGCCACATTATTAGTACATTGAAATTGCAATCGATAAGCAGCAAGAAAATATTTACCTTGCGGGCTGATGATTTCAACTCTAATTCCAATTCCTTGTTTCAATTTGGATCCATCAAACTTAAGAATCTAGGCTTGATCATTCGTAACTTGAAACTTTCCATTCCTAGGTATTGTCGAATTAGCCTTTTTGGTCTATGTAACTTGAGTTATGTTTCCATGCATTTCTGCTTCAGACCTTTTGATCTTGTCATGTTCTAGACAATACTGGTTTTTGATTTTGTGAATTATTTCCAAGCACATCATGCAACTTTCTTCTGAATGTGCAAAATTGTGTAACCTGCACCAATCTTGCAATAAATTTTTTTTTAGTGAAATTTCAATTTTACTGCTCTTTCGAGCTTTTGTAACAATATTCTTCCAAAATTTATCATAATGACTATTTTCTTCTTCAGAAGAATCACAATCTGATTCAATTAAAACATCTGTTCTAGGAGTTATCTGATTATATTTTTCAGAATTACATGTAAATACTTCTTCTATTTTAACTCCTAAACTTCGAATTTTATAAACTCCTGAACTTTGAATTTTATAAACTCCTGGTTCTACATCATCAATGTATAGAAATTCATTCTTCTGATCATAATCAATGATCATGTATTTCATACGTGGTTTTCTCTCGATTCTGATTTTGTTAGGAACTCCTTTCCATGGTAGCCACATATGTGAGAAATTCATAGCCATATATCCATTCAAAGTTTTTGACCAATACTTGCTCAATAAGATATCGTAATTATCAGGTATCTCAACGACATGAATGTCTATGCAATATTGAATCCTGGGATTCGACGATAGTTGCATGTAAATATTAGTCAACTCCTCGACTACATTTACTTTAGTTTTTTCAAGTTGAGTAACTTTCTTTAAAGAAATTTCTGGAGTTAACCCTATCATTTGACATATGGACATAGGAATCACGTTAGTAGATGCTCTAAAATCTACTAAACATTTATGAATATTTTTACCAAATATTCTCAGCGTGAGTAGAAATGGTGGGGATTCTAGTTTTCCTTTGTAAAAGGCTACTTGCCCATCTGCCATAGGAACATTGTTCTTATCTTTTTCCTTAATGTAATTATCTTTCACTTGAGATTCTTAAAATTTTATTTCCTTTGGAAAATATTCTAAAGTATTTAAGAAATATTTACTAATCACAGGTGTTTTGAGCAATTCGGATAAAGAAAGGTTGATTTTTACCTTTTTGATTTCTTCCACTAAATAATTAGTCAAGTTGTTTTGGTTAGCATAATCTACCTTTTCACTTTGTGAAACATTTGATGAATTATAATGGGAGGTTACCTTAGGTAACCCTGGAGTATTGCTTGATTTATCATCAGGTGGAGTACTGAAGTTGTTAGGCGAAATTGACATGGTCAATGGCCCATTGAATTTACTTCCACCGTTAGTGTTACTTCTTAGGTTGTAATTATGTCCTTTTTGATATTGTTGAAAAACATGAATTTTGTCAATTTCTTCCCGAGGTTCATTTTCATCTTGATAAGGAAATATATATGTTTCTAAAGTCATGGTTGAACTGTCTCCTTCACATTCATGAGTGTAACTTGTGACAACAGTAGGTGGTTTGACACGTTCGTAACTTTCAAGGACTAAAGCAGAATCATATCCTATTGGAACCAATTCATTTCCCTTGGGAGGATGAGAGTCACGCTATTTGTTGTGTTGTGTAGCAACTAGAAAAATGTCTAAAGCAATTTTAAACTATGAATAGTCCACTTCAGCATGAGTGTTTGTATTATGAATTCTACACCAATTATTCATCACAAGATCAACTAAATTCACCTTCGACGTGGATCTATCATCAGAAAGATTAGTGTTATCTAAAGATGTGGATATCCCTCCATTGTTTGGTCATGTGTTCCAAGGTCTAGGTGGTCAGGGAGCATTATACACTCAACTTTGCAAATTTTGGTTGTTACTTTGAGCATAAAAGTTTTGATTTCTTAATTGCATAACCTTTGTGGTTAACCTTTTGAGTTGAATTGTAATTTCTCTAATTTCTTCCTTATCGTCTGGGATTTTAACATTATGATTTTCCTAAGTTTGTGTGAAGAAAGAATTTCCATTATGATGCAACTCTGTAATGGCTGGGCCAGGGTGAGGAACTAAAGCTTGACTATTTCCTGGTTGAAAGAAAGTATTCTGAGGAAATGTCCCATTCTGGATCACTGAAGGAAAAGCATTAGGAGTCATGGGTGATTTAAATGGGACTCCATTCACACTCAGGACATGATAATTATTCAATCCATTTCTACTATTTGTAGAAGATACATTTTCAAGGTGTTTCATTTCTAACTTTACACTTATAGCTTCAGCATAGGCTTCAGGTAAAGTAGTGGGAGGATTTTCCCTTCGATTTACAAACATAATTGTTAAAGAATCTACAACTGTATAATAAACTGCAATAGCAAACAAATTATCCACTACGTAAGGTGCTTG
This sequence comes from Sequoia sempervirens, assembly GCA_007258455.2. Lineage (NCBI taxonomy): Eukaryota > Viridiplantae > Streptophyta > Pinopsida > Cupressales > Cupressaceae > Sequoia > Sequoia sempervirens. The sequence goes on from VDFB02105785.1 coordinate 323,784,733, forward strand.
TAACCTAGAATAAGTCTTATGGAACCTATCATTAAAAGTAGTTATAGGTTCTCCCTCAAACCTCTTGATTTGAGAAAATTGATGATATAACAAAGCAAGGTCAATCGGTGTTCTAAATCTGGCCAAAAATTGGCTTTCTATATCTTTCCATGATCTAACTGAGTTGCAAGGTAGGTTGATATACCATTGGTAAACTTCATCACTTAAGGTACATGGGAACAACCTACACACGACATCTTCGTGTTGAATCCTTGCTCTAAAACATGTATCCTTAAAGATACTAATATGTTCCTCTGCATCTTTGTGAAGATAATATTTTGGACACAACTTGTAAGGATTTCTCGATAAATCATTATATACAAAAAAATTGAATAGGTGACTCTATGTTGAAGAAATCCATTGCTAGGAGAGGTGGTGGTGGTATAACAGTAGTTAGGTTTTGTGAATTTGCACTTACACTTCTAGAATTTTGAGGTCTAAATGACATTCAACCACTAAGTTTGACTAAAGTCGCACAAGGATCACAAGACCAAGATCTAGTGACTTTACAGAAATCTAGTTTAAAACTTAACAAAACCAAAAGAACAACAATGAGCCCTCCTAGTGCTAGTTCCTGTTGACAATGATGTCACTCACAACAATAGTGTAGATAAAATCCTCATAGGAAAACCGTGAAGAACCTATCTTTACTTGAAAGACTGAACTAGGGCAACCTAAGGTGTTCATGTAATAGGAAGAGGTTGACTTAGCTTAATCCCAAGGCTTCGATAGTTAGGTCTTGACTAGGTTCACTTCAGGGTATGATGTGATATTGCTGTTAATCTCAAGGGGTCTATGGTTGTTTTTAGTTTCATTCAGAATCATAAGCATTTGATAAAAGATTTCCAGTTCAATCATAAAATAGTACCATGAAATAAAAATATTTATAATAATATTTCATGAATATCAACAATTTTGCTATTACTTAAGTAGATATAGCTTTAAGCATTCAACAATTTCATAGAAAATGAAATATTTTCATTAAATTTCCATTCATTCATCTATTTTTTGAAACATTTTCAAGAATTTAAACATCTAATATAAAATAAAGCATAAAAATACTAAAAATTAAAATTTCTCCCGATTATTCTCCACATATGCCCCAAGAGTTAATCAAATCAAAGAAAACCAATTTATACTTCACTAGATTGCTTCATAGCTACATATAAAATGATGTGAGCTTTTAAAGAAGGGGGTTTTAGTTTGGACAACGAGTAGGTTTTGCATGCACCCTTAAATGACGCAACACAGTCTTGTTCGGTTGAACTAATAAAACTAGCTACAAAAATACATGAGATAGATAGCTATCAAATTGGCTTTGATATTGATTAAATTCTATGTGCATAAAAGTTTTTAGTTCAGAATGATTCAAAAAATAGGAAAAAAAGAACAAAATTTAAAGAAGTTTTGGCTCTTTCGACATCGAAAAATTCTAAACTTAAAAATAAAAGCAAAGCAATAAACGATTTTTATAGGAACAAGGCCTCAAGAGTTCAAACTTAAAGTCTATCAAGAGAATCAGAAATAGCAAATCAAAATGTTGCACGTGGCATACACTAACTGTCATCAAGATCTTCTAGACAAAGTCAAAGCTTTGACTTCTTCAACAACAATACTCTTCACCTTCAAACTCTGATACACAATACTCCACATAAAAGAAGACAATTGACATTCTTTAGAATACGGGACAAGAAACATCCACCGATACTGGGAACAACCTACAAAAATCAATTTTAATAAAATATCTCAGTGACACTTCCGATATCCCATATCCGGTACTTCCTTCTATCACTTAGGGCTTGAGTTCTGGGATCCTTTCTTCACTTTTCTTTAGCTAATATTCTTGGAAATCATTCAATATCTGGTGCATAAGATATTTTGAAATCTCCTGTATTACCTTCCAACTAAACTTGAGCATGGTGTATTCTTCTAATATCTGGAGTATACTAGCATTCCTTTGCACTTTCTTTGCTTCATATCTGACTATAGTGTTTCTGTAATGTATGATCTCATCAATGACTTCCTGAGTTAACAACTGAACAAGGTCTTTATTTATTCTCTCAATCCATTCCTTGAAAGATTTTGCTTCTTTACCCTCCTATCCTAGTGTCTTGGGATCACAATCTTGATGTGCTAACACTTCAATAAAATCTTGATCTTTATCAAGCAACTTACTATATTTCTTGGTGACCTTTTCAAATCCTTATATACATTGTGTCAATGTGTCACCTTCCCATTTCAATTGTTTCTTCTATTTTTTAGGCAATGGAACTTCTTGTTCTCAAATTATATTTTCTCTTATCAATTCTTGGACATCCACTTGCATGAGAGTTTTTACATTTCACCTTTCAGCATCAACCTGTTCTTGGCAAAACCTGCATTCTCCTTCAAATCTTCTAGATTTCTCAAACCAACGATATGCTTCCTTATATTTCCCTATTGCATCTGTAATAAATTCTTCCCCTTGCCTTACCAATATTGAATCCATTCTTCAAATACATTCATTCTATGGTGAATTGTTGCAATTGCATCCACCTATTCTAGTGACATAAGTATTGGATTCTGGGGAAATTTAGTCTATGTTTGACTAGATAGGGTTAATGACTATAAAATTTTCTAGGCTAGCAACCCGTTCTTTCAACTCTCTTTTCTTCTATTTATTCTTTTGCACCCTGGCAATAGTTGCATCCAAATTCATCTTCATTTCTTCTAACTCTTATGTCCAGGATGAGTGTCCAACATTGATACTTGTTATCTTATACTCCTTAGGCATTATCTCATGTCTATTTTTATCAGCTACTGGGGTAGCTATATGGATTATTGTGCCTCCATGTGCATTCTTTTGTATGACATGTTTCGTTTTAGCTCTCTGCCTAGGCTTAGGAGTCTTCACTTCTTGTATAAAACTTTTAAGATCCAGAGGCACTAATTCTACTTCCATTGGGGAAGTCAATTCTCTAATTAACCAATTAGGTGCATCTTCATTGCGCTCTACCTCTATAAAATTTCTTTGTTCCTGATTTCTAGTCGGTTCAGGAACTTCTTTTCTTACTTCTTTGACTTTATCTGTTACGTCCTCTGAAATAGGAATCTCTTCAATAATCTCTAGTATACATTCTAGATTACCAGGATTTGACACTATCTCTTTAGTTTTGAGACTTGTATTTTCATGTCTATCCAGGTGTTTAACATTAGCTTCTAGGACATCACCTTCTTTATATCCTGTCACATCACGATTTTCTTCATTTCTAACCTTATTAGCTGAAACTCGTGAAGGTTCTTCATTCTCAATTTCAACCTGGTCCTTTGATTTTTCAAAGGCTTGCGACTATTATTATCATTTTGATCATTCCCAAGTGAAGGCTAGGAATCAAAGGTATCTTCAATAACCATTTCATCAGTAGGATTCTGCCCTGTAGTCTCCACTATTTTCATTTCAAGAACATCAAGGTTTCTCGCTTTTGAAGCAAGTGTTCCTTGTATGAATTCTTCTTCTTCAACATTTATAGGAATGGACCCTGTATCTGGAATTTATTCCACCATTGGCTGTACCATGGGTTTATCTTTAGACTTCTTTTCTTTTACTCTTTCCCACATGGCACCCCACTTATCCATCTATTCCTTAATCTTTGATTCATCAACCTCAGAAAATTCATCCAAAACCATAGGAGTCTTTCCCAATGCCTGTTTTACACCAGCCATATTAACAGAGGGGGGAGAAGTGAATAATGTTGAAGCTCTTTGAGATGCAAACCTTGTCTGTGTACCAGTATTTTCTGTTACCCCTATCTCTTCATCAATAGTAGGTTTGGTCCTTGGTTTTTTTGTGGAAGAGGATGCCACTTTTGGTTTTACTTTTGATTTAACTTTTCCTCATTCAACATCATTTTTCTTACTAGCTGGCTTTAGTGAAAATCCTTGGCTTGGAGCCTTAGGGGTTCTCTCTTCAATTCGTATACCAACAACTGCCTTACCAACTTTTCTCTTCTTCTTAGTTGGTTCCCCACACTCAGACTCATTTTCATTTCTTTCTTTCTTTCTTTTATCTTATGAGTATGTGGGTTCAATACTTTTTTCTCTTAAAACTTTACAAAAATCATCTATCCAATGTTGAGTATGTAATAGAACCGGTGCAGAGAATTCCTCAATTGATGTTATTTCTTCACCTTTGTAATCCGGGTCTAGAATAGGTTCATCATACACTGTGTCTTCATTATAAGCTTTAATCATCACTTCACCCTTATCTTTCTCCAGCTGATTTGGAATATCATGAATCATGAGAATCCGTGCAGATTCTAATGTTAATCTTTCATATTTTCTTTTTCTTACTCTATGCTCATCTTCACAATTTAGCCAATAATCTTCTAGGTGCTAGACATGAGCATGATAACAAACTATGTTCTTGGAAATATTCCCTCTAGGGTCATAATACTTCCTTTGGAGTGGAAAGTACTACAAATATATGTTTTCAATTCTTCTTCACACAAATAAGCTATTCTAATTGCACTGCATTTATAATTCCCTATCACAATAGGAAATATGAAAGAAGCCTTTTTATGAGCCATGCTATAAAGAGCTTGGGATGGATTTAACTATCTTACCAATTCTAGTAACACCATTTTGTCTGTAGGGTACCTGGGTAGCATGAAAGGATGTCCATCAAACCCTTCCACTCTGATGTAAGTTAAAGTGGGAAATTGAATGTACTAGCCTCCAATCGGTCTATTGACACTTTGTGCTTCCAAAGACAATATTTGAGCTTTGTTGCCTTCCATTATTCTGACCAGCTTCATGGAAAACACATCATTAAATCTTTGGTAATGCTCCTTGTATCCATGGATAGTAATTTGGGGTAAATGAGCATATATTAAACTGTTTCCTACTTCTTTGCCCAGAGTACCAATCCTTTTCAACCCTTGCTTACTTTCCCTTAAGGTGCAATAATAAATCACATATGATGACATATAAAAACATCTAGTTTTTGGAAATGCCTTTATCTATTCATGCAATCTATCGCTAAGAAATTTTCTACAATGCATTGGCATGGGACTATCCATCAATTTGGATATGATCACAAACATCCATGGTTTAAATTTACTGGCATCTCACAACCCAGCTATCTTGCTCAACATAGTTATAATATGTTGAGTATCTAGGTTGAACATAGACCTTAGAATTGGTTTTTTTTGATTTGTAATCTGCTCTTGGCACCATTGTGTGTTCATAATTTCTCTGTCGTGTTCTTCGACACTTTGATAAGTTATGGCTTTCGCCTACATATCAATATGGTACATCTAAGTCAACGTAGGAAGCTCAAATGTGTATATAATTCCTTTCTTAGAGAGATCTACATAAGTTCTTCCCTCCTTCTCAATGATTCTTTTGTTTAGGCCGTAGTTGTTTAGACATTCCACGACCAATTCAGGGGCCTCCATTGCTAGCGGAAACCCTCCTGCTAAAAGTAACCCACTTGCTATAACATTTCTGGTACACTGAGAAGAATTTTCTTGCCGTGCCCATGTGCAAAATTCAACATCAGAAGACCACCCCATATGAGTATCAGTAGCTATCGCGCTAATCGGTATAGCTTGTGAACTGCAGTTTGAATTCATCTTCTGATTATGCTTTAGAAGTACTCATTTTTGTTGGTGTGTTCTACATTTTCGGATATGTATCCTGTGTACGAGTTAGGATTAAATTTAACCAATTTCTCTAACAATTTATAAAACTTTGAATTCACCTTTTCAATTATATTCAAATCAAAATAATCGACATTTCAGTTTTTAAAATGGAAATACCATCTTATTGAGATTTTCATGCATAAAAATGATTGACATAATTTTTGTTATTCAAGACATACTTAGTTTTGCTGATGACGACAATATTTTCAGAACGCAACCTCGAAACCCTTGGTAGCCATGTTCTTATTTTCTCAAAATTTACCTTTCCTTGCGTGCCACAATATTATTTTTGTTTGCTCAATGTCGTTTGCAAATTTGCAGTATGACGTGAAGAGAGTGTTATAAAAGTGGTGTAAATAAAGTCTTGTACCTAGTTAATTCTTTACTAGGGGAATTATTTACACATGTTAAATTTACTTAGGTCCTAGGAAGGAATCTTTCTAGAAGGTGTTAGTTGTCATTAGTTGTTATCGTATCTTTTGACTTGTAACACATGTGAACCTAGGTAAGTGTGATTAGTTGTCTCATGTCATATGATTAAGACACTTGTCATAATCCTATGACATCTTGTATGTCACCTTGGATATATAACCAAGGGGTCTCTCTCATTGTACACAACACATCATATCATTGAATCATATTGATAAGAATACAATTTATTTTTGTCACATTCTATTCTCTCTCTTTTGTGCTTTCCATTTGGCCTGTAGGTCTTGGCAGCCATATCTAATTCTAACATGGTATCAGGGCGGGTTGGGTGCCATTGAAGAGTCTTTTTTTGAAGAGAGATACCATATCCGGGGGTGTTCCATTTTTGGATCTTTATTGCATGTTCAAATTGGAGCTTACTAGTGCAAATCTAAGCTCACCATTGTGTCCGAAAGGTTCGAGAAAGTCTATTTTTCCTTTTGTTTCGTCCAAATCGAACATATAAGGCCAAATCTATGAGGGTTTGAAGCTAAAGTGTGGTTGCCAAATATAGAAGGTAGCTGCATTTTTGGAGCATTTTGGGTCAAATCCAACCTACCATCATGTCCAAAAGGGCCAAAAATCCTAAGATCGACTGTCAATTCGTCCAAATCGGAGTAGTTGTTCGGCGAGACAATTTTTTTTGCCTAGGGAGCCGTACGACCCCCCAAGCATCATAATTACACCTAAGCTTTGTATAGCCTGTAGACTATACTACCATCCCCACAGACTGGAACATGGTAGCTTCTCATTTTTTGAGCTAGTCCCACATTCTGTGGGCCCCTTGAACCAGTGATCACCAGCCGACCTTCATAAAACTGGTAGAAGAATCAAAAAATATGGCTGCCATCTTCAAATCCAATGACCTTCAAGCAAACATCGGCGGTCATACTTCAAAATCCGGTGCTCAATATACTGACAACAAATAAATCCAAGATTCTAACGCAAATTCCTCATCGCCAGCCGGTCAAGGAATATTCAGAGGGCATATGCTTTTTTTGACGGGAGTCAATTTTAAGCCCGAGGACTAACGGCCATGGTGAAGGTTAAACGACCATCAAATTAAGTATACTGACTTGCTAATGTTATCCTTACATCATCAGTTTCCAATTTTTTTTTTCCCCCCACACCATTGGGCTTTTTGAATTTGGAGACCAAGTTCGGAGGCTCAGAACTCAATTATTTTGGCTCCTTTTTTAAGCAATTTTTTTTGAATTTGGGCTAATTTTTTGCGCTTTTCATAGTGGTGCAATCAATTTTTGGTTTTGGTAGCTGGTTTTTCCAGAAATCATAGGTGTTGTTTCTTCGTCCTCATTTTGGGAACTTCAGGAGCTCATATCTTGCTGCTATGGTAACATTTTTGGGTGCAATTTTTTTGAAAGTGCCTAATTTTTCGTGTACTTATCAGTGGTATGATCAAATTAATCTCATTTTGTACCAAAAAATGTACTTAATTCTTTGGCCTATTTTGGCATCTATAAGCACCAAGATCAAATTCCACTTCGCTATTTTTGACAAGTGGCAATTGTAAATGCACTACTCATAAAGTGCCAAGCTCATATATTGCTTGGGGGTTCTATGATTGAGTGATTTGGGGGTGTAATCTTGTAGTGATTGGTTGCATTCTTTTTCTTGGTTTGTGTTCTTGCAATGGGGAAATCTCAAATTGAACTCCTAACTCCATATAATTATGCTACATCAGTATGGAACTATCTCATGATGAAAGGTCTAATAGGTCATCTAAAGGAAACCACTCAACAACCTACTGATGCTAAAGAATTGGTAAAATGGGAGATTGATCATGAGAAAATACTTGGATTCATATGTTCATTAGTCTCATTTGATTTGCAATTTCATATTGAATCATGCAAAACACCTAAAGAGGCATGGGAAACTTTTGAAAAATTGTATGGTAAAACATATAAGATTAGGGGATATCAGATTGATAATGATTTGATGAATCTTGATCCTAAAAGTTTTGACCACATGCAAGACTGCATCTCCAAAATCAAGCAACTAAGAACACAGTTGAAGGAATGCAACATTGATAAAGAGTATTTATAGTTGATTGTGAATGTGTTATCCAAGCTCGGTCCTTAGTATTCAGTGTTTGTTTCTGGATTTCATATCCATCAACTTTCTATGGGAGCATCATATGTTGATCCTAATTTGACGACTTTTCAAATCTCCTAATCCAAGAGGAAGCTAAGTTAATGAACATGGGTCTAATCAAGTCTTCCAAGTCACAAGAATTGGTGGCTAGTGAGTCTAAGGTACATAAAGAATCAGGGAATCTTGATGAGAAGAAAAAGAAGAAAAAGAACAAGCCACATAAAGAATCAAAATCCTCATCCTCAAAAGAAGAATCATCTAAGAAGGAGAGGCATTTTTGTGCATATTACAAGAAGGATGGACATGAAGAACACTATTGTTATATGAAGGATATTAATGAGTTGAAAAATATTCTCAAAAAGAATCACATTGATTTTCCTTCTAGAATGTCTGAATCTTCTTCTCCTTCTACTTCAAAACAGTCTAAAAAGGAGAAAGGTCAAACATCTACATTAGGAAATAAAGGACAAGCTCTCTATGCTTTTTCAGGTCTAGGATCAGTGAGATGACTTCTAGATTTAGATGCATCTCATCATATGGCATCTTTGTAGTCTATATTCTCTTCATTTCAGCCTTGTACTATGTCTCCTATATTGATGGGAAACAATACATACATGAGTGTAATTGGGAAGGGATATATTAGATTTGGGGAAAACACTTTCTATGATGTTTTGTGTGTTCCTCATTTGATGAACAATCTTCTTTCCATATCTCAGATTACACATGGTGGAGATGTGAGGACTATGGAGTTCACACCCAATTCAATCATCATTCGAGACTTGGAGAGTAGAGAGATCATTGCTACTGGAATGGTTGATCATTCATCTTAGTTGTATACCTTTGTACATTTTGCTTTTGATGATGAAATTGTTCCTTAGGTTAACCATGATTCAGAGGAGACCTTTGGCTTCTTGAACTTGAGAGTTCTCACATCAGATCCAGTTCTTGAGTCATGCATTTTATCTCCTCCATCTACTATTTCGACTGATGATGCTTGTATTGCTATAGATATGGCTTCTTGTGATTCAGTGCATCGAGATATACATATTCTTCTAGATATGGATAGTTTGGATGGCTTCTTGACAGGTATTTCAGACTTGTTTGTGGAGTCTCATCTTGCAGATTTGGGAGACATCATTGATATCATTCATCTTCTCTTTAATGGAGAAGATCCTTCTTCAGTTGTTGTGAGGGAACACCTTGACCCTCTTGTTCAATCTCTACATGATCATTCTTTGTAGTTTGACGTGACTGTAGATCCTTTTGGATAGCATTTGGAGGAGGCTTCTTTGTCTTTAGAGGGGATATCATTTTCTTTGGATCATGTTCTACATTCATCTCTACTAGATTCTAGATTGTCCTCTTCAGTAGTGTGGCCTAGAATGCCTGTTTGGAGTGTGGAAAATTTTGGCATCAACATGGAGACTCTTGAGCATGCTTCAGAGACATTATACACCATCCCTCTTCTTGAAATCCTGCATACATCCATGGTTTTGTTTCTTCCTAAGGGGAGGAACGTTGTTCGACAAGATTGGATCATCTTCAACATTCAATCTTGAGCTTCTACTATCATTGCAAGAGAATCAATAGTGAGGGGGGGCTACATTGTCTCTCTTCTACTTCTCTCTTATGGGGGGGTGTTTTTCCACACATGGGGTTTTGGCCTTCTCATGCATCATTGAGAGAATTTCTATTTTGCATTTCATCTCTCTTTTGGGGAGGAGTTTTGTCCCACTGGGTTTTCTCCTTTTCTCTGTTTGTGAGAGATTGCATTGCATTGTACATGGGTATCTAACATTTCCTAATAGCCAAGACCCATTCTTGCATCTTTGTGTGATTTTCATAATAATCTGCTACTCCCTAAGTTGCACTTAAGGGGGGGTGTTGGTGTAAATAAAGTCTTGTACCTAGTTAATTCATTAATAGGGGGATTTTTTACACATGTTAAGTTTACTTAGGTCCTAGGAAGGAATATTTGTAGAAGGTGTTAGTTGTCATTAGTTGTTATCTTATCTTTTGAATTGTAACACATGTGAACCTAGGTAAGTGTGATTAGTTGTCTCATGTAATATGATTAAGACACTTTTCATAATCCTATGACATCTTGTGTCTCACCTTGGCTATATAACCAAGGGGTCTCTCTCATTATACACAACATGTCATATAATTGAATCATATTGATAAGAATATAGTTTATTCTTGTCACATTCCATTCTCTCTCTTTTGTGCTTTCCATTCGGCCTCTAGGTCTTGGTAGCCATAGCCAATTCTAACAAAAAGAAATTGCACAATTAAGGTGAAGCCAAGTACATGTGTAGTTCACCACCTTCATTAATTACCTATTACAATGCATTAATTTATCAAATAAAGGTGTAATCATGATGAATTAGGGTTCAAATTATGAACACCTAGGTTTTTGTGTGGGCTCACTATTAGAGGAAAAAGACGGCACAAAGATATTACGTGGCACTCTTGTGTCACTTTGATTTTTGCGAGGAAAAAGCCTTTAAGATACGTGATCATTTACAACCACTGGGATTGACAACTTCTGGTACCGAACCTTGGAAAGATTACCGAGGATCGGGACACTTACCTCCAAGCTTTAAACAAAATTGGAACAAAAAGAGGAACCAGGAACCGGGTTCAAGAGAGATCAAAAGTGATTCAAACATTTCATAACAGAACCTATAGTTTCTGGATTCTGACTAAAGAAAATGAAAAGCAACTATCAGAATTTGATACAAGAAAATGGGACCAATGGGATTAACAAATTTTGGGTGATGACTTACCGGATGGGACTAGGACCAATCAAAGATACAACTCCTTTGATGCAACCACAACAACTTCGAGATTTCAATTTCTGGTAAATTGATAAAACTATGTGAAAAGACCAAAACACCGAATCCAAGAAAGAACAAGGAATAAAGAAAAGACCAAGAAAATTGAAAATGAAGCTTGCATTATACCAATCCCTTGAACAACACCAAAGCAAGCAAAAGAAATAGGAAAGAAGAGGGAAAAAAGGGGTCCACATTTTGCAAAGGGGAAAAATGGGGCGTGTTGTGAGACCACACAACACCCTCCTCTCAATGGTTCAAGTTGAAATTTGATAGATCTTATTAAGGGAATCTTGGGCATGTTGGTTGATGGGTGTCATCAGATATCACATTGGCCTCCTTGTTGGTGCTTTTTCCATTAGCCTAGGAGTTCAAACTAATCAATATTTTGAAGACTTAGCTACTTATTTGGATATCTACATGGTGAAAGAGCTAAAAGTTTCCAAGTTGGTCATTGAGGGAGGCCCTTTAAATATCATAAAACTCATGTATAAAGAGACTATCCTTGTTGGAATATTAAAAATATTGTGAATTATACTTAAGGTTGATTAATTACTTTCATGAGGTTAAGATAGGCCACATTTTTAGAGAAGGTAACCATGTGGTGGATTGGTTTGGTAATAAAGGGGTGCCTAGGAATGGGTATGTCTAATGATTTGATGTGAACCACTTATTTGATATAGTGGTTACTCTTATTAAGAATGATAGGCCCTCTAGTTAGCATTGTCTTTTTACCCTCATCTCTCTTGTGAGATCATGATCGTGGAGTTCAAAGTTGGAGCCTTGCATGTGCTAATTGTCCTATAGGTATGATAAAAGGTTACTCCATATTATGGAAGTTCAAGATTTTATGGATTTTCTTGTATTTTTGTTGCATTAAGACAACCCCTAGTAGGAGGAAGGATAGTTGGAGAGAGGTGATTAGGTTAGAGAATAGTGCAAAATAAATTGGAAATGGGCATGATAGAGTGATGATAGAGCTTGTGTCTAATGGCAATATCAAGAACTCCATAGTTTGGCATGTTGTTAGTATAGGGGGACTTGCTAACTTTATGGATAGAGTTAAGGGCCATGACCCTACTATCTCAACAAAAAATTTCTAATATTTTTAAAGATAAAAGGCCTTGAGATTGATGTTATAAAAGATTTCATTGCTCAGATGACAAGGTTGACATTTGAGGGTATAGAGGATTTTTAAAGATGGGAAGGGAAAGGATGAATTGTTAAGGAATTTTTGAAAGGTAAAGTAAAGCTAAAGCAATGAAATGTGGGTTTCCTTAGGGAGTATTTAACCCAAATCCTAAGACAAGGTGGCTCTCCAGATTGTGAGGTATGTTTTTCCGGAGGGGAGGTTTAAGTGTGTATATTCTTATCATTTCACTCTTTTAAATTATTTTTGACATGATAAACTAGTTATTTTCCCATTCTTCTTGATGATATCTCGAGTATTATATTATGAATGTGCATTTGGGGAGGGCTTCCCTTCCTATTCATCAAGCTCTCATTTTTTTTTAATTTTTTATATTGATTATCGTTTACAATTATTTTTCTCATAGAAAAGCATCAACATGAGATACTTACAAGATCTTGCAAGAACAACCATGAGACAAATACCAAATCCTTTTGAGAAACCACACTAGAAACCACTAATGGAAGATTAAGAGTCACAACTTAGAAATCCACTTATTAAGAAACCACTTCCATATTAGAAGCCAACTATGGAAGACCAAGAAGAATTCCATATTAGATGTCCTTTTAAGGATGAACATGGGTCTCCACAATGAGAAATCAATGCTTTAACCAATTAAGCTCAACCCCTTGGACTCATTTTTTTTGGGTTCAACATGCTTAATTTTTAAAAGCCTCTAGCTCCTTGTTGCCTTTTGGAAGTGAGCAAAAGATAGCTTTTGGTCAATTTGGGAGGCACCTCGATGAAGGAGAAATGGGGGAAACAAGTTTTTTTATGACTCTTTTTTTGGGCTTCATGGACCCTTATAAGGTTTTGGAGGTAGAGAGAAAGGAGAAAAGAAAGGTAGTTATTTCTTTGGAAGGGGAAAATGAGTTGGATGTTGTTGAAGATAGGTTGGAGGAACCCAAGAGAAAGAGGGCTTACCTTTTAAATAATTTTATTTTACAAGATTGATATCAATAGGGTAAGGGTAAAGATAAGGTATATGAAGAAGAGGATTCAAAGAAGTTAGGAAGTTAAACAAGGAGTTTAGGGGTATCTTTGGACTAGCCTTTATTTTTCCTGAGTGCTCCAAGAGGGTGGATTTTGGTGATGAGGAATTTTCCTCTATTATTGAACAACCAATTGATAAGATGAACATGGATAATGAGGTTTTTATTGACCTCAACATACTAAAGTGGATTTTTTAGAAAATAAAAGAATCATTCTCAATATTTCCTTACCATATCATGGTGTGTATAGATATTTGGTGGGTAATTTTGAAATGACATAGTTAGATGTTAAGGAAGATTTATGTAGGCTTAAATAAGACAAAAAATGTAGGAATATGTAATTAATTTCATAGAAAAATAATTACAATATGTTAAGGAGAACTTGGAGATGGTGGTAAATGTGAGTAGAATGACAATTGAAAACTATGCTAAAAGCATTAATATTCTTCAGATAGGTTTAAGGAAACAAAAAACTTGTTGCAAGAAGGCCTTAGATCAAGAACCTACAACAATAAGAAGGCTAAGATGTTTGGGTTTAATGAGTAAGAACACTACTTCATGGTTGATCACCTAAAATTTCCAAATGATGAGTGGGAAATAATAATTGCTCTCAACTCTATCTTCTTCTCTCTAGTTTTATTAAGTTTAATTATTCTCCTAGGTTTTTATAGGGTACTTGACATATGTTTGCTTTGTTGTTGTAGTGTTGTTTGTGGTGGTTTCTTTCTTTCTTTTTTTGTCTTTTTCCAATTAGTTTTACCATGTTTAGTTTTTGTTGGGAGGTTTATTGTGGGGTTCCTAGCTTGTAGATTTATTGCAATAATATTCTACCTTTTGGCTAGATCCTTGTTAGGCTACACTTTTAATGCTTTTTGTTGTTCTTATTTTTGTGTCTATTGTGATGAGGTTGCTTATCCAACTCATAAAAGTGCTTGGAAGTAACCCCTTTTCTTACCTTAAAGATTTTTTCATGAGAAATTTAACAACTTGTTAGGAATATTATTATTTATTTTAATAAAATAGATGCATATTTTGTTTAGCATTTTTTTGTTGAATGAAAGTCATAAATTGCTATTAATTGTGGTATGGAAGCATGCTATGTTGAAAATAGAGCCATTCAAAGAAAAAGATGAAGACATGTTGCTAGACCTTCACCTTTGAAAACAATGGGTTCAAACACTTAACCTCAAGCACATGCACTATTCCTCCTCTAGTTGTGCATTGGTCAAACCAATTATCATGAATTTATTACTAGTCACCACCTTTAGTTGCAGTATCTTAAGTGCACATAATCTAGAACTCTATTTCTATGTTATGACTAAAAGCATTTATAAACCACTTCATGTATTAAAATTTCTATTAAAGAATCCACTCTTTTTTGTTATAACCAATTTTTTTGTGCAACATACATGTTGGTATTTTTTAGGAGAATTCATTCAATAATTTGGTGGAAATGTAGATAAAAGGGGATAGAATATATAATTTTCTAAATTTAACTTCCTAGTTATTAACTTTTAAAATAGAGTAAATTAATTTCTTGAATTTTTTTTAGTAGTTTAGCTCTGGATGTTCTCTTAATTCTCTATCATATAAATGAAGTTTAGTTACAACTAAACATTTTCTTTGTACAACTTATGATCAATTGATGTGACTATGAGAGACCGGTATTATTCTTCAGGATGAGTTGATCATTCAACTAGAAGAAATGATTTCATAGAGATAAGTTCATTGTTACTGTGATTGCATGCATGCACCTATATTATGATCATTGATTCACTCTATTTTTCTCTTCATCAATTGTGTCATCAAAGTTATGATTTACTTACTATTAAATGTGTAACTGTGATAGTATGTTATCCATTGTTGAATGTTTGATGTCCTGTGTGTATTGATTGTTAACATGTTAGTTACTCATTACGTTGTATGGTCATGGAGATTTACTTTGCTTTTTTTAATGATTTAATGAGATGTTAGAACTCAGTACTTTAAATGACATGTATAAAATGTTTCTTTTATAAAATTCTTTATTTTTGTAGAATATATATATTTTTGATTCATAAGAAGTGGGAAGAGGGCCCACACCTTTTTATTAAAATATAGAATAAAGAAATTATAGAGACTCTACCAAAAAAGAATCACAAGGTAGAAAAAACCAAAAGGGATTGAAGAGGACAGAAGGTCCTCGCAATAGAAGAAAGTATTACATCAGAAAAGATCTAGACAAAAATCAGAAACCACATCAAAAGATCGTAGAATGAGCATTAGCCTTTAAAATTTTTTGTTGCCTCGAGAGAATTGAGCATCCATGGTCCATTGGGTGCCCCCCTCCATAGATTCCATACCTTCAATTTGAATTTTTTCAGCATCAGTCTTCCTTTCCTTCTTCCTCCTTGTGCCACAATTTGGTTTGAGTTTATCATTAATTGTTTGGGAAATTCCAAGTTTTTGAGGCAGCTTCAGAACCAATTCATCTTCAAAACAGTCATGGTTTGGGTTATCCAAGTTGTCCATAAAAGAAAAGGTGCCATTAGACTTAGATTCAACCTCATCCAGATAGGGAGAAGCATATGTCAAAGGATTTTGTACAACAATAATCAGAAGAGGAGAAGGCTCCAGGGAGGGAACAAGATCTTGCCTAGAAGTCTAATGGGAGTCCTTAAAATGACCATGATTTCACCATATGAAGTCAGCATCAGGGGAACCATCCTTTTTTACCCATTTTTTAAGGCTGAAAAACCTGTGTCCCAGTTGCCGTTGGGTGGTGCAAGCCTCAATTTTGTGTCCTAAATTGTTATAGTGAAAATAGCGAAAGGGCATCCCTTTAAAATTTAAATATTGAGTCCAGATGCCATGGGAAGACTAAAAATGAATAGAGTGGGAAAGAGGTTTGGAAATATCAATCAAAGTGCAGACCCTATAAAATATGTGGTCAAAAGAAGCCCCATCTGAGTCAAGTTTGATGAATGAACCAATTTGATTAATCAACTCCCCAATTAAATATCTTTTTCTCAGAACCAGAAGTAGATTGTAAAGTCTTCTCGAAACCGAGAAAGAAGTGATTTTAGCAAAGGTCGGATCAAAGAAGGGGGACCACAGAGAAATGAAGATTCCAAAATTTCCAAAGAACCAAGGACCATTCTGGAAAACAAACTTGCAGTTCGCAACAGAGCCAAAAGTGATCAGAAAAAATTTGAAGTCCAGCGATTCGATACACGAGGTGGAAAAGTTACCCCAGTTGATTTGGATCCAATCCAAGAACATTGTTGTAGATAGGTTCCTACACAAGCAACCAAAAATTAGGGAGTGCTCACCTGTATCAAGGGAAATCTAGTTTATGTGGTTCTTGGTAATGCAAAATTCCTTAGGATCATCAAAGAAAATAATTGTAGAGTCCCCAAGTGAAAGACTATGGTTGTCAGATTGAGGATCTGACTCATTAATGGGGGAAGAGTGTAGAGCCATTGGAGCACAGGAGGGAGGAGCATAGGGAGAAGATCGCTTGATTTTCTCTTGACAAAAATCCAAGCAAGTGTGAAATGGGTTTGACCTATTTTTGCACTTATCAATAGCCGAAGGATCTAATGTAGGGGGAGAGACTATTTCAGGAGTCACAACAAGTTTCCCTAAGGGATGAAAGCCTATGGATTTCTCAGAAAGGTAGGAGCAATTCTCAGAGGCACCAAATCTAAGAGGGTATCAATGATGCCCATCCCTAACCTTAGATCTATGACCTCCCAAAATAGTCTTACATTGCTTGTCATTAGCATGAACTTTGGTCATAGAGTTACACCCCTTCCTACCATCGTGCTTGTTCGGATCATCCACAGTGCAGTCTAGCTTTGCGCCAAATATTTTTTCACTCATCTCCGCAAATTCCAAAAAAATTAGTTCCAAAAAATTAAAAATATAGTAGGGTTTGGTCCTTGGTTGTTGGCACTATAGGTAAGAAGCCCCACCACTTCACCAAGGAGCCTCCCATTAACACCAGGGTAAGAAAACTCCATTATTGACGTGGTAGAGAGCAACCCCATGAGGTTTGAGCCTTGGTTGTTGGATCTACAGGAAAGAAGCCCGACCATTTCACCAAAGGGTCGCCCCCATTTTTGTAGAATATTTGTTTTCAATAGTTGAGTAGTTTATTTCATTTGAAGAGCATACACATTTTTATTTATTGATTATTTTAAGTTATAGCTTTAGATTTATCTTTAATGAATTTAGGTAGACTTGAGTACATGTGAGTGTTAATGTAGGATTTAGGAAAAAATCCAAGATGAAGATCTTAATTATTCATCTTGTATATAGCCTTTGGAAATTTCCTTGGTTTGACAAAAAAATATTTATTAAATAAAGTGAAGGGATTCAATGATGTCTCATGACTTTTTGGTGCAATTTTAGGAACTTTTTTATTAGAGGTGTAGCATAACCTTGATATGATTTAATAGATAAGTGATCAAAATGATAGCATGTAGGTATGAAAACTCAAGAGATTCTTAGGTGAAAATGAAGAGAGCCTCTAGATATAGAGTCTTGAAGAGGAAAAATCAATGGCTAGAAATGATTGATGATGGATGGATAGGATTGAAGGAGGATTAGAGTTTATTTCAAGGATGAAATAATATGACAAGTGTCAAATGATGGATAGGATCTAGGATTAGGATAGGGATAAGGACATAAATCCTTATGGCAATGACTAGGATTAAGAGGTTAAATGAGATGAGTGGATAATATTAATTTTTTTTTTTAGCTAGGTGTCTAGGTTCAATGAATCTAGGCAAGAAGTTAGTTAGACATGTGAAGGGGAAATTTGTCACATGGGGAAAAATTTAGATTATGATCCATGTGAACAAGATGAAGGGCTAGGATTAAATGGACAAGGATAATGGATAAAAGGTAATTAATTAATTAAATAAAGTATTTACTTAATTAATGGGATCATGATTGGATAATAACTAAATAAATAGTAAATATTTATTTAATTAAAGGATTATGAAAAGATGGAAATAATTAAATAAATATTAAAATTTATTTATTTAATGGATTATGAAAAGACAGAAATAATTAAATAAATATTATATTTTTATTTAATTAATGGCTAAAAATAGACTAAAATTAGGTGTGGTTGGGTAATGTTATAATTTAGGTGTCTACATTTTTCCCCTTTTTGATATGATGTAGTGAAGTAGCATTGTATCAAAGAAGTTTAAAACATAGTGGATACAAGAGGATAAGGATCAAGAATGAGAGAGTATAAGGATCAAAGATGGTGTGCTGGTCAATGGGAGGGTGGAAAAGGATGAAGAAGGAAAGGTTAGGATGAAGAAGGAAATATGCCTTGCTTAGGTGATTATCCAAGCCTAATTCCAAGAAAACCGTCCTTATCAAAGAGTTGCTTAGGTGATATGCATGTCCTTAGCATGTTAGCAAGAAGGCATAGTGGAGACAACATTAAGAGATGCATATCCTAACCTAGGATGTTCAATATGGAAGGATTGTGGAGTGGAAGGGATAAATATATCTTGGATGTCCTCAAGATGATCATGATCAACTAGTGGGTTATCATATATATTTTAAAATTCCTACAAGAACCAATCCAACATATTCCTATCTTGCATGATGCATTACAATGGGAATCCACCTACCTAGAGTTCCAAGATGTTGTATTGTGCAATGAAATTCAATTTAATTTGTATCAATTATTTATGCAATGGACCTCACCCATCAATAAAGGAATACATGCAACCAAATTCTTAAATGTCACCACTTCTTCAACTAGCCCACAAATTTTAACTTTTATTTTTGGTGGATATATCATTATGGGATGATAAATTCTCTATAAATATTGACCTATGTGATTGTTTATAATTTAGATGCAATTTCATATAGATGTTGCAAGGTGTCACCCTTGATCTCCTCGACATGGGCCAACATAGCGCTTGGGCTTCATGACATGGTTTAACCGCCTCCTGTGGATCTTGGATCTTGTATAAATCCAGAGGTTGTATCGAGCATTAATAAGTCAATATTTTGGTGCAACGACAACCACCTTTGAAACAATTGGTATTAGAGCCGAGGTCATAGGTTCAAACCCCTTGCTTGCGTTGGGGAGATTGTTGCAAGGTGTCACCATTGGTCTCCTCGGTGTGGACCGGCGCCACACTTTGGCTTCATGACATGGTTTAACTTCCTCTAGTGGATCGTGGATCTTGTATAAATCCAACGGTTGTATCAAGCATTAATAGGTCGATCTTTTGGTGCAACGAAAATTACTTTTGCAACAATAAACAATCTATTGAGCTTGATATGTAACTCAAGTCTCAAGTTAGGTGATATGCAGTTGAGATTTTAAGCCTAATTCTTGATCCTAGTCTTGTTCTCCTTACAATTATATAGGGATTCTCTATGCATGTTTTGAAAGGAGAATGCATTCTATGTAATGGTCAAATGATCTAGTGAACCTAACATAGGAGGTTGTTATCCTAGAGATTTTGACTCTTATCTTTGTTTGATTGATGATAATTACTTGTTGTAAGAGAGGGGGACCACCAGGTGCAAGACGCCAGGTCACAGAGGGTCAAGACGCAAGAGGCTGCCCTAACTTAGCTTAGCCAAGTGTATTGTTCAGGGTTATGAGGATGAGAATGATGAGGACTATGATGCCTCACAATCACTCTACAATCTTGAGTTTCAATGTGGGGCTAGGCGAGCCAGTTTTTAGGTCCAACTCTACACCTCAGGAAGCTATCTACCCAAAGACGTCAGCGTGGATTCTGGACGACAGTGCGACGTGCTAGCATCTCTAAAGTATGCTGTAGTCTGTATGGTCAGACAACAACAAAGACAAGGTTGAACTCACCAAAATGACTAATGACCTAGCTACTCAACTAAAAGGTCAGAATGACACTAGCAAGTAAACAAAGTATTCTCTAATATTATAAAGTAAATAAGCAAGAGTGATGAAAATGAGGAGAATCTTTCCAATGAACTCATTCACTAGTTGATCCTTTGAGAGCTGACACACCTACACACAAGATAAAAAATGTTGGGTGGCTGTATAGGGGCCTACCTCAGTTAGACCCCGTTTAGGTGTTTCCACCACCATGGACAACCAAAAGAGCAAGATAAAGAAGTAATAACATAAAGAAAGCACAAGCACTACAAAACAGTACTATGCTACCCAACCAAATGATAGAGGAGAGGAGAGGGAAGCTTACCACCTCCACCAAGAGCACTCAAGGCTTCTTGGGGGAGAAATGAGAGGAACTAAAAGCTTATGTTATGAATGGCGTGGTCCCAAACGTCCTCTACCGAGTTGATGGAGTGAGATGTTGTTGCAATGGGATGCTTGAAATCTTGGAGTGAGTGAAAATAAGCCCGTGAGAGTATGGAAGCTTGAAGTGTGCAATAATTTTCAACAAGTTCAAGTGAAGTTGTGAAGAATTGAAATCCAATTTGGAAGAGTGAATATGAATAAATGAGGAAGAAAACGACCATATTCAGGTTGGTTGGCCAAAGGAGGCATTACAACTTCATTGCCAATGAGAAGAGTAACGCCTTTGCTGGCTCAGCCACAGGAATCTGCAAGGGATGTAAGCACACCGCGTAGACATCTATGCGCCGCGCGTGCGTCCCTAACAGAAATGCCTCCATTGACACACAAAATAGGTGCCACATAGACCGCCAACAACAGGCTTAATTAAAATTAAGCCTCCGACTTTGGTTTTCTAAGGTAGTTAAAGGCAAAAAGGGGAATTGCACCTAGGGTGTAAATTCGCTCTTATACAATTTTCCCCCCACTTTAGTGAGAAAAAGTACTGATGAGTGTTCGATAAAGTAGATCAAGAAGAGAGTAGGGTTAGAAAAGTATACTTGAACCGTCGAGGAAGCAGTACTTGGGCTAACGTACCCGAAGGTGCAGGAGGAGAAAATGACTCCATAGCTACTCAGAACTATGAAGTTAGAACAACAAAGCATCTTACAGGCCTGTAGACCTGCAAGGAGGCAACCCCCAAGATCTCTCGCATGGAGGAATCCCCAAGTAAGCAAAATCCGCCGAGTCAGGAAGTGGCGACATGTCTACCCTCAGATAGAGCATGTCAAAAAGCGGTGACATGTCTACCTGCAGATAGAACATTTCAAAAGCGACAACATGTCTACCCGCAGATAGAACATGTCAAAAGCGACAACATGTCTACCTGCAGATAGAACATGTCAAAAGCGACAACATGTTTACCCGCAGATAAAACATGTCAAAAGCGACAACATGTCTACCCACAGATAGAACATGTCAAAAGTGGCAACACGTCTACTCGTAGATAGAACATGTCAAAAGTAGCGACATGTCTACTCGCAAATAGAACATGTCAAAAAGTGGCCGGTCACGCAGACTGTAAAAATTTCAAAGGGGTCCCTGAGGAACCCTTCAAAAGGAGAGGGGTCCACTTAAGGGACGCGCTATTTGAAAAGTAAGGTCTAGTTAGGCTACCCCCAAGCTAGACGTGGAAGAGTGAATGGAATGAGCCTAGTCGGGTTACTCCCAGGCTAGACATGAAAAGGTCCATTCGTCATAAAGGCTTTTGAAGGAAGGGTCCCTTGGGAACTCGCCGTGAGGAAGAAGGGGTTCCGCTCAAGGGACACGCAAGTCAAAAGTGACTATTCTCTTACAATGAATTCGAAAGGAAGGATATGCCCCCACACAAGGAGATGTAAGAGTTGTTCCTGCTTTAGACAAAGGTCTTCAAGCCATTTATTTACAAACCCATGATGAAGGAAACATGTTTCGTTAGGGTTCCAAGTTAAGAATGCGATTCTAAGGAAGGAATTGTTGTGAAGACTTTCAAGAAAAGATTTGTTGGCAACGAATTCATTTTTTGAAAATTGAAGTGTTGAAGAAGAGCGTTGTCACACATAGGAGGGACAACTCAAGCAAAGAAGAGAGAAAGATAAAGGGAAAGAAAAAGAGGAGAAAGAAAAATACAAAGGGCATAGGGGGATCTGGTTTAGCGGGGTTAGATCTATCCAAGCTCATATAATAATAGGTAACCACAATGCAAGGTGAAAGATCATCAATCCACAACCAGATCAGGAAGAATGCATGGAAAACAAAGTAACAATAAAAAAATGGGTCAACATGGAAGGGGAGCCTAAATGCTCCCAATGCTTTGTATCGTCCCCAATTTTACCAAAAAATCAATCACGAACATGGAAGAATGATGGCACAAATAGAAGAAGGTTTACGACACAAAAACCATGCCTGTATCCAAGCACCAATAGGGGTGACAAGGGTCATCTAGGCACACATATCATGGGTATGGGGGAACACATCACAAAACACACACAAGATCAAGAAAAGGGGCCTCCTCCTAACATTGATCAACCAAGAGGTCATCTGCTTCCCAATCTAGATCCTCATAAGGGGAAGGAGGACGAGCCTGCAAGGGTGGAATGTTAAGAGGAGGAGCATTCGACCCTCCTGCAACAAGGGCCAAGGAAGAGGGCCCTTCAAGGTCCTCTCCATCGAGCTTCTATGGAGTTAAAGAATTTCCCACAGGGCCAGGACTTCGTCCACAGAATTGAACATGCATCCCATGGGAGTACCATGCCTATTCTCAGAGGACGAGGCAGGTTGTGCTAGGTTCACCAAATGATTCGGGAGTGGTGATGAACTTAGGGGAAGCCGAGACTGGTTCTGTCACAAGGACAAAACAAGTCATCACTAGGCTACCTTGTGAGGAAGGTGGAATCCTATTACGTCCTTCATTGTCAGAAGGACCAACCTCCGCCTCTTTCTTCATGTGAGGAGATGAACTCCCTACAGATGAAGCTAGGGGTGCAGAGGAAGAGGAGGATAGAACCAAATCGGACATGGCCGATGTATTAACCATGTCTATAGGCTTTGGGAAGGGCTAAACATCCGAGACAAACATTAGCAAAGGTGGCTTCACTGAAGGAGCAATAAACACCTATACTTGTTTAGGGTTAGGCACATTAGCGCTCGCAACGGAAGTCAGCAATGAACCAAACTGAAGAGGAACAGAGGGAAGGGAGGAAGGAGACGTTGCAGAAGGTCTTGAAACAAGAGAAGTCATTTCTTCCTCCATCTGTTGTGAGGCGGCCTGCTCGGCCAAGAGATCCTTTTGACGGTGCTTGCGTTCTTGTGCAAGGCAGTTCCTACGGCTGTTGGAGTTAGAAGCGAGAGCTTGCGAAGGGATAGGAGGTTCTTGCTTGACCATAGGAGTGTCCACTACGACCTTTTTAGATGGAGTAATGGGTTCTTGTATGGGAGTAGGGGGAGCAAGCTGAGGAGCGATAGGAGGAGTCGACTTGAGAGCCTCGATAGTAGGCCTCTTTCCACTCACTGCCTTAGGAGCAGGAGCAGTAGGAGGCCACAGATTGAACTCTTTGCGAGAACCTTTCCTTCTGTGATACAAATAATACCACGGTCCAGGAAATTCATTAGGGAGGTCCGCGATCCTAATCTTGGGTCTACGCCAAGGAGGGATCATCGAACTCAGCAGGTAACCACCAGGTCTGCTCATCCAATACTCTTCCTAGGAAAGGGGAGAGGACGGGGTTGTCCTGGAGAAAGTTGTTTTTCCTTTACTTTTGTGAGGAGAAGAGGGAACCGTCGTAGGCTTCTCCTCTTTCTTCAGGGAAGAGGGAGTGGATGGTATAGCCTTCTCTTTTCCTTTGTGGGAAGGAGAGGGAGCCGACGAGGACTCCTCCTCTTTCGGGGAAGGAGTATTCACTAGTACGAGCTCCTTCTTCTTTTCTCGGGAAGAGGAGGCGATCAATTTTCCTGTCACAAGGAGGGTCAAATTTGGCTCCCCTTTGCCCCCAGTTTTTACTTCACATAGTTCTTGTAAAGTAGGTCCATTCTTAGAGGAAGCAGACCAATCAGGGAGGGCCAAAAGTGATCCAGTGAATATCCACCACGAGATACCCAAGGCTGATATCTAGTATCATGCACTACATGCATGACATCCTCGTGGGAAAAATTTAATCATTTATGACTAACGGATGCGACCCCATTCATGGAAGCCAACCAAGGAATGCCTAGCTTCACTCTGAATAGGTCCGACTCTGGGATGACATCGAAGACTATGTCAACAGTCCTAGGTCCAACCAGGATGGATAAAGTTATTGAGCTATAAGGTTTAAGACTCATACCATCGTGGTTACAGATGGTAGATTTCATTTCTTCGTATTTTTCCTTTTGTAGTGAATTCAATACTAACGTTTCTTTGGTAATAACATTCACGCAGCTCGCGAGTAGTGATTTTTTTAGTGGCTAATATTCACCAATTGGCTAATAGTTAAAATTTGGGAATCCAAAATTGGCTAATAGTTTGAGCTACAACATGACTTGAATCGCCACATTTTTACAAAATTTTAATATAGTCTTATTTAAATTGCCAAATAATTTATTATATAAAAAATTTCAACTCAAAATTTTCCACAATATTCGATACATGATTATATCAAATTCACCTATTTATTTTATAAATTATAGTAGAAATCTATATTAATTCGCCAATAGTATATCATAATTATTACTTGCTTTAGGATTATATTTCTAATCTTTAGTTTCCACCATTGATTTATAATATAATTTAATGGCCCTTGTTGTATTCCATGAGGGAGAATGTACCCATGATCTGTAATGTCCATGGGGCCCACAATTTTGGGTCTTATAAGTATTAGAGATTATGGGTAAATTTTACCTTATAGAGTACAATGAGGGTCGTTAGATCAATGATCTAAAAGAAATTTTGAGCCCCATGATAATTATAGATGATGGGTACATTTTACCTTGCAAAATACAATGAGGACCATTTTATTATATTTTAAAACAATGGTGGAAAGTAAATATTATAGTCTACCCCTTCAACCCATTGATAATTTCCACCCTCAGGCCCAACTTTTCCAAGAAAATTATTTTTAGATTGGATAGATTCATCATCATAATTAATTACATTTTCCTATTATTTTTCAAGATTCGCCAAAATTTTCCACAAAATTTTGGTGATGTAAAAAAAATCGCCAATAAAATTAATAATTTTTTCAAAAAAAGGGAAAGATTTGCGAATAGAAATTATATTTTTTCCTAAAAGATTGAAAGATTTGCCAAGATTTTATATCTTTTTTTGAGGGGGGTTTCTTAAAGTTATCACTACTCGCGGGGTCAATTAAGACTCCTGTCATGATGTTACCCTTGACACGAGAGGGAATGTAGATAGGTGAAGTTTTGTTGTTCAGGGGTAAATCTTGTGAAGTGAATGTAATATCTGGCGAACCGGGTGCAGTGGAACAATGGAAGTTACCATGACCATGTTTACATAGGCCTCGGGTTGAGAAGCATAATCAGTGGGATCGACAATCATGTTAGCAGAGTGTGACAAAAACGGGTTCGTGTATATTTTCAATTCACTGTTTTCTTTCGCCACTGATTTGTTAGTGTTTTGTTTATTCCCATCGAGATGAATGGTACCGTCCTCGATGCGGTCTTCTATTTCATGACGCAACTGCATACAATGTTTGGTATCATGTCCATTAACATGATGGTACTGACAATAGGTGCTCCCATCATACCAATTAGGGTAAGGTTCCTTAATAGGCTTAGGGGGCGGCAAAGTTAAGATCTTATCCTTTAACAACTTTTGCAAGACGAAAGTATAAGATTTAGAAAACTTTGTAAATTTCGGTTGCATTTGAGGCCATTGTCATCAATAGAGGCTACTACATTCACAACGAATTTTCCTTTTGTAGAGATTGATAAAATGGAATTTCCCTCAGAACGGGAGCATGAGGAGGATCCCTTGAATTGAGCAACTGTCTGCTGATACTCTCGTAAAGATGCACATAGATGCACGAAAGAAGGGTATTTCATAAGGGTGAACTTCTCTTGCCAAGGCCTTTGTAAGTTCCCTATGAACACCTTCTGTATGTCCGAATCGGGCAGCTAATACAAGATTTGTGAAAGAAGCGCTTGGTAGTGCGCTATGAAATCGGTAATCTTTTCATTGTCTCCTTGCTTACATCGGGCAAGATCCGAAAAAGGTCATCTTCTGCCCGACGTTTTCCTAGAATTGTATAAGGAATTGATTTACAAGTTGATAAAATGAGAAAATCAATTGTTAGGAAAGGAACGGTACCACTTGAGTGCTGTGTCCTTGAGGGATCGAGGAAATAGTTTAGCCATCAAGGCATCATGATGGAAGAAGTCGGTGCAAAGAGCGTTAAAGGAAGACACGTGCGTCTGCGGATCTCCCTTACCACCAAACTTCTCAAATTTAGGTATCTCCATTCCTTGAGGGAAGGGAGTGTTCAAGATGGAAATCGACAACAAGCTATGTCGTAGAAAATGCTAGAAAATAGGTTGGGTAGAGGCCTGGGAAAGGCTCACTAACTCACTCTGCATCTTACCCATATTCTGAAGTAGAGTGTTTAGAATAGGGTCGTTGGAAGATAAAGGGCCAGAGGAACCTCCTCCAGAGCCACCACCAATTCCACCTCTGGAACCGCCACCGGTGTGACTTCCGCCAGAGCCACTACTAGAGCCACCACCACTTCTAGGGCCTTCACCGAGACCACTGCCATGACCTTTTCCGGAACCACTTCCACCAACACCACCTCCGCTACTAAATCCACCGCCACTACCAAAGCCTCCACCACCCATTCCGCTAAGACCTCCACCACCGGAGGTGACATAAGGGATGAAGTTAAAGCCCAAAGGGACTTTATTCACCTTGATAGGTTCTGATTGATTAGGGATGAAAGGGATACTAATGGAAGGGACCGCATCGGCCATGTAAACAAAGGTGGGAGGCATTGATACTCCTAATTGTCCCTCACGTTCTTTGAAGGTGACTCCTTGCGCAAAGCTAGAGTTTCTCGAAGGAGCGCATACTTCAACGATACCGAATAGACTACTTAGAAGCTCCTCACCTGTTCGATCTTTATTCATCATATGTTTTAATTCACTAACAACCCGAGCGACTAGCCATCTTTGGATTTCTTTCCAAATGGTTTTCAAGGTTGCTCAACCCTTTGTAAGGGCAGGACACATATTTAGTAGGGATTTCAACGCCTCATGCTCATCCATCGATGATGGCGTGGAAGATGTAGGAGGAGTGGGAATGTGATCGGTTTCATCAACAAACCCCATCTCATTCCTTGATAATTGCTCCTGCGTAGCCAAACTAACGACGAGACCAGAGAAAAGGCTCGTAGAGAGACCAATCGAGACCTTCGTCCTATCCATTGGGAGGTGTCGTACACTTCTCCTCACAATATGCCCAGAAGTTGTGGACTGGGTTGTGATGCTCATAAACCTTCACAACGCTCAAGGTCACAACAACCATGAAATATCCAAGGGAAGTTTTTAACACCAATGGATGAACAAATGTTGGTTCACGTTGGGTTCACCAAAAATGTAAGAGAGGGGGACCACCGCGTACAAGACCCCAGGTAACGGAGGGTCAAGACGCGAGAGGCTGCCCTAACTTACCTCAACTAAGTGTATTGTTTAGGGTTATGAGGATGAGAATGATGAGGACTATGATGCCCCACAATCACTCTACAATCCCGAGTTTCAATGTGGGGCTAGGCGAGTCAGTTTTTAGTTCCAACTCTGTGCCTCAGGGAGCTCTTTACCCGAGGACGTTAGCACGAATTATGGACGACAACGCTACATGATGGTGTCTCTAAAGTGCACTGTAGTCCATACGGTTAGACAACAACAGAAACAAAGTTGAACTCACCAAAATGACTAACGGCCTAACTACTCAACTAAAAGGCCAGAATGACACTAGTAAGTAAACAAAGTATTCTCTAATATTATAAAGTAAATAAGCAAGAGTGATGAAAATGAGGAGAATATCACCAATGAAATCATTCGCTAGTTGATCCTCCGAGAGCTCGCATACCTACACACAACAAGAGGGAAAATATTGGGTGGCTGTATAAGGGCCTACCTTAGTCAGACCCCCGTTTAGGTGTTTCCACCGCCACAGACAGCCAAAAGAGCGAGATAAAGAAGTAATAACGTAAAGAAAGAACAAGCACTAGAAAAAAATACTATGTTACCTAACCAAATGATAAAGGAGAGGAGAGGGAAGCTTACCACCTCCACCAAGAGCACTCAAGGCTGCTTGGGGGAGAAATGAGAGGAAATAAAGCCTTTGCTGCAAATGGCATGGTCCCAAATGTGCTCTACCGAGTTGATGGAGTGAGATGTTGCTATAATGGGGTGCTTGGAATGCTTGGAGTGAGTGAAAATGAGCTTGTGAGAGTGAGAGTATGGAAGCTTGAAGTGTGCAAGAATTTTCAAGAAGTTCAAGTGAAGTTGTGAAAAATTGAAATGCAAGTTGAAAGAGTGAATATGAAAGAATGAGGAAGAAAACAACCATATTTGGGTCAATTGGTTGAAGGAGGCATTAAGACTTCACTGCCAATGAGAAGAGTAATGCCTCTACTAGCTTAGCCACATGAATTTGCAAGGGACGTAAGTGCACCGCACGAACGTCTGCATGCCGTGTGGGCGTCCCCGACAGAAACGCCTCCACCGACACAGAAAATAGGTGCCATGTGGATCGCCAACAATGGGCTTAAGTGAAATTAAGCCTTCGACTTTGGTTTTCTAAGGTGGATAAAGGAGAAAAGGGGAATTGCACCTAGGGTGCAAATTCACTCATACATTTTTCCCCCATTTTAGTGAGCACAAGTACTAATGAGTGCTTGGTAAAGTAGATCAAGAAGAGAGTAGGGTTAGAAAAGAATACCTGAACTGTCAAGGAAGCAGTACTCGGCTTGACATACCCGAAGGTGTAGGAGGAGAGAAGGACTCCATGGCTACTCAAAACTATGAAGTTAGAATGACAAAGCATCTTACAGGCCCGCAGACCTACAAGGAGGCAACCCCCAAGATCTCTCACATGGAGGAAGCCCCAAGGAAATAGACTCCGCAAAGTTAGGAAGCGGCGACACGTCTACCCTCAGATAGAGCGTGTCAAAAAGCGGTGACATGTCTACCCATAGATAGAACATGTCAAAAAGTGGCGACATGTCTACCCATAGATAGAACATGTCAAAAGCGGCGACATGTCTAACCACAGATAGAACATGTCAAAATTAGCGACACGCCTACCAAAAGATAGAACATGTCAAAAGCGGTGACATGTCTATCCGCAGATAGAACATTTGAAAAGCGGTGAATTGTCTACCCACAGATAGAACATGTCAAAGCAGTGACATGTCTACCTACAGATAGAACATGTCAGAAAGCGGCTAGTCACGCAAACCGTAAAAATTTCAAAGGGGTCCCTCAGGAACCCTTCAAAAGGAGAGGGGTCCACTCAAGGGACACACTGTTTGAAAATTAAGGTTTAGTCAGGCTACCCCCAATCTAGACATGGAAGAGTGAATGGAATGAGCCTAGTCAGGCTTCCCCCAGGCTAGATGTGAAAAGGTCCATTCGTCATAAAGTATTTTGAAGGAAGGGCCCCTTGGGAACCCGCCGTGAGGAAGAAGGGGGGTCTGCTCAAGGGACACGCAATTCAAAAGTGGCTGTTCTCTTAGAATGATTTGTCATCAAGGAATCCTTTCGAAAGATGTTCACTTCATCAAGAATTTTGAAAGGAAGGATATTTCCCCACGCGAGAAGTAAGAGTTGTTCTTGCTTTGGAGGAAGGTCTTCAAGCCCTTTCTTTACGAACCCATGATGAAGGAAACACATTCTGTTAGGGTTCCAAGTTGAGAATGAGATTCTAAGGAATTGTTGTGAAGAATTTCAAGAAAAGATTCGTTGGCAACAAATTCATTTTCTAAAAATTCAAGTGTTGAAGAAGAGCGTTGTCACACATAGGAGGGACAACTCAAGCAAAGAAGAGAGAAAGATAAAGGGAAAGAAAAAGAGAAGAGAAAGAAAAATACAAAGGGCACAAGGGATCTCGTTTAGCGCGGTCAGATCTGTCTGAGCTCATATAATAATAGGTAATTGCAATGCAAGGCGAAAGATCATCAATCCACAACTAGATCAGGAAGAATGCACGGAAAACAAAGTAACAATAAAAAATTGGGTCAACATGGAAGGGGAGCCTAAATGCTCCCAACGCTTTGCATCACCCCAATTTTACCGAAAAATATATCACGAACATGGAAGAATGATGGAACAAATAGAAGAAGGTTCACGACACAAAAACCACGCTTGTATCCAAGCACCAAAAGGGGTGACAAGGGTCATCTAGGCACACATAGCACAGGTATGGGAGAACACATCACAAAACACACACACAAGATCAAGAAAAGGGGCCTCCTCCTAACATTGATCAACCAAGAGGTCATCCGCTTCCCAATCTAGATCCTCATAAGGGGAAGGAGGATGAGCCTACAAGGGTGGAATGTTAAGAGGAGGAACATTTGGCCCTCCCGCAACAAGGGCCAAGGAAGAGGGCCCTTCACTCTCCGTCGAGCTCTTGTGGAGTTAAATAATCGCTGACATGGCTAGGACTTCATCCACAAAATTGAATATGCATCCCATGGGAGTACCATGCCTATTTTTAGTAGATGACGTAGGCTGTGCCTGAGATTCACCGGTAGGTTCAGCGAACGATTTGGGAGCGATGAAAAACTCAAGGGAAGCCGAGACTAGTTCTGTCACAAGGACATAACAAGTCATCACGGGGCCACCTTGCGAGGAAGGTGGACTCCTCTTATGTCCTTCGTTGTCAGAAGGACCAACCTTCGCCTCTTTCTTCGTTGGAGGAGATGACTCCCTACAGACAAAGCTAGGGGTGTAGAAGAAGAGGAGGATAGAACCGCAATGGAAATGACCGAAGTATTAACCATGTCCACGGGCTTTGGGAAGGGCTAAACATCTGGGATAGACATCAACAAAGGTGGCTCCACTGAAGGAGCAATAAACACCTGTTCCCATTTAGGTTTAAGCGCATTAGCACTCGCAATGGAAGTTGGGAATGAACTAGACTGAAGAGGAATAGAGGGAAGGGAGGAAGGAGACGTTGCAGGAGGTCCTGAAATAGGAGCAATGGTTTCTTCCTCCTGTTGCAAGGCAGCTTGCTCGGCCAAGCGAGCCTTTCGACGACGCTTGCGTTCTTGTCCAAGGTGGTTCCTACGACTGTTGGAGTTAGAAGCTAGAGCTTTTGAAGGGACAAGAGGTTCCTGCTCAACCATAGGAACATCCACTACAACCATTTTAGGTGAAGGAATGGGTTCTTGTACGGGAGTAGGGGGAGGAGGCTAAGGAGCGACAAGAGGAGTCGACTCGAGAGCCTCGGTAGCGGGCCTCTTTCCGCTCACTGCCTTAGGAGCAGAAGTAGTAGGAGTCCGCGTATCGAACTCTCTACGAGAACCTTTCCTTTTCCCGTACAAATAATACCATGGTCTAGGAAATTCATTAGGGAGGTCCGCGATCCTAACATTGAGTCTACGCCAAGGAGGGATAATTGGACTTAGCGGGTAACCACCAGGTGTGCTCATCCAATACTCTTCTTAGGAAAGGGGAGAGGATGAGGTTGCCCTAGTGAAAGTTGTTTTTCCTTTACTTTGAAAGGAGAAGAGGGAACTGTTGTAGGCTTCTCCTCTTTCTTCAGGGAAGAGGGAGTGGATGGTATAGCCTTCTCTTTGCCTTTGCGGGAAGGAGAGGGAGCCAACGGGGACTCCTCCTCTTTCGGGGAAGGAGTAGTCACCAGTACGGGTTCCTTCTTTTCTCGGGAAGAGGAGGTGACCGATTTTCCTATCATGTGGAGGGTTAGCTTTGGCTCCCCTTTGCCCCCAATTTTGTACTTCACATAGTTCTTATAAAGTAGGTCCGTTCTTGGAGGAAGCGAACCAACCTAGGATGGCCAAAAGTGATCTAGTGAATATCCACCATGAGATACCCAAGGATGATATCTAGTATCATGCACTACATGCATGGCACCCTTGTGGGAAAACTTTAAACATTTATGAATAATGGATGCGACCCCATTCATGGAAGCGAACCAAGGAATTCCTAGCTTCACTCTAAATAGGTCTGACTTCAGGATGACATTGAAGACTGTGTCAACAATCCTAGGTCCAACCAGGATGGACAAATTGATTGAGCCATAAGGTTTACGACTCATACCATCGTGGGTACGAATGGTAGATTTCTTTTCTTCGTATTTTTCCTTTTGTATTGAATTCAATACTAATGTTTCTTTGGTAATAACATTCACGCTGCTCGCGGGGCCAATTAAGACTTCTGCCACGATGTTACCATTGACACGAGTGAGAATGTAGATAGGTGAAGGTTTTTTGTTTAGGGGTAAATCCTGTGAAGTGAATGTAATATCCGACGAACCGGGTGTGGGTGGAAGAGTGGAAGTTACCGTGACCATGTTTACATAGGCCTCAGGTTAAGAAATAGAATCAGTGGGATCGACAATCATGTTAATAGAGTGTGATGGAAACGGGTCTGTGTATATCTGTAATTCACTGTTTGCTTTCACCACTAATTTGTTAGTGTTTTCCCATCGAGACAAATGCTACCGTCCTCGATGCGGTCTTCTATTTCATCACACAACCGCATACAATGTTTGGTATCATGTCCATTAACACGATGGTATTGACAATAGGTGCTCCCATCATACCAATTAGGGTAAGGTTCCTGAACAGGCTTAGGGGGTGCAAAAGTTATGATCTTATCCTTTAACAACTTTTGCAAGACAAAAGTATAAGATTCAAACAACTTTTTAAATTTTGGTTGCATTTGAGGCCATTGTCGTCAACAACGGCTACTACATTCACAATGGATTTTCCTTTCCTAGAGATTGATACAATGGACTTTCCCTCAAAATGGGAGTATGAGGAAGATCCCTTGAACTGAGCAACCGTTTTCCGATACTCTCGTCAAGCTACACACAAATGTGTGAAAGAAGGGTATTTCATAAGGGAAAAATTCTCTTGCCAAGGCCTTTGTAAGTTCCCTATGAACACCTTTTGTACGTTTGAATTGGGCAGTTGATACAGGATTTGTGAAAGAAGTGCTTGGTAGTGCGCTATGAAATCAGTAATCTTTTCATTTTCTCCTTGCTTACATCAGACGAGCTCTGAAAAGGTCATCTTCAGCCCGAGGTTTTCCTAGAATTGTCTAAGGAATTGATTTACAAGTTGATAAAATGATAAAATAGAATTGTCAGGCAAGGAACAATACCACTTGAGTGCTATGTCCTTGAGGGATCGAGGAAATAGTTTAGCCATCAAGGCATCATGATGGAAGAAGTTGGTGTAGAGAGCATTAAAGACAGACATGTGCGTCTACGGATCTCCCTTACCACCAAACTTCTCAAATTTAGGTATCTCCATTCCTTGAGGGAAGGGAGTGTTCAAGATGGCAATCGACAATGGGCTATGTTGGAGAAAAGGCTGGAAAATAGGTTGGGCAGAGGCCTAGGAAAGGCTCACTAAGTAACTCTACATCTTACCCATATTCTAAAGTAGAATGTTCAGAATAGGGTCATTGGAAGATAAAGGGCCAGAGGAACCTCCTCCAAAGCCACCACCAATTCCACCTCCAGAACCGCCATCGGTGTGACTTCCACTAGAGCCACTACTAGAGCCATCGCCACCAATAGGGCCTCCGTTGGGACCATTTCCATGACCTCTACTAGAATTGCTTCCACCAACACCACCTCCGCTATCGGATCCACCGCCACTACCAAAGCCTCCACCACCCATTCTGCCAAGACCTCCACCACCGGAGGTGACAAAAGGGATGAAGTTAAAGCCCAAAGGGACTTTATTCACCTTGATAGTTTTCGATTGATTAGGGACAAAAGGTATACTAATGGAAGGGACCACATTGGCCATGTAAACGAAGGTGGGAGGCATTGATACTCCTAATTGTCCCTCACATTCTTTGAAGGTGACTCCTTGCGCAAAGCTAGAGTTGCTCGAAGGAGCGCATGCTTCGGCTATACTGAAGAGACTACTTAGAACCTCCACACGAGTTCGATCTTTATTCATCATATGTTTTAATTCACTAACAATTCGAGTGGCTCTAGCCATCTTCAGATTTCTTTCCAAATGGTTTTCAAGGTTGCCCAACCCTTTTTTAAGGGTGGACACATATTCAACAGGGATTTGAATGACCTCATGCTCATCCACCGATGATGGCGTGGGAGACACAAGAGGAGTGGGAATGTGATCAGTTTCTTCAGTGAACCCCATCTCATTCCTTGATAACTACTCCTGCGTAGCCAAACTAATGGCCAGACCAGAGAAAAGGCTCGTAGAGAGACTAAGCGAGACCTTCGTCCTATCCATTGGGTGGTGTCATACACTTCACCTCACCATATGCCCAGAAGTTGTGGATTGGGTTGTGATGCTCATAAACCTTCACAATGCTTGAGGTCACAACAACCACAAAATATCCAAGGGAATTTTTTAACACCAACGGATGAACAAACGTTGGTTCACCAAAAATGTAAGAGAGGGGGACCACCGTGTTGAAGACCCGAGGTCACAGAGGGTCAAGATGCGAGAGGCTGCCCTAACTTACCTCAACCAAGTGTATTGTTTAGGGTTATGAGGATGAAAATGATGAGGACTATGATGCCCCACAATCACTCTACAATCCTGAGTTTCAATGCGGGGTTGGGCAAGTCAGTTTTTAGGTCCAACTCTACACCTCAAGGAGCTCTCTGCTCGAGGACGCCAGCGCATATTCTGGATGAGAGTGCGGCATACTGGCATCTCTAAAGCGCGCTATAGTCCGTACGGTCAGACAACAATAGAGACAAGGTTGAACTCACCAAAATGACTAACGACCTAGCTACTCAACTAAAAGGGAAGAATGACACTAGCAAGTAAACAAAGTATTCTCTAATATTATAAAGTAAATAAGCAAGAGTGATGAAAATGAGGAGAATCTCACCAATGAACTCGTTCGCCAGTTGATCCTCCGAGATCTCACACACCTACACACAACAAGAGGGAAAATGTTGGGTGGTTATATAGGGGCCTACTTCAGTTAGACCCCCGTTTAGGTGTTTCCACTGCCACAGACAACCAAAAGAGCGAGATAAAGAAGTAATAATGTAAAGAAAACACAAGCACTACAAAATAGTACTATGCTACCCAACCAAATGATAGAGGAGAGGAGAGGGAAGCTTACCACCACCACCAAGAGAACTCAAGGCTACTTGGGGGAGAAATGAGAGGAACTCAAGCCTTTGTTGCGAATAGCGTGGTCCCAAACGTGATCTACCGAGTTGATGGAGTGAGATGTTGCTGCAATGGGATGCTTGGAATGCTTGGAGTGAGTGAAAATGAGCTTGTGAGAGTGAGAGTATGGAAGCTTGAAGTGTGCAAGAATTGTCAAGAAGTTCAAGTGAAGTTGTGAAGAATTGAAATGTAAGTTGAAAGAGTGACTATGAAGGAATGAGGAAGAAAATGGCCATATTCAGGTAGGTTAGCCGAAGGAGGCATTACGACTTCACTACCAATGAGAAGAGTAACGCCTCTGCTGGCTCAACCATAGGAATTTTCTAGGGATGTAATCGCGCTGTGTGGACGTCTGCATGCCACGCGAGCATCCCTGACAAAAAATCCTTCATCGACACACAAAATAGGTGCCACGTGGACCACCAACAATGAGCTTAAGTAAAATTAAGCCTTTGACTTTGGTTTTCTAAGGTGGATAAAGGAAAAAAGGGGAATTGCACGTAGGGTGAAAATTCACTCTTATACACTTGTGTATTCTTTTCTATTGGTTATGTATCATGAACTATTAATCTCTAATTTATTTTGAGGATGTATCTATTTGATATGAGCCTTTTAATTAGATTATTTTCTTTATATAATTCATCTTCATTTTCATTGCTTTACTTTAATCTTAGCTTAGGATAGATAAGGATTCATCCTTTTAATCTCAAATATTGGCTTGATATTCATGTCTTATACTAGCTAATCTTTCTAAGTGTTGGTGGTCACACATAATGCACTAATCCCAAATAGGACCAAAGACCACGACCTTTGAACTTATTCAAAAAATTTCACTCTATTATGATCAACAATATCTTCATACTCAAAATGTTCTTTTAAATTAGTTATTTGATCAATCCAATCTTGAAGATTCTAACTATTATCATACTTAGGAATATCAACTAAAATTTTCATACCAATTTGTTAAAGATTGCTTTCAACATTATTTCTTCTCTATCTTCTTCAAAATGTTCAACTAGATTTGGGTTTTTAGCTTCATATTCATCATCATGCTCATCATCTCTGGGTTTTAGACTCCTTATGTGGTCTTTTGCAGCAACATCCAACCAAATTTTGACATTTATCCTCATGTAGAATATTTCCTCAATACATTTTACAACATAAAGTACACTTCAACCTCTATCCATCATTATAAGAGGCATTTTCACAATTTAAACTCAAGATTTCACAAACTACCTCAGAATGGATAGTTTTTTCACAACCAACTCATAATTCACTAATGAATCTTCTCTTTAACAAAAAAGTGCTAGAAGATTCACACACCAAGGAATCTTTTACCTAACAATGTATTGTTGGGGGATTTATATGACAAAATATTCTATCCAATGACTTAATGTTAGAACTATCTTTCAATATTCTCCTTTAGAGATAAGATATCAAGAAAAAATACATTTAATTCAAAATGATATAAAGATATTACTCAGGTTCACAAACCAAGATCTACTAATTGATACCCATTTTGAATGTTCAAAAAGTAGCTTTGATACCATCTAATGTAGTACTAGGTTAGAGGGTCCAATAAAGAACTATCTAACCATGTATCTTTGATACCATCTAACATAGTATTAGGTTAAAGGGTCCAACAAAGAACAATCCAACCATGCAACAATATGAAAACTCACATAATTTAACTACAATATATATTTTTAAATACAATGCACTACAAAATTAACAACCAAGTGTGAATGATTGACATAGAAAATAATAATTATAAAGAAGCTTCAATAAGTTTGTAATGTGCTAGGCGTTGATTGTTTGATTACAAATTAGAGTATTGGAGATCTTTCAGAATTAAAAACTAAATTTTTCTCTAATTTCCTTTCAAAATCATCTCATGTGTTACTACTCAACCTAATATTTCCTTATGTGCTATTTATAAACATGTGTTGTGTGTGTTTTTTCCTCAAATAATATTAAGCATTCCTAAATAAATAGGAAGATGTGGAATGATATGTGCTTCATGGAAACATATTACACCAACTTAGGGAAATGTGTTAATGATCAATTATCCTAATATTAAATATGTTGACTATTATTTGGCCTTGAAATTGGTTATATCACCCTGTGTAGTATGAGAGTTTAACTGTAACATGTTGATTCATCTTAACTAATGCACCTTGAGCTATGAGTCATCACATGCGATGTAGTTTCATACATGACCTATTTAAGACTCAAATTCATATAGAGAACCTTAAGAATAAGTATGATATTAAAAAGGTTGTCACAAGTCCAAAACAAGGTTATGTCATACTATACATTATCCATTTCAATTCCATAAGATAGAAAACATGGATGCAGTGATTAGATCTTTAAGAAACTTGAATGACATATGTAGAATGATTGTTGATGATTGTGTTCCAAATATATTGTCCACAGTTTTTACCTCAACAAATTTTAAACTTTTCACATTCATTAAATGACATGTGTCATCAATTCATACACCTAGAAATCATGTTGGTCTTCTAAGTCATGTGTGAGGTCTCTTTGTTGTCTCATCTTGGCCAAGTCAAAGATATTGATGTATGTGACATTAATTCTCATTCATAAATGTTCTATTCTTTTTATTGTCAACTTGTTATCAAGTTAAATCATTAATTGTGGCCATAGTTGCAAATACTCAAATTCAAACTGCTTTGATGTGTCACAAGTGTTAAAATTTGAATCTTAAAATGTCGACCCAATAACCTATGAAAATTGATTATGTAACCCCAATGGTAGAAATATAGGCTTTCCAATGCAATTTGACAAATATATCATTTTACGATACATTTCAACTTTTTCTCTTCCATAGTTTATAACTTCACAAAGTCGCAAAAATTGTTTTGGAAGGTTGATAACATGTTTACATAGACTCAGAAAAATTAGACAGTAGTTTTTGATCATTTCAATAGCCATAACTACTTTGTGAGTGTGAATTCACTATTTTGACATGTGGCCATAAGTTGTTGCACAATACAAATACTTATAAAAAAGCTCAACAATTGATTTAAAGCTAGATTTTAACACATTCTCAACAATCTTAAGACAATAATATATTTCTAAGTCTTTGCACATTGTCATAGGTTGGTCTAAAATTGACAAAATTTTAATCACATGACCGATTTAATCACCAGATTAGAGATAGCATGAAGTCATATTGTTTAGTCTACATCCATTCAGCATCCAATGTTGTCAACAGAAATTCAAAATTCAATAGATATATTCTTTAGCCACAACATTCAAACAAAAATTAAGTTTCCCAATTGATGGTTATGTGGGGATTCTTTGTAATTTTTGTCACCACCGAATATATTAACCAATGCCTCTTGGTAGCAACTTCTACAGATACAGCAACATGTGACTATAAAGTAAGCAGAGTAAATGTGAGCTAATAATGTTGTTTGTTCATCATCAGATACAACGAATTGAAAGCCAAGGATTAAAATCATCGCCTTTTAATACTACACATGAATA
Source organism: Sequoia sempervirens (assembly GCA_007258455.2). Lineage (NCBI taxonomy): Eukaryota > Viridiplantae > Streptophyta > Pinopsida > Cupressales > Cupressaceae > Sequoia > Sequoia sempervirens. Next base: position 323,823,767 of record VDFB02105785.1, read on the forward strand.
AATTTGTGAGATATATGCATTATCCTATGCATGACTAAATTTTGTATTTGTTGAGGTCAAGATGGTGTCACAAGCCACATACACCTCCTTCCTCATGAAAGATGATGATGGAACAAGCAGGAAGACTTTTCTTTTTGGGAGATGGTAAACAGGAGTGTGGTTGTTAACCATATTACTTGTCCAAATTGATGACTATTGTAAATCTGGGAATCAAGATGCGCTTTGAGATTGTGGAACACATGCTTACAAGGTCTAAGGTCTAATTCAGTGACCTACAACTCCTTGATTAATGGGCTCTGTAAAAGTGGTGGGATGGGTCAAGCCAAAGGGACTTTAGGATGAATGTATGAGCATGAATTGGAACTAGACCATGTCACTTACTACATATTGATTGATGGATATATGAGACTTGGAGATAAACACAGTGCTTTATGTTAATTGATTGATCAAAGGCCTTCATAAGAAACATATGATTGGAGAATGGAGAGGCAGTAAATCTCTTAAAAGAAATATATATAGTGGGTTTGGTTTCCAATGTCATTATATATAATGGTTTCAAGCAAATTTACTGCGGGAAAATTCACCGTCATGACAAATTTACTTCATGGAAAATTCACTGTCATGAATTGCTGGTGGTGAATTTTTGATGAGGTGAATTTGTCATGGTAGTGAATTTTCCCACGATGAATTGTTGACGGTGATTTTCCGAGGATGAATTATTACCAGTGAATTTTCCTAGAGCCACATATAATACATTGATTGATGGGCATGGTAAGAGTGGTAAGATGTAAGAAGACTTTTACCTGCTTGGTGAAATATAGGGAAGGGGTATTGCACATGGTATCGTAACATATGATGCAGTGATAATGTATTATGTAAGGAAGGAAGGTTGCATGAAGATGGCAAGGCACTGTTGAAGCCCTTACTTCTCATTGAAAATCCTATCGTAGATCCAGCCATTGAAGTTAGCAAGAATGATCCTTCCTTCGCACAGCATATTGCTCCATCATATGTTCCACCTCTTTCCACTGTTCGGTCAGTTGCCATGAGGGATATATGTACAGAGATGATTTCCATTGCTCGTTCTGCAGAAGTAAAGCAGAATTCAACAACATTTGTCAAGCGTACGCTCTCTTTCACTGCCTGTGCATGAATGGAGGCTTTAAGACTGCGTGGACGGACATGATGCCTGTGAAATGGTCGACCACATAAAAGAACAAGACAAATTCTCAGAAATATGATTATCGCAGCATATGGAAGACATAAGAATCGGCTTAAAGGATAGTTCCGAGCACTCCATTAACAATATCATCAGTAATACCATCATTAAAAATAGATTTTGACTTCTCAACATGGCCTTTTTAATGACCACAAACTCCCCCTTCATAAAAAAAAATCACAACTTGGCACAATAATGTTGTTGTAATATTGTGAGAGGATTATACAGTCTATAAGACTTATTTTGTTCAATGTATCCAATAGCTCTTGTCATCAGCTACATGAACATAGGCTAAACAACTGAATACTTTAAAATGATTAGCATTAGGCTTTTTCTAATGCAAGGGAACAAACAATGGTGCTCTCATCCACTCTTAGATCTCTAGAGCTACTTTTAAAAGAGTTATTTTTGTTACTTCTAAATGTCTTTACTATAGCAATGATGGTGGGGGTGTTGGGGTTGGCCATGGATTCATCCTTCAGTACATTTGCATTGTTTGTACTTATTAGTTTGGTAGTTCATTTCAGTTCTTTGGGCCATTATGGGTTGTCTAGTTGTGGTGCAAGTCTTCCCATTAGGTCTAATTTTGCATACTTTGGTGACATGCTCAGCTTTGGAACCCTACTCCCCCTATAAACAATAACAATTATTTCATTGCTCCTTGACCCTAGGTAAGTTCTTTGGAATAGCAATAGCAAAGTTCTTGGTTCATCTGATTTTTGTGTGTCTTCTCCTAATGACAGTCATGATTCCACCATGACCTTTCATGAAAAGATGCATGTGACTATGGCTTCTCTGGGTCACAATTTTGTTGGTGGGCAAAGGCTCTGATTGGTGCTTCAAGCTAGTGTTGCAATTTTCTATGGTCTTATGAGGCCATAGTTGGTTAAAGGTTCCTACTTGCTTCTCTTTGAGTGAAAAAATATAGCCCTTTCCTATTCACAATCCTCCCTTGATGTGGTTTGTGGGCAAGGCATGATAAAAAATGAAGAATTTTATTTTCACCATAATTTGGTTTGTAGATTTAAAAATTTGTGACTTTCTCTTTTTTACTTACATAATTGGGTTCTCATTTATTTTCATCATAGTATCTTGGGAGCCTCTCATTGATGGTAAGATCAAGATATTTCCTTGGACTTCTTCATATCGACTTTTTCTTCTTCAGTAGATAGGGACTTGGTTCTTGATGGTAAGTTATGGATGAGTGGACAAGGACTTGGTGCTTGATGGCAGGTTATAGATGTGAGGAGAGTGCTCCCTCTTAGTCAAGCCTTAGTCTATCTCCTTCAACCCCCTCTATCAATCTCTCAATATTAAACTAGTTTGTGTTAGGCTACTAAAACCTCATCTCTAGTTTTGGGAAGACTCCTTCTACATGAGGCAATTGGTAATATAATTAATCGCTTCTTGAAGTTTGACTCTACTACTTCCTATATGGGCTAATCTATGTATGCCCATATTCTAGTAAAAATGGACATTTCCAAGGCTCTTCACAAGCATATTGTTTTGATGGGACTTCAATTGAGAATATGCACTATTATAACAACTAATTTAATCCAAAAAGAATTCATTCTCTTTGCTTGTCTTGTGAAGGTTGCCACTAAGAACAAGGAAAAAGATAAAAAGGGAAAAATGGTGTTTGAGGAGGGTAATAGGACCTTTGAGGTGTTGGTGTAATTAATTATTTAATTACACTTTAGCATAAGTTTACTTAGGCATATATGCAAGCAAAAACCAATATGTGCAAGCAAAAGCCAGAATAATGATTATTGAATGTAATTGTTTTAGAAATAATACAAAAGCCTTCAAAAAGACAATCATACAAAAAACCAAGACATGCACAACCCTAATCTTATCTTGAGCAAAAAGACAACTCAACTAGATAAGGATTATAATTAACCTAGGAAATAAAATATGCCTAAGTAAACTTATGCTAAAGTGTAATTAAATAATTAATTACACCAACACCCCCCCATAAGTGCAACTTAGGGAGAAGCAAATTATTATGCAAAAGATGAGTCATGACAACAAGGCCTGATCAGGTACCCATTTACAAATGCAATGCAAACTAAATCAAACAGGATAAAGGAGAAAACCACATGGGAACAAAACTCCTCCCCAAAATAGAATGCAAACTAACTAAGTGATGAAAGATGAATGACTCCATAAGACCCCCCAAGGACACCATCCATCACAAAGATACATAAAAGAACCCCCCCATAAGAGAGGAAGAAAGAGGCCACATAGCCCCCCCAAAATGAAGTAGCTCCAAAAAGTTTAAAGAAACCGCATCTCCTGAAGGAAGTGAGAGGGAAGAGGTCGGATGAATGCAATCTCTAAAGGTGAAGTAGGTGTAGCCCAAGATGTCTTCACAGAAATAGGTGTGACCTCAACAAATGAAGAAGTCAAAGTAGGTGAAGACTGAATAGAAACCTCCAAAGATGAATGATCAACAATGTCCTGCTGCACTAAAATGAAAGAAACCACATATGTAGTCATAGAAGTATCAACAACTACAATGGGAGGTGAAACAGAAGGATCAAGAACTGGGTCCGAAGTGAGAACACCAATGTTCAAGAAGCCAAATGTCTCCTGTGAATGATGATTCACACTAGAAGTGTGAGGAACAATTGTAGGAACAAAAGCACCATCAGTAGAAAAATCAGTAAAGGAATACAACCGAGATGAGTGATCCACTATCCCCAGTAGCAATAACTGCTCTACTCTCCAAGTCTCTGATGATAACCGAATCAGGTGTGAACTCCACATATCTCCCAGTGCCTCCATGTGTGATCTGATAGATGGAAAGAAGGTTGATTGTCAAGTGAGGGACACACAAGACATCTTGAAAGGAGTTGTCCCCAAAACTAATAGACCCATTCCTTGTAACACTCATGTAAATGTTGTTTGCCATCAAAATGGGAGACATAGTGCAAGGCTCAAAGGAAGTGAACATACACTGTGAAGATGCCATATGATGAGATGCTCTTGAATCTAGAAGCCATCTCCCTGATCCAACACCTGAAGAAGCACAAAGAGCACGACCCTTCATATATGATGAAGTATGTAAACCAGTTGTGCCCCTGCCATGCTATTTTGAAGAAGAAGAATGAGGAGAAGAAGATGATGCAAAAATCCTAGAAGGCAAATCAATTTGATGTTTTTGAAGAAGATGCTTAAACTCATCAATGTCCTTGTAGCAATTATGTTTTTCATATCCTTCCCTCTTGCAATATGCACATGTAGTCTTCTTCTTCCTAGATGATTTCCCCTTAGAAGAGGAGGATGAATATGAGGACTCCTTTTTCTGCTCATGAGGTTTGGAATCCTTTTGTTTCTGTTTCTTGCCTTTGCCTGTAGAATCCTTCTGATCTTTGGGCTCCTGTGATGCAATAAGTGCCTGTGATGAAGAAGGTTTCACCCTGCCCATGCTAGCTAACTTCGCTTGATGTCAAGTGAGAGATGAAGCAAAGTCATCGAGAGATGGCATAGTGAATCTCGTACCAAGTGCATCCCTAGTGGCATAAAAGGTAGATACAAAAATTGAATAATTTGGTCCAAGCTTTGAAAGAGTCGACAATATCAATTGAGAGTCTTCTTTTTGAACACCACACTGTGACAACTGTAATCTAAGAGACTTAAGTTTGGTGAAAAACTCCAGGATGTTGTCAAAATCCCTAGGATTTAAGCCAATAAGCTCATTCTCTAACTGAAACCCTCTCATAGTATCCTGCTTCCCAAACAAAGACTCTAAAGTAGTCCATATCTCATTGGGTGTAGTGCAAGACTCAATATGAAAAATAAGGTCAGAAGAAAGAGACAAACATAATGTACCATAAGCTTCATCACACCTATTAAACCACTTTCTCTTTTCAGTAGCACCCGTAGGTTCAATTTCTATACCCGTGGTTACCCTATACAACCCTTTGTGTTTCAAATGAATCTCCATTTGTTTTTTCCAACCAAAATAGTTGAATGGAGTAAGGGGTGTAATATTATGTGTATCCATAATAGAAAACAACAATATATACTCTCAAAGCAAAAAAAATTCCCTTTTGATCTGTTGGCGTAAAAACTAACACCTCTGGAGTGCAGGTTTGTACGGACAGCTATGCACACTACGCAATGAGTGCTCTTCAAATCAGGAGGGGAAGCTCCCTCGTTGTGCTTGACAAAAGTACTTGCAAAGGGAAATAAACTAAACTATATCCTGTCTTTTTGCTTCAGCTGTAGAGGTACAAGGCTTTCTCGAAAACTATATACGTTGCAGCTGAGTATTTTCTGGTTTCGCAGATCACTAACTACAACTAGGCTTAATTACTTAAAATCTATCCAGTTTCCTCAAGAAAAACAGAGCATGAGGAAATGGAGCAAGGATGACTATCTGACGATAAACAAGTATAGATTCTCAACTTGATGGCAAGGTGGCACATCTATCAGCTCAATCTAAACTAGTTTATTGGAAACAACAACAAACGATAAATTGAATACAAATTCTCAACTTGAAGGCAAGATGGCACATCTATCAGCTCAATCTGAATAAGTTTATTAGTCACACACATCACACGATAACCAAGAACACATTCTCTACTTGAAGGCAAGGTGGCACAACTATCATCTCAATCTGAACAAGTTTATTGAACACAAAATAGATTTGATCTAACTAAGGAAAGAATTCACCATTATAATTGCATGAAACCCTATGTGGCATAACAATTCATCATAATAGTGAAAACGCATGAACAGATACAAAAAGAGCAATATTGAGGGCAAGGTAGGCA